>PVKZ01000449.1:154630-497130 GCA_004027375.1 Macroglossus sobrinus | reverse complement strand
CCATAATTTTTGGCACATGAATGAGCAGAAGCCAATTGTGGGGTTGTACTCAGAGTGGTAATAGTAATGGGAGTCTGCCATCTTTTCTCAAATCAATTAGTAGCAAAAATAAAACTGCTTTGAATACAACCCTAGGATTGTCCTAAGCAACTTTTTTTTAAAGCCATTATGGACTTTTTAGTATTGTTGTTTCTGTGGACCACTCAGCAATTTAGGAATGCCCTTCTTTTGGGAATTTCCTGTTACTATCTTCCTTTTAACATCATTTGTGGGCTATGGTACACATTTGTGTTTCCTCAGCTTTTGCTTACACTATTTCCTTTACATCAAATACTCTTTCTCCTCTTCTCATTTGTTAGTCATGCAGTTCAGAGAAGAATTATTTCGTGAGGTCTTTCTGAGGAGCATCCCAACCCTACAAACTGCCCAATTTCCTGTTTGCTGTCATTGAGCTCTATTTAAACTCACAATATAGAAGTTTTCAAAATAATTTTTTTTGTTACACATTACCTATTTATTTAAATTCTCATTTAGAGAAGTGAGATAAATGTTTTTAGATCTGTGTGTGTGTGTGTGTGTGTGTGTGTGTGTGTGTGTGTGTTCTCCTTGTCTGAGTACTCTCTGTTAGATGATTAGTTTCTCCAAAGCAGTTTCTCACTCCCTCAATACTTCACACCATGATATATATATATATAATATATATATATCTCATATATATAAAACAATGTTTATTCAATTAAAATATAATGAGTAATAATCCAACCTGGAAAAGAAAAATGAATGGCCATAGCTGCATAAGAAGATGACAGTAAAAGTGAGTTCTACAAGGGTAAGGGTTTTAAACTATTTTGTCTTTTGGAAGTCCTAAAGAAATTGAATGAAAAAGACTCATATAGATTTCACACATATTTCAGCACTTAACCTTGAGTATCATACAGGTGTTACATGAAGGGTGGAGTTTGTCACATCCCAGTTCAAATGCATTCTTGGAAATTGTGGCTATTTTTCTCACAGTCAACCTTAAAAAAAAAAAAAACCTGAACAGATATAAAGAAGAAAAATGTTTTCCCAAGTATAATATTACAAAAAAAGTCATTCTTTTTTCCAAACTTTAAGCTCCAAGAAATGCTTATGTTCCTTAATTCTCTTCAATTTTTTAAATCAATCACTCTTGTGCTGAATATTTTTAAATGAATATGACACTTTGCATGGATCCCATAAATAAACAAAACGTGCACAGCTTTGTTTATGTTAGGAACCTTCTGCTAAGTGTTGCTTCTATTTATTTACTTTTAAATTATGCCAGATTTTTGCAAATTTGAGTCAGTTTTGGGATCAACTTAAAATTTTAAAGACTGGCTATTTACTTTGCTTCTGATACCTTGCAAATATTTTAAAGTAGTAGTTTTAAGGGCCAACAGATGAAACGAGGAAATTATCCATGATAGACATAATTACGAAAATAGTTGTGTCATACCATAACATTTTTACCATTTCTCTTCATTTACTTTGATTTAACTTCCTCATTGTCTTTGTTTTCTTCTCATATCTAGAGTTTTTCGCCCCATCCTTTATATCTTAAGCTCAGATATTCCTTGATTTGTGTAGCACAGCTCCAAAGATCTGACATGATAAACATGAGAGGATTCAATAAGGATAGGCTGATAAATGAAAACTGCCCAGAAAGCCATGTTTCAAAAAAAAAAAAGGAAAGAAAAAAAGAAAAGGCTTTACTGATAGACATTCATAAGTGAAATTATAATTCACTAATTCATTTATAATGAAGAATTGGCATCCATAAACTGACTTCCTTTTATAATGTATAATCTGACAAAACCCATGAGCTTGAGGGTTGGTTAGTCTTTTTAAGAGAGAAGAAATGAAGTGATGGAGTTTTATAAGTCAACAACAGGCACTAATATTTGTCCTACCAATATCCATACAATCTCTCCACCTCCTACTTCCTCTTTCTTAATTGAACCATAATTATCTTAAAACATCATTTCTTTTCTTGTACACTGTCATGTGCTTCAGGATATTCTCATCTCTAGCTCTAGGGATAGTAGATACTTTAAAGACTAAGTCAATCGCATTTTCTTTGAGAGTGGTTGGTTTAGGTGTGGGCATGCGACCTAATTTTGGCTAATGAGATCTTAGGGAAAGTCAGCTTTAGTGATTCTAGGAGACTTTATCACTCTAAATATATAAGCACAAAAAAAGACAGTCCATTTCTTTCTGCAAATTTTTTTTTTTTTAATGCCTGGATATGATGACTAGGTCTGCTGCAGCAGTAACTGTAAGGGAAATCTGCCTAAGGGAAGAGCCAAGGTGATGGGGATGACTGAGTGAAGAGATGGGAGAAACCTGCACCACCCATGACATGCTGCAGCCACAGACTGTTCCTTGCCTGGAGCTAGCCTTAGTTGGGACCTCACCATTTAGCCTGTTTGAGTAATTTTTTCTTACATGTCGTCAGTTGAAATTTGACAACCTTCCTTCTCTCTATGATTGAAAAATAAAGTTATATTATGTATTGTATAGGAAAGAATACACATATCTGGATTTGTTTTGCAGGTAGATTTGTGGTCAGTTAAATATCCAGAGGTTAGTTTTCATTGGAAATTGTTCAAATTTTGTACTCTTGAAATTTGGTAAAGAAAGGTACAAATCCATTAGTATTGCCATTGGGTAGCAGACTTGTTTCTTTTTCACTAATATAAGGTAGCCGAAATTACAGAAATAGAATAGCTTTAAAAATAGAAACACTCAAAAGGAAAAGGTATCAAATCATCATGAATTTTAAGAGTCAGGTTACAAATAGGTGAAAACAACTGCTCTTTCAAACAGGGCTACCATTACAAAATATTAGGAGTTAACAGAATGAGAATAGGATGAGAACAGCGGCTCCTTCTTTCAAACAGTAGTTAATCCTAAAGAAAGAAATAAACATTATTATGACTCTTAGTCATTTTGTTAATTTTCAGTTAAATATAGCCCATATTTCAGCTGCAATGATTTACAATTAAAATTTTCATATTATTTACATCGTATTTGAAAATAGTTCATATTGGAATGTGTTTTAGGTAAAAATGGGTATACAGAAAAAGAGGAGTAAAAGGTAAAGATAAAATTGAACATGATTTTAAGCTTAATCTAGACATAGTCTTATGAGATATAATTTCAAAGATGGGATGTTAATTTTTTAAATATTAATTAAGGTGGCTGTGACATTCACTGCTCTAATTAACTGACTTATAGTTGGGATACTGATCAGGCCATTTCTGCTCCCTAGAATGCCTTTGTACAAATTAGACCCACCAAGACATGGCTTGGTAAGGAAAGCAGTGGGCTGGATTGAAGCCCCTACCTGTCCGTTTGACCAGGCCTTGTTGTGCAGTGAAGAGTTAACACGAGTACTCAGAAGTCTTGAGCTGAAAATTCTAATGCTCAGGTGAAAAAGTACAAGATAATAAGGAGTGCTAAGAATGCTGGCAAACTAGAGAGCCCATCTCCAATCATAGCTCCAGATACTACTTCCAGGAGGGAATGTAGATACATTGTTTTTCCATCTCCCAAGTTTTACAAGAGGCTGGAATTCTAATTCGGTTTATTTAACACCATAGACCCAAACAAAAGGCGCAAATTCAAATTGTGAACCAACAGTTTTTGTTGACTCTGACTTAAGGAAAGTGGGTAGCTTCAGCTTCTTACTGAGATGCTAAGGTTAATCCTGATCTTAGGTTCAGGAATGTTTGAGCTCCTGGGGGTGATGGCATGATGGAGAGAAGTGGGACAGAGGCCTTATTTTTCATCCAAGGTTAAGTCTCAAGTAGGAAAGGCCACAGATATAGATATGGAGAGGAGCAGAAAAAAGTAATAAGGGCGATATTAATTCTGAAGAAGAAAGAAAAGGAGTGTATAAAATTAAGTACTATGAGGCGAGGAAGAAGTTGTGATTTTCAGGTAGTTTGCCTTTTATAGTACTGTTCTACTAAATAGCTCCAATACTTTGCTAACATTAATTAAATCTCACAAACCCTGTGAGATAGGTAATTACTATAATTAAACTGATATTCTGGATCAGTAAAATAAGACTTAGAATGCCCAAGGTCACAGTGAGATTGCGTGGCCCAGTTTAGCAGACAAACTACATATATTTTTATAACATATTACTCCCCTAAAAAGGTCTAGCCTAGCTCTCAATCTTTCTTTCTCTTTTTTTTCTCTCTCTCTTTCTCTTTCTCTCTCTCCCTCAGATGTAATGATAGAATAAATAAACTTGATCACTGAGAAGTTAAACTACAAAGTTAATTAGGGAAGCTAAAAGACAAAAATACCTAATGAACAATCCATATCCATAAACATAATATGTAAATTCCATTTCAATTAATTGCATTTATTTAAAATATTTTCATTTAAATTGCTGGTTTAGCTAAATGCATCAGTAAATCAGGGAATCAATGCACGTAAAGCATTCACCATACTACTCAACAGCACAGAAAAGACTGTCATTAGTTTGGAAAGAGAACACAACAGACAGACAGAAGGAACTCTTCTTGTTGCTATAACTACAGCATAACAAAGGTCAGCACTGGGGTGGGGGGAACCTTTCTGGATTGAACGTTAACAACTCAGGGATAGTATCCTCAATTCTGCTTCACAACAAAGAAAAATAATAATCCTTCATTTTAAAAAGAGTTAATTGAAGCTAAACTAAACATTAGAAACATACATTTTAAAATATCAAGGATAAAAAATGGTTTTGATTTAAAATATCATATTGAGAGTAACATCAAAAACCTGTGCTTTCGTAAATGCGAATATCCAGATTACATTGGAAGTCAAATCTCAAGTTCAGAAGAAAAATCACAAACATTTAATAAAAAGTTTATTGTATTTAAAAATAAGAAATTTAAAAATGGTGATTTTAATTAACATTATTTAGTATAAAATAATTTAAGTTTAATTTTAAAGTTTTACAGAGCTTAAAATGCATAACTTTTATAAGCCTAGATTTATACCTTTAAAAAGTAAATTTTAGAAATAAATTCATTATTAAAATTCTTGGAGATTTGTTGTTTGTTTGTTCTGAATAATTGGGCAAGTTCTGTCGGGCAATTTAAAGATCCAGAGCTTGTTTACAAAATGTCCAGTTTCTGCTTATAAATTCATTTTAAACAAACATCTACCTCTTTCCTCTGAGCTAAGGAGAACATTAGGTACCTGAGTTATTGGTTTTGAGGTTTGATTGAGCATAAGAAGAGGGCTTGAGAGAGGGGACTCTCTTGCTTTCCAGTGTTCAGTAAATCCAGTCAGATAAGGCTGGTGTGCTGAAGAGAAAGGCTGAAAGGAGAAGGGACTGATCCTGCCACATTCTGGACTGCTGTCTAGGAAACTTGGACGTCCAACACCGAGTGCTTGTTGACAGAGCTGTACAAAGTGTTTTCTGGTCACTTCATAAATGCCCATTTTTCAAAAGATTTCCAAACTTCATATTACTTTATCATTACTTATCTATCTTAAAGGACACTTTTAAGAAAGCACACAGGTATCTTCATGCCTAAGGCAAATTTTCCTGGGAGAAAGGCGAGTGAAGAGTGCCTTGATACTATCAGGCAGAGAAAAAGGGAGACCCCAAAGAGCACTTGGACTTTAAATTGCAAATTTGTGTTTAGATCTGTTAGTGTCTGGAAACTACTTATCATGACGGTGTTTTATACTAAAATTGACCCATGATTTTCTCTATGAGTAAATACTTTAAAATGTATTTGAAATAACATTTATGCTGAAATGTTATTGCTTGGGTTCTCTAATAATCCAGTAAACAAAACATACCAAATATATATGGCAACGTACAAGAAAGCCTTTAGCTCATCACAAACAAGCCAAGTTTGGGAGCCCGTGGAAGGAGTGTTCTGGAGACTTTTCTTTCTAACCTATTGTTTCTTCACTTGTATGGGTTTCTGTGTTTGGGGACAACTCCTACTACATTGCAACAGAGATGCAATTTTATAGAAATGAGAATTTATATACCAAGAAGGAATTCCATGAAGAAATAAGAATGGGCCTAGACTAAATTCGGTCTTGTGAAGAACAATTCTAAAATTAATGTCCAGGATAGTATTTAGTACATATCTGTCTGGTGTACAACCTGTATGTAAGAATAGATGAATATGTGTACTTGATGAACATAGTTAATTTGAATATGGTGCTAATAAGGCCCAGGTAATGGGTTTAACCCTGTGAACCCATTATTTTCATTACCCTCAATAGTCACAGATTTTACCCTTACTGGTGGCCAGCTATTGTATAAATGTATCCTGTTAGTCATTAGAAAGAGAAGGCAAAAGCATATAAATGGCTTAAGACAAATTTATTATTGCTGAAAAACAGTTCTAAGCACATGACCTGATGTTAGCAGGTTAAGAGTGCCAGCTTGAAATATGAAGGTCGGCATTGTGATAATGATGTATCGATATTTAATTAGAAGTGAAAGAATATTGATTTTAAGAACTAATTTCATCAAATTCCACTTGTTAAGTCACCAAGAAAACTCTGAAAGTGTCCTTAAAGTGTTCACTTAAAGGATTTAAAAATATTTCTTTAATATAATAATTAATTACAAGCAAAAAAGTCTCATGTAAATATCAATACCTTCATCTTAGCTTATGATTATTATTAAATTTTTTTTTCATCTGGTCATGGGAAGGTGATTGGCATCTTGTAGAAGAAGGGGTTCTGCTGAAGTAGAGAAATTATCCTTTCAAGGTATAATAGGAGATGAGATTCGAAAAATGGGTTCAGTTGGAGAAGGGCTTTGCATGCCATTTTAGGGATTTTGCATTTTTATCCTACAGACAATAGGAAACTTCTACATTTTACGTATGCTACTCTCCTTTCATATGCACAGCATACAATGTTGGGAACCTGTCATGTGCAGGTAAATAAAAATCCAAGGTAGCTACAGTCAAAAGAGTGTTAAAGAAAGTATTCCTTATTTGTTTTAGTGGCATAGTCCATAAAGGGTGTAATTATATTATTACTTACAGTGTGAATTACTGTTGAAAGAGGCAGGCCTCAGACTGTAAACACAAATTGGGAAGGTAGCTTCTAGGATGTTAGGTGAGACGGCTCCACACACCTTTCCTAACCTGGGCAGTTGTGTGTGTGTGTGTGTGTGTGTGTGTGTGTGTGTGTGTGTGTGTGTGTGACTAATAGGCAACACCTTATTGGTGGGGAGTTAAAGGTTACTTCTGGGTTTTGAAAACACCATCAGACAAGCTGCTAATACATAAGATTTATCTCTAAGTCGGTTTATTTTAGATATTTATTATTTTCTCTGCTTGTGTTATTTATTTTTTAGTAAATTCTTGTTTGAATAGTCTAACCATGGCTTGGCTATCCTATCAGTATTTAAGAAAGCATAATTTGTTCATAGTTGCCAAATTTTCCCCCAAGTCATTAAGACTGCTTTTAGTGGTACTCTCTAAGGGTGGTAATCAGCAAAAATGCTCCCAGGGGAAAGGAATCTCAAGGTTGTTTGGGAGTTGTTTGGTCTGCCTAACCACTCAATAGGTTATTTTCCTTCTAGCATTACACTGTGGGAGAATATGCCTGTTAGCTGTCCACAAACATTGTTTCTCTACTCCACAGTAATAGAGTGATATCTAGGAAGCGTCTGCTCAGCAATCTTTGCAGCTAGTTGTGGCATCTGACTAGTTTTTGACAATGCATGTGAGCTGCAGTGCTATGGGTCACTTCAAGACCGAGGTCTTTAAGAAGGGATCTTGCCTTCTCCACGCCCTTCTGCTCACTCAGTGTAATTGATAAGCAGCCCCTTGGGGGTAGCAAAGTCCCAAGATGGAAAGAAACTAGATCCTGAATTGCTCAGAGAGGACAGTCATCTTTTGATCTGAAGTTCCCACCATAAATTGTTACATGAACAACAACAAAATACTTCTATAGTTTTTCAGGTGATACTTCTATAGTTTTTCAGGTGATACTCCAGTTGGGTTTTTTTTTTTTTTTTTTATTCCACCATGAAGATAGTGATGAAGCCCCAGGGCTCCTACTTCAGATCACAAAATATGTAAATCTGGGTAGAGGCACAAACTACTTCCAGGTATTGGAAGCTATAGTGGGCATTTTGCTGAGGGAACAGACCATAAGTTTTAAGTCTTTTGTAGAACTGTGGATTTTTTTTAAAGCCTAAAGCACCTGGTATTCTTAGATGATCTCTCATCTAAGTACTAACCAGGCCCAACCCTGCTTAGCTTCCGAGATGAGACAAGATTGGGAGTGTTCAGGATGTCATGGTCATAGATGAACTGTCGATTCTGAAGAAGAGTTAATAGAGGACTAAGTGTCCTCAGCAATTGTTATGAAAATGCTGACACATCATCCTGGGGAAGACAACACAGGACATAGAGTACTGTGAGAGTAGTGGCAGATAAGCAAATGGCAAAACTAATATTGAAAACAATAAAGGACATGAGGTAGACCAGAAACACAATGTTTTCTTTTATTACATTGGCTAAGGATCTAATCAATTCCCTAGTGGAAAGGCAATGGATGTTATAGCAGAGCTAGGAGGTATGTTGTTTACAATATGTTCCGCATGTTTGATTAAGGTCATATTAATGAGGGTTCTCAAATCACAATTAAAAGTAAGGTTCTAGTGTGCAGATAGGGCTTATTGATTAATTATTGATAGACTAGGGTAAAGGGTATAAGCATAAGGCTTTGGAGACAGACAAAGTTGGTACACATTTCAGTCCTGTTACATACTAACTTTGTGACCCAGTCTAGGTTATCTAATTTCTATGGGTCTTAATATCCTCAATTTGCCATAGAAATACTTAATTTTGATGGGCCTATTATTTCCAATGAAAATAATAACTATCTCATAGGGTTATTGTAAAGACAGAATAAAATATCTGCAGATTACTTAGAATAGTGTCTGACACAGGTGGGTCACTAATAGTAGCTTTAATTACTACTTATTAAGACTAAATGTTCTATAGTTTTTCCTTTATAAGCTAGAAAATGAAATTCTTTGGAATTAAGATCCTATTCTCTCTCATTTGTTTAAGGTTCATTTTGAAAGTGAGCTTGAAGCATTCTGAAAAGGAAAGTAAGCATCAGAGAGCTTGTCTTTATTTGATTAAAAAAATTGTTTATAAATTCCCAAACTCCTCTCATTGGACTGATATTTTAAATAATTTCAAAATATGTTTAAGTATCATCTTTCCAGTATGTTTTCAAAACTCATTACAAACTGCCTACGTTTTGCTGATAAATTTCCTTTGATGCTCAGGTAAAAAAAAAAAATCAAGTGAAATATTCCTTTCCTTGTTTTTACAAGGTATTAACAAAAGTATAAAAACATAATTATCAGTGAACTTCAGTAATTATTAACCACCAGTTATTTTGCCTATAAATGGTCAATAACCAGTTTGATTTTATAACATTCTATGTTTAAAAAATGACAACACATGCATATTAATCAATAAGTCACAAAACAATCTGTCCTCTTTCTCTATAGTTGTCCATTCTTGAAACAGCACCTTCATTGATGTACACCACCGTTCTGAACATTTCATCAATCCTCCATAGTTGGCAGAAGCTTGACATGGTTAAGGTCAATCTTCTGAAAATTCAAATACGAAATTGTTTAAAATGGCTTTTCAGTTCTTTATTATAAAAGAAACAACTCATCATGACAATTCCTTCCTTTGCTGAAACTATTCTATTGCATTATTCTAGAACATAATTTTAATTTTAATACAAAACTTTGCTTTATGACACCAATTTAAACGATTTGATTTTTTCCTTTCCTACTCCTGGTGTTAATCATTTGCCACTATATTTTTTTTCTCAAAATTATCATAAAAGATTCATACTTTTATATCTTATTCCATAAGCATTTCTACTATAGAGCATACTTCATTTCAATAGTGGAATAGAATGTATCCAGGAATATCTATCTCATTTTCTTTAAGTCAGTAGTGAAGAAGTTAATTCACAGCTGCATTTATGAATGAGTTTTATTTATATTTGACCTGCGATAAAAAGATTTTTCTTTCAATTACTGAACTATTTTTTTCAAGGGTCAGGAAGTCATACTAGTATATTAGATTAATGTAGCTATAAAAGTAGTTTTTGTTTAAGTAAAGTTTGGAATTAAGAATGAGGCAAGTTAAAAATCAGATTTAATCCCTAGAACTACCACATGTAATAGTAAAAGAGGTCTGGAGGAAGGAGGTGTTAAAGAGAGAAGGGGGGTTATTGAAAGTGAGCGCGAGGGAGCGAGAGGAGGGAGGGAAGGAAGGAAATGGGGGAGAGAGAGTTGCGAAGGACAGAGGGAGAAGACACTAGGGCGGGGTGGGGGAGAGATTGAGATTGATTTTGAGATCGATCAAGCATCAAGCACATCGCCACTTATTTTTATTTTATTTTTTTATTTTTACATTCTGGCATAAGATCTGGACAACCAGAACACCAATCAGTTTTCATTTACTTTAAAGACCTTAGTAATGCTAATTTTTTCAAGTCTTTCTGGGCGCACCAAAATTATTTAAAAGCCATGCGGTAGGGTGCGAGTAAGAGCATTCTTCAAATACACACGACCTTTCCTGTTTCTTGCACTGCTCGTTTCAACCCAGCCAGAAAACCCAGACAAGTTTATTTACACACAAAGTCGCACACGCACGCACACACACACTCTCCACACGCAGCGAGAGAGTGGCGGAAACGCCCTCTTTCCATTCCTTCCAAACAATTATCTCTGAGAGCGAAAGAAAATAATCAACAGCCCTGTGTGCTGGCTGGCGGCTGAGCCCGGGCGCCGGCGCGGAGGGAGGGCAAGCGGCGGGCGAGCCGGGAAACGTGGCTCCGCCGCGGTGGAGAGGATTTGTGAAGGGAGCGCGGGCCCGCGTGCGCCTCTTGTACCCCGTGTAATTTGCAGCCAATCATCAGTAGGTGTCCGCGTCCCCGCGTCCTCCTCACCTCGGCGCCGATCGCCTCCGCCCCCGCCCCCGCCTCCTCCTCGCCGGGCGCTCGCGCTCCCCTCCCCCAGCAACCACACACACGCACACACACGCGCGCACACACGCGCACACACACACACACACACACACACACACACACACACAAACAGAGAGAGAAGGGGGGGCAGGGTGAGAGAGAGAGGAGAGAGAGAGAGAGGAGGACTCCCCGGCTCCCTCCCTCCCTCGCACACAGCGACTGGAGACGGACGGAGAGCAACGCGCTGGGAGAGGAGAGACCACCGAGAACAGCCCCGCGCTCTCACACATACACTCACACTCGGCTCTTTCCTCTCCCCCCCACCTCCTCCTCCTTCCTCCCCCACCACTAACACCATCTCCTCCTCCTTCTCTCTGCAACAAGAAAAAAAAAGCCATTTACAGGTATTTTTTTTTTGATCCGCATATTTATTTATTCCCCCCACAACAGTTTGTTTACAAGTATTAAAGTTGTAATTGGGAGCTGCCAAGACACATCTGGATTTGTGTTTCTTTGTGTTAGGGGGTGATGTGCAACTAATTAAAGGCAGACTGGCAGCGTCTGCAAATTCTAAGGCTCCCCAAATAAAAAGAGACTGGTAAGTGATTGTTCTTTCTCTTTCTCTGGCTTTTTTCTCTTAAATGTTTGCTGTCCGTTGGGATTGTAAAAGTAGATTATTAATGCTGGACTCCAGCAATAAAAGGCGTTGCTGTATTAATTTATTAATTAATCTGCACCCGCCCCTCCTCCTGAATGTTAAATATGACCTTTGATCTCTATGTCTCTGGTAGACCAGACATATAATATTAGACGTGTACAGTCACATTGTTTAAAGGCAAACCAGGATCATGAAGTATGAATGTCTAATATAGCTTTGAAATAGGACTATAGTTATTTGTGTGTGTTTTATTTTGCTTTTTAGAGAAAATCCAAACAATAGCTGTGGTTTAGGTACCTTTTTCATGCTCCAGAGATGCATTGATTAAACAATAATGACCTGGATCCTGGGCACAATCATTTTCTACAGTTTCTGGTGGCATTAAACCTTGAGGGAGGAAGGGGGGAGGTGATAGCAATAAGAAAAGCAAGGGAAGCTTCTGTTTGGAAACACCACTCTAATACTGTGAAAAAGGGACATTAAATTATTTCTTTATTTGGAACAAGGTCAAAAGACTAAAATGTTAATTTTTCCCTCCAATCAATGTGTTGATATCTAGTGCATGGTTGGCATAACTAGTTTTTACTGAGTAGCAGTTATTATGGTCTTGCAGTTTTAATGTGATTCGCAGAAACTGAAGCTATATGCATATTCTTGCTGTGTCTTCCCCCCACCCCTTTCCAAGCATCAAGAATATTTAGCCAGGAGCATTTTGGGGGCACCCTTTGTATTGCCATCAGAGCTCTGAAGGGAGCAGTTTTTCCTAATGCGAAACCACAGAGGTGGTTCCTGAGTGATTAGGGACTTGCTGTGATTGAAAGATGCCTGCTAGCTTCTAATCCAGCCTGGGGTGAGGTTCCTTATCTTGATTTACTTTGCCTAATAGGGATTTGTTTACATAAACCCCTCTTTTTAGGGCACCTCATCAGCAGGTCTTGAAGTTTTTGCACTTGGAGTTTGGGCACAAATGGTTCATTAATCTAATTATAAGCATAATTGCTATAATTGATATCCATTTTGAATTGAATATTTGAGACTGTAACTACTGGGCCCCATTTAGAATTCCCTGAACTCCACATTCTAGACTAAATGAGGGGCTTCAAAAGATGTCACAAAAAGATATTCTGGCCTAAAAAAAAAAAAATGTGGAAACAAAGAAACTGGTTTTTTTAAGGTTAATATACATTTTATGTCTTTGCTTTTCTTCTTAAAAGGCTGTGATGTACCTCTTGCTCTGTAATAAACAACTAAAATACCTCTTCCTAAAGCATAATAATGGCTTGTAAGCAAAGAGATGAATGCAAATACCCAGTTAACATTAAACTTTCCTCTTAGAGGGAGCAAAAGAAAAATATCAGTTTAACAGTTATTTCTGCAGGTAAACAACACCTTAAGGGACACCCCCCCCATCACACACACACACACACACACACACACACACACACACACACACATTTACGTAATGTAAAAACCAGTGACTGTGAGAGTGTGAGATCTTTAAAAAAAAAAAAAAAAAGATCCCATGTTTTCTTCTTGTCTTGGGAACAGATAGGAATCTCCATTGGGAATTATTTGGAATATTCTTACAAGCTGCAAGCACTGAGTTTAAAACCTATGACATTATTTGTATTATTTAAATTTTTTTTTTTTACATCTAGTCCATCTTTCTTTCTTTCTTTTAACAAGTAGAATACCACCCTTTTACCCCCACCAAGCCCCACCAACAAATGGCTTGTACAATTGAGACCTGTCCTTGGTCCATTGAATTAAGATCCTAACAGAGCCAGCTGTGCTGG
The DNA here is from genome assembly GCA_004027375.1 of Macroglossus sobrinus. NCBI lineage: Eukaryota > Metazoa > Chordata > Mammalia > Chiroptera > Pteropodidae > Macroglossus > Macroglossus sobrinus. The sequence continues at coordinate 483,651 of PVKZ01000449.1, read as the reverse complement.
GATTCAAACTAATGACCGCAGACACAGAAGGACACTGTGGCAGCTGGTAGTTCTTTTTTCCCTGCCTCTTTAGTTCAGATTGTATGTGGGCAGTCTCTTAGCTCTCAGTTGTATTGTGTTTGCTTACAGTTTATACTCGGCTGTATTGTAGACTTTCTCCGTACTTCATTTGCTAATTTCCTGTTCATTTTCCTCATAGGGCCATTGCTGTTTTCTACTTTACAGCATTTGCATGCCCAGGCAGCACTTGTTCACACATTTCATAATGTTTAAATGCCCTCTGCTTATAGGTAGTATCACCCTCCCACCCCTGATTTGCATGTCTTTAGCACTCCAATTGCCCTTTTCCCTCGGCATTTGTCACCCCCGTCTTTCCTCTTTCCCTGGGTATCCTGGCTATTAATATATTTTCTCAGGAGGGTTATAAGAATAGGGGGGAGGAGCTGTGGTGTGCTATAGGAAGGATGGGAGCGGGGTTGGGAAGGTTGCGGGCGCCGGGTGGGGGTGGGGGTCAGAGCTTGATGATTGTTATGCAAACGACCTAAGAATGTGGGAGCTTTCAGTGACTGCGGTGGGGTAGTGAGGGAGGCTGTTTATTTATTTTTAATCTTTTCCTTCGTGCAGCTCGTTGGAATGACTTTCTTTATTTTAGTTGTAACAGTTGGAGGATAATGCAAAGGAAGACGCTGCTTGGGAATTCATCGTCTGTGGAAATGCGCCCCAGAGAGGAATAAAGCAGTCCTCACCTTGCTCTCCCCACCCCGACCCACTTTCCCCTCCTGCCTCGTCCCCCACCTCAACTCCACCATCACCCCATTCCCTCCCCCCCACCTCCCCCCCTTTCCCACCCAGGTGTCGGACCAGGCGGTCCCCACTTCCACCCTGCACCCCTTCTTTCCCCCCTGCACCATGAACACCAATGTCTGCGTGGAGCCCGGGCCGAGCCCGGAGGCCCCGGGCTTGCCCAAGGAAAGCCACCTGCCCGAGGGGGCCCTGAACAGCCTTGTGGATTACAACTCGGAGATGGAGCGCTACCGCTCCTTTGCCACCTCCTTCTACAAGACCAACGGGGGCGCCTTCCCGCAGGCGGCCAAGATCGCGCGCATCACCACCCCCATCTTCCCCAGCAGCGCCGCCGCCGCCGCGGCCGCCGCGCGCATCGGCATGTCCCCCTGGAACTGCGACAACGCGGCCACCGCCGCCGCCGCCACCGCCATGCTCTGGGGCAGCGGCGGGGGCGGCGGCGGCGGAGGCGGGGGAGGCGGCGGCGGCGGCGGCGGCGGGGGCGGGGGCGGGGGCGGCGGGGGCGGCAGGAAATCCTCCTCCACCGCCGCCTCCGCCTCCGCCTCCTCCTCGGCGGTCCTCCCCGCTGGCGGCGGCGGCGGCGGCGGTGGCGGCGGCGGCGGCGGTGGCGGCGGCGGCAGGACCAGCATGCACCACCGGAACGACTCCCAGCGGCTGGGGAAGGCTGGCTGCGCGCCAGAGCCGTCGCTGCAAATGGCAAATACTAATTTCCTCTCCACCTTATCCCCTGAACACTGCAGACCTTTGGCGGGGGAATGCATGAACAAGCTCAAATGCGGCGCTGCTGAAGCAGAGATAATGAATCTCCCCGAGCGCGTGGGGACTTTTTCCGCTATCCCGGCTTTAGGGGGCATCTCATTACCTCCAGGGGTCATCGTCATGACAGCCCTTCACTCCCCCGCAGCAGCCTCAGCAGCCGTCACAGACAGTGCGTTTCAAATTGCCAATCTGGCAGACTGCCCGCAGAATCACTCCTCCTCCTCCTCGTCCTCCTCAGGGGGAGCTGGCGGAGCCAACCCGGCCAAGAAGAAGAGGAAAAGGTGTGGGGTCTGCGTGCCCTGCAAGAGGCTCATCAACTGTGGCGTCTGCAGCAGTTGCAGGAACCGCAAAACGGGACACCAGATCTGCAAATTTAGAAAATGTGAAGAGCTAAAGAAAAAACCTGGCACTTCGCTAGAGGTCAGAGGAGATGATTTCTTGTTTCCCAGTCTCCCTCCCCTCCCTTCTCACTCCCCTCTCCTCTTCCCTTCAGGGCTTCCTGTCTGGCTTCAAGATGCAGTGCCCCTTTCCTGAAGCTTCATTTGTGTTGTAAGGCACCGTTGCAGGTGGTGTGCCGAGAGCATGGCCTCTGCACCACCCTCCCCAGCCGCACTTCATGGGTTCCGCCCTCCACATGCGGAGGGCGCCCCTCCTTTTTATCTCTGTGGGAAAACTAATGTAATTGGTTTGAAAAATCAGAAGTTTCACATTCAATATGGTCAAAAATTTCCCTTGGTGGTTTCAAATGCCTCCTCTCTCTTATTATTTTTAAAAGCATCTCTGCCCAAAGGATTGGACACATCACATTCTATATATACTTTTATTGGCCAAGAGAGACTTACCAGTGGCCCAATTATAACATGAGGACTCAGTTTGTGGCACACACGCCTATGTTCCCGTTAAAACACACACACACAAACACAAATCATTGAAGCTGAAATACATGGGTTCAAAGGGGGATGTTCTGCCCCTTCTAGAATAGTTTTTCTCCTCACCATGACAAAATGTTTCCCATTTGATTTTCTTCATATCTCCTTTTCTTTTTCTTCTTTTTTTTTTTTTTGAGAAAGTAGAAACAATATAGAAAGCCAAGCACCAACTGAAATTTTAAAGGAGATGTTGACTTAGAATGAAGGGATACAATTAGTTTATTTAGGTCAGGTAATGGTAATTTTATTTAAACACTGTTTTTACATAGTTTCAGAAACAAATGATTTCTAAAACTCAGTTACCAAAAAAAAAAAAAAGAAGAAGAAGAAGTACTTTAGGCTCTGTATTTAACAAAGTAACCATTTTGTGGTTACAAAATTGTTCTATACACCAAGCACAATTTGGGTTGATGCCCTATATGGTCAATGATAGTTTCTTTTTCCTATACGTTCTCAAAACAATCTAGAGATTCTCATTAAAGTAATAGTTAAATTAGATTTTTAATTTTGTTAAATACAGAGATTGATGTATTCAGTGGAAATTTCATATGGTAACAAAGCAAAAAGGGAGAAAATGGAAAATCATAGGTGTTTTTGGTGGTATTTTCGGCAAAGAAATATGGACGAGTGATCATATTAAGCACCTTGATAAAATTTAAGGAGTAGATGGCCAGATGTTCATATGTACTTGAGAACATTGGTGATGGTGGTGGTGGTGGATTAAGCATTTGAGAGTATTCTTTGGGCTGGATTGTAGGGTGAGAGTGTGTCTCACAAGTTAGCAGAGGGGCACCTGCAAATTCTATAAAAATATGTGAGCACTGCTTAAAGGAGTTTTCTCCATGAAGGACTGGACTTTCAAAGAATGAAAGAGAAGAGTTCAAGATCTTTGTTGTAGGTGTGAACACAAATAAGATACAGATGTTTTGTTAATATAAATTAAAACAAATAGCACTTTGGTGTCTAAAAAATCAGTATATATTAATAGTATTATCTATTGTGATCAGTTTAATCCAAATATTTTATTTATTCCTTATTGTAAAAGAACTCTTCTCTTTGTCAAAAGTTTGACTTTACTCTGGGGGATGAGGGGTTAACTATATTTCCTTTGGCAACTCTATTTAAGCAAAGATAATAGCAATTATAAAAATGCAGGTCCATGTATTTTCTTAAGTGGCAAAAATTACTTATATTTTGAAGTCTCTTTTCTGGATTAATTTATTGTAACTTCTCTGGGTCTCTAAGGTCCATAGGAAATTAAAATTCAGTTTATACTGAAATTTCTTATCAATACCTAGTTGATAAGGACTACATGGTTTTTATTTTTTCTCTTGAACTGTAGTATTAGAGTTATAGATTTGATGTTACTGGTAGGCCTTGTCTTTAGCTAGACCCATAGCACTACCTGCATCCTCATTCAGGGTGTATAGTGGATAGGATCATGGAATTATTCTGATTTACATAGTAAATGACCACTCTGAAGTCGCTTAATGTACCAATAGGTATTCTGCACAAGTTTCTATGATGATGATTTATCCGTCTAAGCAAATTTCATGAATTTCCTTTTTTCTTCCTTTTGATAGTGTCCCCACAAACTTATGATATTTACATTCCTTAGGCATTTTGATCACATATGATTCCATGGCATTGCTTTTTCTTTTTCTTTTTAAAATCCATGTACACAAAAGTTCTGAGGCTCTTCAGAAGGTGGGGTGTGAACTGTAGGGAAACAAATTTCTCTATTTGTAGAGCTCAAGGCTAAGATTATTAGTGCTTTTTGGCAAAAAAAAAAAAAAAAAAAGGTGTGTGTGTGTGTGTGTGTGTGTGTGTGTGTGTGTGCGCATGCGCCTGCCTGGTTTGTTTGTTTTTGTAATTGAGTAAGATTCTATCTAGGTCATTAAAAAAAGGCAATGGTGGCATGATTGTCTTAAGCACATGTGCAACCACACAGTTATGGTTGTAGGAAACCAGCTGGTCACCTGTCAGAGTGACAGGGTTTACATGACTGAACCAAAGCTGGAACAGTGGTTGTGGGTTGGTGAAAAGTCCCCCTGCTAACCTGCTTTCCTCTCTAATTTGGTTCCTGTAAGTTATCATCATCTGTGGAGATATTTTAGAGGTTGGATGGATGCCCTAGCTGAAGGAAGTGATTTGGAGATTTATTATAGATGTAATAAATGTGGATTCAGGGGTAAGTTTAGTAGCTATTATTTCTTGGCTTTAAATTATGGTCACCGATTAATATCTGGATCATAACTACTACTTATGTTCTTATTTATCACTTCAAGTATCATGTGCCCTTATCTTTGACTTATTATCATCCCAAAGATTGGAAGCATAATCAGATTTTCAGGATGAGTAAACTGAAATTAAGACATACTAACATGGATATGTTGGGATTCTTGTCCATGTTTTTTTAAAGCTTCCCATCTAGCATTACTTTTAAAACTGCTTTACTTATTTCTACAGTTGCTGCTTAGTCTCATAATGGCTTAGAAATATTTTTATAAAATAACCCCCTATTTCATGGTAACAATTAACAGAAAACTAATTTAGTTTTTCTGATATGATGCACTGTATATTTACATATAACACTTCCCATTTAGTCAATTACTATATTTAAAAGTTGTCACTAATTTGCCCCTTATGTGACAGAACTTATCAACTTGTATTCTAAATGATCGATATTAAATTCCCAGGTATTTTAAGAAATGTGTGATTATATATTATAATAATAAGTTACATGATAGCACTTTGTCTCATACAAAGATAATCTTTCAGTCTTTATATTCACTGGCATTATATTTCTGCTTCTAAGATCTAACTTTTTCAAATATCCCAACCTGCTATGGCTGAAGGGATACAATTGTCTGGTGGGCAACCCCAGCCTCTTAGGCCTTGAACATTGTTCAGGTGACATGACTGATCTCTGTGGGACAGCATTAGAGACCACACAGATCTGGTTTCTCTCGCATTAGCTGATTTATGGAATTACATTAGTAAGCAGAGCCTCAGGAGATTTCCCTGCCCCCACTCTTGGCTCTCTGCTGTGAGTAACACACTGCCACCACCAAGGCTTTCCATGTACTAGCAGAGGGACTTGAAAGGAACACACACATTAGAGTGAGGACACTGAGCAACTGGAAAGTCAGGAATAAAGACAACTTCATTCTCTCTCTCTTTTTTTTTTTCCCCACTCTCTCTCCCTAAAATTTATCTCTTGAATGTACTTAGCTAGCAGTAATTTCCAGTTTGGTTGAACTTCTAACAAATTAGTGGAAAACATCAAGATATTGCCCCAAACTTGATAATTTAGAAGAGTGTTTTAGGGGAGGAGGGACCCATTTTATATATAATGGCCAATTTACAAATGGCCATTATAAATTTTTGGACAAAGCATTCTCTGTAATTTGTACAGAAAGATGGCACATGCTTCCTGAGGAAATTTATTTGTAGACCATACATAAAATAAGTGTGTCACTCAAACTCAGGGTGTGTGTAGTTAAATAATGGAACCAGTCAATAATTGAACATGTCATAGTTTTTGAAGTTTGATGACTTTTTAAAAAATTATAGGTAAAATATAAATGTTTATATCTTTAGTTTTAGATCATAATTTAAAAATAAATTTTCAGTTTTTAGTTTCAAGAATCAAAAGCATACTAGTATAAAAATATAAATTTTTGTTTTAATCTCAAAATGCAAATATGTTGTTATCAAGGGAAAGAGGAACTTTTCAATAAATTCAAACAAAATTATAATATTTTAACACTAAAATATAATGAAATAACACAGGAAAAGATACTAATTTCATAAATGATAAAAAAAAAAGCACAGAAAAGATCAGCAACAACTTTTAAGTCATAATAGATTTGTAGCCATAGTACCAGACTGTAATATAAGTCCAATGAGACTCTCTTTCTATCAAGATTCAATACAAGGTGGTCAAAGTAATTTTTAAAGAACCATACATTTTAAATAATTTTTAAGTTTAAGTAATACTGTCACCCATTTAAATATCATGTGAATTATAAGCAATCTTTTGGATGGCAGTTAAAAATCAAAATAATTAACAACCATTTGTAAGTTATCCTATAAGAATATTTGTTTGAAATTCAACTATCATCAAACAAAATGCAAAGTCAATCAGAACAAATCAACAACAAACTTTAACTTTAATCTGGAAAAAAAATGGATATTTTAAATAAGAAAGGAAACTGTTTAGTGATGTGGGAAATAAAATGTTCATGGTTTTTAAACTTTTTAATGAATTAATTACTGTATTGCTGCACATTTTGGTTAGTTTTAGCCAACTGTTTTCCTGGGTCATGAGTTAAGAGTTTGGTGTAGTTAAACTTACAGACTGATAAATGCAGAACAATTTAATAAAAATAGTCAAGACTAAAAATTTAAAGGTGTGCAAAAACGATGGGCGTTGCATCCATATTTGCTCTGTTGTACCAGGTTGGAGACTGATGGTCTATGTTGAGATGACCCTGCACACAACAGTAAAATATTCTTTCTGGAATGAAAAGTAAAACATAAAACTATTTGAGTATTCCTCAGAAATCGGTTGCAACTACTTCTGAAGTAGTTGATGTTCAGAACTTACTGTTCAACTTCAGTTGGTCAGATTGTCTGAATATGTAGTTCACTTTTACCAGAAAACAAGTCATTTTTTTAAGTGTAACAAAAGGTCCTACTATCCCTTAAATTTCATAAGAGTGGATTTGCATTCATGTCTGATGTTTATTTTTACCCAGTTTATTCATGTGCAGAATATTTTTTTAAAAAAACTCATGTATTCATCATATAAGATATCTAATTAAAACAATAGGTTAAATTCAAGATTTAGCAAAAGGCCCATGTAATATACAAACTGGAGAAAGGACGACTTCTCTTTTAGTTTTCCTCTTATTTTTTGACGAGTTTTTAATAAGTAAAAGTGAACCCGAAGTTAATGGTAAAGTCTTTCATTTTTATAAGTGTGATTTTCAATCACTGATTAGAATGTGAGGTCATCTTGGCTGGGAAAGTAGAACACTCTAGAAAATACCTTTTTCTTTTTTTTTTACAAAAACTTGTTTTTAGGCAAGGATTTTTTATAATCAGTGGATATTTTGAAGATTTTGTGCATGCATAATTTTGTTTCTTCACTTGTGCTGCAGTGCTATTGCTCATTCTTAACATACTTTTCCAGCATTATCCTATTATCCATTAGTGTTTCCAAATCTTGAGGGAGGGGTACACGGGTGGTTTTATCCTTCAGTCATATCTTGTTCCATCACATGCAAACACCTGTCCTGAAATTGAATTATTCTGCAGGGTAATCGAAAAGCCTCCCTGCATTCAGCATCATATGTTTTCTGTTGTTTATTGAGTTATGTTGCACCATACTTCAGATGCGACAGCCATTTAATAATGTTGAAGACTTAGCTCTGCAGGAGCTAAAAGGATCCCAGCAGGCTTGTTAACTTCTACTCTAAAACATTATGAGAAATATTTTTTCCTCTGTGAAACTTCAGGGCTTTCTCTTAATTTATTTTAAAAACATAATTATCTGTAGTCAGGTATGTGAGGAACATTTAAATTTTTTCCGTTTTTCGATTTCCTAATTTTTAACCTATTTAATACTACATTTCTTTACTTAAAAAAAAATGACAAAGCAAAATATTACTTTCTCAAAAAAACAATGCTAAAAGGTGTATTTCTTTGGCTGTTACAAACCAAATACAAATTATAATTAGAAAATATACTACTAATTTCTTGGCTTTTGAGTTCTTTTATAATTAAAAACTATATTTGGGCCACATGGCCATATTTAGATGATAGATTGTGGGAAGAGCCACTGATATCAAGTAACTTACCACTTAAACAATTTTAAATATATCAGTATAACTTCTCTGACTTTATTTCCTCATCTTTAAGATGGGGATAATATCAAACTACTTTACAATTTTTTAATATTGTACATAGGTGAATATTCTTTGTATACCAAAAGATGCTGTGCAATTTCTTATTCCTATCTTAAAGTCATCGATAAATAGTAGAGTAGAAGATATTTAGAGATAATTCAGTGCTCCAGCAGGTTACTTATAGTTTTCAGAAATTAAAACCCTGGTAGACTGTTTTGTAGCTTGTGTTTTCTGAACATTTGTTTTAATCATCCAGTTCACCAAAGATTTGGCTTAATTTCACTTGTAAAGAGATAAACCCAATAAACAAGTTTCTATGTGCTTATACCTGTCAAATGCCAATGAAAACTGCTCAAATTTCCTAGGGGAGTCAGTCAATGTGGTGAGCCAATTTAGATAATTTAGTGCTCTTCCTCTTTCCTCATCAAAGGCACCAACACCATTAATTAATCTTTTAATAGTGTGTGTGTGTGTGTGTGTGTGTGCGTGTGCGTGTGTGTGTGTGTGTGTGTGTGTGTGTGTGTTTTGCTTTACTAACTCAGAACTTTTGGTTACTATTTTCTTTTTTTTGGACTGATACAGTGAATTAGTGACTTTAAGAAAATTATTGTAAAGAATAACTGGTTAAATGCTTATTAATTCTAATTGGAGAACATATTTAACAAATATCGGAATATTGTAGAGTTACTTCTGTCCTGGAAGATAGGTGTTTGTGTTGGGGGGAGGGGTTGTATAAAACAGGTAGACATACAATATGACTATGCAGAGCTTTCTTTATTTTTTATTTTTTGCTTTAAATAAGAGTACTTTTGAAAGAAAGTTGGTGAATGATAATAGAAAAGGCTATTGGTTTTCAGGGAGAAAATAGTGAAAATCCCTAAAAGATTTGGAATACTAACCAAGACAGCATTAACAAAAAAGAAAGGAATATTCAAGCCAGCAAGCAATGCAGTATGTATTTAGAAGGAACTTTGTCAAGGCAGGATATGGATGTCTGCTTTGCTTCAGCAGTTATAAAAGTTTTGCAGCAAATGGAAACTATAAAATTAAGGAAGATGTTCATGGTTTGACATAGTACATTTGGTTTGGGAGTCAGACCTGAGGCTCAAGTTCAGTGGAGTGGCAGCTGATTTAGAGAGAAGGGAAAACAGATTGTTACAGCTGATAATATTTTTACTTATGCCTTTGAAACATTTACTGTAATAGTTACAAAGTGTAACTAAAAGAGAATACCCCCAAGAGAATACCCCCAAATGGAAAATGAGATCCCATTTAGGTCTCATGATCTGCATCTAAATATCTAAATTGTTATTTCCAAAGCCATCCTTGAGAGAGTGAAGAAAGTGTCAAACTATGGGGAAAACTGTGCTGAATCTGCTCTTTCTTGCTCAAGGACTTAAAAAAAAAAGCTTGGATGATTGATTGTATCAAAAGAGTAGAGATTAAGTATAATAAGATGAGAAAGGGATATATGTTTAAAGATCATGAAGAGTCATGGGCATTTCTGTGTATTTCAGCAAATCTGGCAAATTCCAGAGAAGATACATTTTCTCCAAAATTTTACATAGTGTAGTGATAAAATACATTTTTAAAAGAATAACAGACTATATAAGTTTAATTATGTGGAAATGATGAGTCTAAGTGATGATGAATTAGTGCCAGAAAAATAACTGTGCTGGGAAAAGATTTATCTATGGGAAATATCCTTGTTTAGAAGTTAAATGAGATCAGTGATGGTTTTAATGAAGTCAAGAATAAGGAAAAGAGATAAAATCCTCAATTGCACATAGATGGATGACAAGTGAGAAGATGTAGAATCTTCTAGTACACATGAAATACTTTGTGTGTTCTAATTTTTATTAATGAAAAACAAAATAAAGAACACTCGCTTTTTTTGCCCCCAAAGAAAATATTATTGGATCTTCTATGTAAGGCTGCTATATAGAGAGTTAAATTCATTATGGAGTAGAATGGTTTTAGATTTTCCTTGTGTGATTCTCTTCACATAAATGTGTTATTTGTGTGGCATGAAGCTGTGTTTTTCAAACTCCAAGCTGCAGCACATTAGTGGTCCATGAAACCAATGTGTTGGCTTAGCACTAGAATTTTTAGAAAATAGAGTAAAATAGAGTAGAACAGAAAATATATGAGTGTATCACATGTAGTAAGAGTACATATTGTTAAACTTCTGTTTCAGTTATGTAGATAAGCATAAATGTAGAGGTATGCATATACTAGGCTGCTGTGTTAAATGTATTTTAGTTGGAGTCAAAAACATTTAAAAACATTAGTTTAATGACAGCAACAATACTATCAAACAAGTCTGTAGAGAGGAAAGAAATTATATTTGTAAAGGGACCAATGTTAACAAGATAAGGAGTAAAATTTAAATGTATTTCTATAAATAGTGTGTCTTTACTTCTCCTAAGTGGGTTTGTACCTATGTTATATATTCATCTATATATGGTATATTACTAAATATGTGGTAAACCATTGATCAATTCAATTTAACAAATCTTTAGGTAGGGACTGTGATTTTCTAAGACTTGTAGTAAGTACTGTGTATTTACAGCCACATACATACACACACACACACACACACACACACACACACACACACACACACACACACCCTAGCTTAAGAAACTCAAATTTTTCTTAATTCTTAACTGCCTTTTTTAAATACCCATGTAATTTCTTAACTCTGCCTTATTTCATCCAGGATACTTAGTTTCCCACTTACAATCTTAATTCTCAGTCCAAGAAATGGACAGACACATTTAATATGATACAATTGAAATTTTAGAAAACTCTGGAAGCATCTCATATTTATTTTAAAGTCTTGGGATTTCTTGATTCATCCTTGGCTCAATTATTCCCCAGATCTAGATAAGAAATACAAACTGTTATTGATGATCTCTACTTGGCTACCTCGTGCAGTTATGTGGTGACAGACTGTTTTCTATTAGTATTCCAGAATTTTTCAAGGAATAAGAAAAAAGAAGAATACTTGCCTTGAATATTTGAACATACTGAGAATCTACAATATGATTTGTTATTTCAAACACATTTTACAGAGTACCCGAAACTCTTGTTTGACCTGAATAAGAGACAGGGCTATATTGAAAGAAAAAAGTAGAGGAGGAAAAGAAAGAGAGGGAGAGAAGAAGGGGAAGATGGAGGGTGGGCAAGCAGATTGTAGTGTTACAGATTAAAGGGAAATCAAAAAGAAGCCTATTGGCAGAAAGGATTATCATGTTCAAGGTCATCTTCTTGACTCTGGTGTAAATAATAAATTAGTAGAAATGGTTAATGGTTAATGTCTTTCCGATATTTTTGGAAAGATGCCATGAGTCTGAGTTTAGACCCACTAGACCCACTTAGCATTTTTTCCTCATTTACCATAGTGGAAAAATAGTTTCAGGAAAACTAACTAGTTTCTTCTAATTTTTAAAGAGCAATTCTTTTGCTGCAATTAGAAACGTAGGCCAAGATGAAAAAGCCAACACTCAAAATTAATAATGGCATTTAGGGATATAGAGAGCCCCCAGCATCCATAAACAAAATATTGTTCAAAAATAGTACAATTTTAAAATAATTGTAAGGAAAACTCCCTGGAAAATACAGAATTGTACATGTAGAAAAATTACAAAAAAAGAATATTAATCACTATATCTTATAAATTCTATGCCTGATAAAAAGTAAGGCTTATTAATTTACTTTGCTAGTTAACTATATGAAAATGAGACTGTTTGAACAAAGATGGAGTACATGATACTTGTCAAAAAACTAGTTCATGGAAATTCCCTGAGGAAAAATTTGAATCTAAATATTGGAGGGCTTGCTGGTGTCATGGTGGTAGAGAATGCTTAAGAGTGCATGTCCCCTTAATGAGGGACATTATCCAAATTATATTTCTAAATAGCAAAGTAGAATATAAATTTAACATGATAAAATTAAATTCTAATAATTATTGACAATGTATCTTTTACTTTTATTATTTAAAAAGAAAATTAAGGAGAGAGACCAAAAAGTCAGAGTGATTGCAAATTGAGCATTCAATCAAATGGTAATAGATGTTATTAAATTTTTTTAAAATATTCCAAAAGCTAAATATTATTCTCAGACATATTGTTTTAACCAAGTACATTATTTTGATGATAACATCTAATTGACTGAAATATTTGAAATTTTCTCTAAACTCTTCTAAGTAATTAATGGGCGTAAAACATGCTTTGGTTTCTAGGCTGGATCTATCTCAGTGGTTGGTTTTTTTCATAGAAGATTCTGAACAAAATTAAGTTTAATGACATCCAAAATTTTATAGAACCTAGCTTGAGAGAAAAAATTTTATTAAACTTATTTTCACTTTTTATATAATAGAAAAAAACGAATATTTCTTAAATTCTTAGATCTAGAATAATCAAAGAGAAGCACCATAATTTGAATTGATTTTTTAGAGGCTAGGTGTAACAATTGTATTTTATTTGCATATAAGTTAGAGGCTGTCCAAATCATAGCTCTCGTAGTTATAAAAATCACCTCTTAATATATTTTTAAGTTACTTCCCATTTTCTTACATTTTACATGAATATTTCTTCTTTTACAAAAGAACAAGAAAGTTCACTGTTTTCGAATTGTTCATAATTTTCAAAAATGTTCAACCAGTCATGAAAAATATGCCGATTGTTTCCAGTATTCGATTAGCAATGATCCCACCTAAAGATATTATTGTATGCAACAAGAATTAGTAGACCAACTGAGGAGGGAGAGAATTATTTCACTTTTATCTCTGCAGTGTGTGTGTGCGTGTGCATGTGTTCAGACTTGTTTATAATATAACCATCTATATATGTTCATAAGTAACACATAAGCATATAAAGTAAACTTTAAATATTTTAAACATTCTTGATAGTATAGTATTGATTTTATTAACCTAAATTTTGCTTTATAATCTTAGTTTTACTTTTAATTTTTTTCAAATCCCTCTTACACATAAGGTTAAAAATACTGTGTAAAATGATATTTTGAGGACACTTAATTTGTGAATTGTTGAAAATTTTTCTGCTGGTACCATTCCCTTGTAATTTATTTTTTGTTTTTATATGTCAAAGATAATTTTAATCACTAAACTACCTATTCATAATGCAATAAATTTACTAATTTGTTGGAATGATGTGGTATGAAGTATTTTACCAAAGTTAATTGAAATATAATCATATATCACAGTAATCAAGTGAATTACCTAAATAAAGTAGTTACATTAGATACTAGGGTCAAAAGTGAATGCTTTTTCTGGTCACTTCTTGACCAGCATGAATCATGATGTTAAGCTATTACTTTTCTTCCTCCCCACCCACTCTTACCCCATATGCAAATTCCCCTTTGGACAGTTGTTTTCTCAACTGACTCTACCACCATATTGACTTGACTTAGCAACTTTACAACATAATTTGTAAACTCATCTTTATTTACAAAAATCAGCATACCTTCTAAAGTCTTGTTATCACAGTCTAAAATCATGCCATCACGTGATGATGGTGAGGGTGGTGCTGTTTGTATAGGTGGGAGAGGAAGAGGAAGAGGAATTAGGAGTGGTAGGAGCCCTCAGAGGATCAACACTAATGAAAAAACCATCTTTAGTTCTCTGCCATCAATCAGAAAAATCCTGGCCACAAATGTCAATTTAGAAACTGAAAAAATAAACTGCTCCTTAGAATCATATTTAAGACCGCGAACAAATTAGGTCATAAAATTATTCAATTACTTATTTGGTGCTTTTCTCCTTTTAAAGAGGAGTCTGAAATTTCAATTAGTGGTAATATTGATAGGTGTTTTTTAGTTTACATCTGGATAATGGCCAATACCAGATGTGAGTATACCAATGTCTTATATAGTTTATATAATAAATCTGAATTATGAGAAAAATTAATCTGAAATATATATAACATGATGCATACATATTATAACAGGACAGAAGGAAAAGTTAGATATAACAAAAAATGGAAACAGTGTATACATCAATCCACCTATTTTTAAATTAAGGTAATATTATTAAAATATAAAGTTTTTAATTATAATAGGAAATTATTGGACTGTTAGATTATGATTTATCAGAAATTAGTTCTCGGACTGATTTGACCTATCTTATACCTGTACTTGCTAATAATTCTACTATAGTTTATGGACCATGATTTAAAAAAAATACTATTTATAAATAGGATATAGAAAAATATTTCTGCTAAAAACATTCTGAGGAGTCTAACATTTGCTAGGTATCATTTTAGACCAACTAATTACCCAGCTAGTTGTGTTAATATGCCTGTGTGTAGACACATTCATAATATTATTTATAACACATTTTTCCATTTATCCAAGTAGGTTTTGAAATTTTGTCAGTAAAAATTAACCTGTACATTTTAGCGTTCTTTGTGAATCAAATCATGGGAAAAAAAAGTGTTTTTTCCACCATCAAGAATTCTTTTTCTTTTCATCTGAAACACCCCAAAGGTTAAAAGTGTCATGTGAAGCCAAAAAATATATAGTCAAATATCTAAAGACAAACAATAAGACACTATTATCTTTTGTCATATTTATTCATATACTTTCTATTGCAAAATTCAGTGGTTCATTAAGGTTTTCAAGTTCTAGTGTGAAGAAATTAATCAAATTGAGTGGGAGTTGCCAATTTCAAGGCCTTTGTTGCCCAGCAGTCTAAAAAACTTACAGTGGAATCCCTCACCCAGAAAACAGTATTTCTAAAGACTTCACAAGAGGCTATGTTGCTTAACTATGATTTAAAATTGTTTTGCTTTTGGTTGCAAAAAGAATCATTTTATGGGAAAATGATTGGATGACTTATGTTTCATTAATTAATAAGTGGGAACAGAGAAAATTGGTTTTTGGTTAGTGTACGGATAATGGTACGCCAAGATACTGACTTCAACTTGGAAATCAGTACATTAGAGCCATCCTATTTCACAGTGGAATTCTGTAGGCAAATCACTGAGATTTTTGGATTAAAAATAATTATTGGAAAGAAATATTTAACTTTAATTACAGAATTTGCTGAGATCATTGTTAATATCTCAATTTATATCATGCATTCAGAAGTAAATTTTAGCATTGAGTTATTTTAATTTGTTCTTCGAAAACCCATCTAGTTCTATTAAAATGATTAGTTTTATTGCATTCTGAATACTGCTATATTTTACATATTGTATTAAGATATAAATAGCCAGTTCTATGTATCTCCATATGTACAGCATTATAGACACTCCGTTTTCAGTTATTTAGGAGGTAAGTTTTTATTAGACTTGATCTATTTCAACAAGAGTATGTGGAGGCCTGGTCAGCCCCCAGATGCCATAATCTATGTGACTGTTTAACAGGTACAAGGAAAGAGAAAATTATGCTTAATTCTTAAGGTGGCAGCTTTTGGTAAAATTATTCATTTTATGTTATTTAATCAATTATTAATTGCTGCTTTAATGAAAATCAAACTGAAATACATTCCTTCCAGAACATACATACATATATACATACATATTAAATGTAAAAGGTACTTGGGCTTGGATAAACATCATTCTTCCATTCAAAGAACTATGCTGGCTTTTTAAAGTTATTTAGGAGGGAAACAGAAGCTATTTCTTTAAGCTCAAAGGTTGTTTCAGATTTGGCTCACATAGAGATGAATTCTCCAGAACACCAAGCTTTACAATCAGTACTCGAAGAACTGGGACTGCAGGTTTCTCCTCAGGCCTCCTGGGAGCAAGGCTGCTGTTCGTCAGTGTTTGCACCTGCATGAGCAGTGAAGGCTGCCTTAAACAATGCTGATCAACTCAATTCTATTCTTTACCTCCCCTCCCCCTTCTCTTCCTGGGGAATCTGGCTTTTCTGTCACTCAGGATAACGATTTTCCTGCAAGCATCACTGAGATCCAGAAAGTCACTGTAATCTCATCAAGGGTGTGATTCCCCAGCTGGGACTCTTGAATTGATATAACCCAAAGGTAGCTGGTCAGGGTGTGTAATCTCCCACATTGGTGATCAGAACTTCTGCACCATTTAAAATAAAAAAGTCTTCTTACAAAGATGCCCTATTTAGTTGACAAAATTAGAGAAGATATGTCCCCAAATTAGTACAGACTTAATCAAAATTCTGAAATTTAACCCAATATTTTACCTATGAAAACAATGTTGCCTCATCCATTTTGAAAAGAACTCAGTCTAGCCCTATAGTACATTTCTAGTGAGCACAGTGAAAATTGGTCAGGAGTTTGGATATGCATGTGTTTTGTGTGGCCTGTGAAACACTAAGGAGGTTTGTTACTTTTTTTAACCCTAAAATAAAACTTTTAGAGAACAGACAGTTCAAATTTCTGGTGACTGCCTTGATAATTTGTTCTAATTGATATGCTGGTGCTTCTTTTCTCACACATTTTAGGTGATTACTAATTACTTTCAGGCTTCTGACCTCAAAGATTTTAATATAAGAGAGAAATCATTTTTAAGAGATGCTTCCCTGCTTATCTTCTTTCTTCCCTGGAGCAGTAAATTATCCATATCCTTATACATGGAGATACATACTGGTCTCAGTGTATGCACGGTAGAATGTACACATCACAGAGCTATTTTGTGACAGATTGTGTTAATATAGAAAACCAGCTTTCTCCTTTTTTCATTTTTGCATTATCTAATTATAATTTTTGTTCTAAGAAGCATTAAGAAGTGCTTATCTCTTTCCTCAAAACAATGACCTTCGATCTCAGGTGGCATTTTATAAAGCTTGCTTTTTCTAAATTTCGCAAATTAAACCAAGTTTTGGAAAGGGACACAGGAAGAGCAAAGAGTCAGAAAGAGATTTTTAAAATGCATTTAAGACGAGGAGTTCATCTCATTTAAAAAATGTATTCCATATATTTTTTTCTGTTTATCTTCGTAAACATATATATTTATCAAGATACAAAATTATATAAGTATATACTTACAATCTTGTTTCCAGTTGGCATCTGAGAGTAAGTTGGCATCTCTGTCATATACTATACATATAAATGTGAATATACATGAATATATATGCACTTGTTTATTTTTCATATGTGAATCGAATTGCATGGATATGCTTGGATCTAACATATCTTGTTAAAAATGACTACATTTATATAAGTATGCATACTTATATAAAATTTATTCTTAGTTGGCATCAGGCAGCAAGTTAGCATCTGGTATAAACTTCTAAGTTTTCATTTACTGCTTATATGTGTGTGTGTGTGTGTGTGTGTGTGTGTGTAAAGCATGAATATTAGAATGAATATATTATGTTTCTTATTACTTCATATAGTTCCTTTAATAATGATTAAATAACTATATGAGCATATATAATTATTACATTTATCATTCAAAAGTTAACTTTAAGAAGCAGTAAAGGAGTTTTCTCACCAACCAAGCAAATGATGGAGATCTAGGTATGCATAGTGAGCTGAAGAGAAGAAAGCAGACGAAACTATGAGAAGTAAGGAGTAAAATAAATAATAAGATAGGAACTATTTTTATGAGAACATTGAACCTTTTCGTTTGTGCTTTTAGAGAATACTTCACAAGTTAACTATCTTTGTATGTACATATATGCAAACTTGGATCAGATAATATTAGTTTGTTCTGAACACATTATTTTAAAATTTATGGTATTGACTGTGAGATCAATTATTTTGAAATAATTTTTAGCATGGATAGTGAAAATAGTTCTGCTTTCCAGAAGAATTATTTTATTCATTTAAATTTCAATTGATGTCTTAATCAATTAATACACTTTTATTATTAGATGGCATTACTATAGTAGGACTGTGCTAATCAAATGTTAGTGAAAAATTATATATATGTTAACCCCAATTATTAAAGAGTGTTTATAGTAGAATTTTTTTTCTGAAATATGAAATTCAAGTGTTGTTAACACTCTTTACAAGGTGTGCGTGTGTGTGCGTGCACGTGTATGTACTATACCCACGTAATATTTTGCTAACATTCAACATACCAATTTGTATACTTATTTATCCTCAGCAGCCATCTTATAGCTACACAGACTTGTTGAACTGCTTTAAGGAATAAAACTCTCTTTTATTTGCCCCTGTAGGAAAATTTATGTTTAGCTTGTTTCTTCTGTATCTTCAATATGTACTCATGTGATTCTCAGTTTTTTAAAAGGAATGGCATGATTAATTGCTGTAATGTTAATATATAGAGAAAAACTCAATGCTTAACTGCTGTTTAACATAAAAACCATAGTAACTAAAGCTTTTTGTTGAAAGAAGTGCTCATATTTTGGTGCTAGGTTATTACTCCTTTGGAAAACTATAGTCTATTTTATGATACAAAGGATAGTTATGATCCATTGAGTATTATTAGTTAGATGTAAGTTGATTTCATATATATGCATTAATTGGTTGAAATGCAGACTTACTGTAAAATAGTGATATATTTTGTCAATCTTGTTCTGATTAGAGTATATGCAGAAATGTTTATCATTAGTTTTTGTTAGGTGATAGAAGTAATATTATGTAATATTTATTATGGTCCTTTCATAAAAGAAATTCTCCAGAATAAAGAAATTACTGAATTATAAACATCAGCCTTACATAGGATACATATGTATGTAGCAGATACAAGTGTTAAGTACGCTTGTTGGCTCATCTCCCTGCTGTTGATTAATAGCTTGAACCTTCCCCTTTATTCTGATTACTATCTGTATTCTAGGCTGTGTTCCTCTTTTTTTTAGACCAATATATATTAATCATTATATTTAGTAAATTAGAATTAAATTAAATATTATAATTTCTACATTACATTTATTTTTTATTAAATGTTGAAATATACAAGTCATTATGTTGTGTATAGACGACTAAAAATATTGCTGAAGTATAAAGGAGAAAAATCTAATTTTATATTAGCATGAAAGAAAGCTTAACTTGTTTTCTTGCTTTTTTTTTTATAGAGAACACCTGTTCCCAGCGCTGAAGCATTCCGATGGTTCTTTTAAGGCAGTAGTATATCTTTTTCAAGGCATTTGGAAGTGAAGGGCAAACTAATGTCTTGTTTTAAGAAACTGCTTAGTCCACCACTGAAGAAAATATCCAGATATTATTTTCATTTTATGCATAGGGGTTTCCTCAAAAACAAAAAAGGAGAAGAAAAGAAAAAGACATAAAAATAATTTGGGAGTTTGGGGAATTGGCCATTCTATTTCAATACACTGATTCTTTCTCTGATGTAATTTAGCTATACTAGTGAAGTTGTTGTCTATTTTGAAAGTGGCTGTAAAAAATAAGTTTGGGTAAACCCCTGCTGTAAAATCATGTATCTTTGCAAAGTACATATCTATACTTCATTTTCAAATATATGTGTTTCAGTACTGTAAACTGTACAGATAGCAGCTTGTATTTTGTGTGTTTAGACACAAGGAGACAATCACGTCTGAGCATCTATGGAGATTAACAGTTTGTACACAACAGTATGGTTCTGCGAGTTAAATCTGGAGCAATAAATTTTAGCTTTAAATATTTTTTGCCAGTTGTTTCTAGAAGCAGCAACAGCAGTGGCGTGTTTTGCCATGCATCTTTCCGTAGAGACTTGATGCCAAGTTTTACAAGACGAAAAGATTATGATGCACCCGGCAATTACCTTCAGTTGTATTGTTATAAGAGGGGAAGATGTGATGAAAGTTTCAATTAATCTTTTGAGCACTATATTAGAGTAGTGGTTATGCACTTGCATTGCTTACAAACGAGCTGTACAGAAGGGTAAACCTCCCAAATACTTAGTGTAGTTGACTTGTCTTGGGGTGCACTGTAAGGCGGAGTACTCAGAGTAGTTGGAACACTCAGAATCAGTTGTATAAAAAAAATTTTAAACAGTGTTTTTCTAGGATACAGAATAAAGTATCATATCTTAGGGGGAGAAATACATGACAATTATTTTTTTTACCAGCCTAGCATGGGCTGCTTATAATTTTTGTTCATTTGTTTATTTTTTGCCTTATATTTTTGGTAGAAAAAATAAACACAATAAAATGTATCCAAACATTTTAATTCCATGTATAGAAAGTGAACAATTTTGTTTTACAATTTGAGCACATCAAGGCTTTCTGCATTGAGGCATGCCTAGGTATGTTTTTAAGTTAAAAATAATTAAACACATTCATAAAAGTAAGGTTTTTAAATGTCTTTTTATCTTCTTTTCTCAAAGCCTCTCAGTTGGACCAGCAGCCTTCCCCTAGGCCCTCATTGAAATGTTCCATTACTCCCATGTCCTTTCTTGTCACTCGATGATGCTGTCATTCCTGAGAAGGCAGGACCCTAGTCTGTGGATTCTTTAATTTCAAACAGCCCTGCAAATACAAAAGAGTAATGCTTTATAGGTCCTAGGCTACCTTTTCATGTAGGGTTTGGTTTTCTTATGGCAGTCAGGGTTCCTGTGGAAGACAAATGTTATTTATGGTGACATGACACCTAAGAAGTTTATTTTTTTGTCAGGTTATAGAGACTATTTTCAGCTTCAGCAATAAAATTTTAGCAAAAACATGGAGTATCAAAGTTGCCATGTTACAGTCATTTTTTGTTGTTGTTGTTCTTTATCTCTTAGCCAGTTATTTTAGCCTATGGCATCCATTAGCCTTTTGAAAAATGTTAGCAAAATGGATCATGCAAAGGAAAATAACTTGAGATAGAAAGGACTGCAAAATTTTAGAGAGATACTGGTGGATAAATAATTTTAAAAGGCTACTTGTAGTTTTGAATGAGAAATAATACAACAGGAGATTTTTAAAATGTGGAAGGAGCACTTCATCATGAGCATTCTGGAGGGATGGGTGAATATGTTACTTATAAAAGCTGATGTGGAAAACAAGTGTGCTTTAGTTAACTTGCCTAGAATATGACAAGGTCTATAGTTATGGTCAAATTGCGTTTTTGAGGAAAATTTGTTATGTATTACATCTGTCCATTTTTAGAGGAGAGAAATCATCGCAAACTAAAACATGTTGTATATTAATTTTGAGATAGCTTTGTACTTGCTGTATATTCCTTTGAGGGTTTCTAGTTAGAATTTCTATTTCTGCTGTGGGAACATGAGAGCTATATGAGTTCTTTCTAGTTCCATTTTTACTTATTTTTAAACAAATTTGCTAATTAATTACACATAAATGAAAACTTACTTTCACACTTGAATGGTAAGCCTGCCTTGCTTTTTTGGAAAAATGATGATTGTTATTACAGAGGTGAAGCAAACTTCTTTCTATTCAGGCTAAATTAGGAATACAATAAATTAGGCATAAAAAGATCTCATAGCAATGTACCAAGAGTCTAAAATACATGCTAGTGTTGCATGTCTTGATGTGTTTTTGTTTGTTCGTTTTCTTAAAGAACTAATGAATCTGTATATTGTAAAATGTGGTGTTTTACTTGTCAGTTCAATTTTTTAATGAAAGAAAATATGTTGCTTATTAAAATGGAAGAGTGTAGCTTTTCTTTAATTCTCTTATATGTTTTTCTTGATATTGTTCTTTTACACCACCTAATTTTTTATGTTTTTGGTAAGACTCTATTTATATAATGTAGGGTACATATAAAGTTCTCATTAATGACGCTGAAGCAAGATAGTACTCTTTCAGCCTCACTCTAGTTCTCTTCCCTCTAAGTCTATGTACTGAGAACTTGTAAAGCATAACATTATAACCCTAAGGGAGTGATTTTAAGGTTTACATTTTCATGATTCTAAAATAGCAATGAAATGTAACTTTTAAAAATTACTCACTGTATGTTTCATATTCCGTAGCAAGAAAATTCAGAATATAGCAATCAGAATATAATCACGTGGACTATCTGTACAACTTCAAAATTACATATCAGATGAGCCAAATAAAACTTTGTAAGAGAGGTCTACATACACAGAAGTCTTGCTTTCTCTAGGTGTACACAGAGAGATGCCACATTCTGCTTGCATTTGGGGAGAGCATGGAAAAAGCCTTGGGGTGTTGGTACGTAGTGCACCAATTTTCTTGTCAACTGTCATTCAGCACCCAAACATCACAAGAACATCATAATGTAAACCTCTCTCTTTCCAGGCCTTCAGATTTTCTGATGGATTCTACCTGTGTACAAGTGGAGGCATATGTACAAACTAGAAATGTATCTATCCTTGAGAGAAATAACAATAGTCTTCCTACAGTGTAAGAGTATATAAAAATGTCTCCTGGTTGCTTAATTCCTAATACCCAATTTCTTTTTTTAAAAACACATTTATAGGGAACAAGAGGTAGTGGGCTTCTTATGAATTAATATTATACAATCACTAAAAGAAAGGAATATTCCTTTTTTTCAGAACCCCTGGCATGTAAGTTGTACAATTAATACTAAAGCATATAAAGTTTAAAGTTGATAGTATCTGTAATCGAATAATGAAAAAAAAAAAGATAGCAGTTCAATGAACACCATTTAGGGTCAAATATGTTCAACAAAAAGCTGTAGTGGGTCTTTGATCATGGTTAGATTCACAGTGATATCTAACAGTTGGTTTTCATGTAACAGCTAAATGTTTCAGATTTTGTTTTTATTAAATTTGGCAGTTTCACACTGAGATCTGTATTCCTAGTGAATGAAAGACAGCTACTATGTTAGGAGGGATTCTATTTTCATAATTGCAAGGAAGTCAGAGATATTTCAGGAACATGGGCCACAAAATGTACTCCTTTCACAGTGTTCTCCTATTCTGAACTGTGCAGTTATCTATTACATTTTCTAATAGATATTTGTGTAAGGTGTATGTATGCTTGTGCAATTATAAAAAAGCAGTTTTGGAAACGGTGTATTTATTAAAGAAAATTACATATGGGGCATGTACAAAACTGTAAAAAAAGTAAAAAAAAAAAAAAACAAATTCAATTTGCCCAGTAAAGTTGTTTTTGTGAAATTTCTGTGTCGTTGAATAAAGGACTTTAGTATTCAAAATATCTCTATTTTTCCATGAACAAATTTTTACTTGTGGGATTTTAAGTAAGGAGCATATGATCCTGAAACTCTGATTTTGTTTATGATAAAAAAAGTTTATAATTCTACACTTTCCCTTATGTTAGCAAAATGAATACTGTATATAAATCGTTCATAACATGTCAGTTTGTTCATTTTGTTTTTCCTTATATGTTTTGTCTTCCTCATATATTTAGAGAAAGAAAAAAAACATGATTCTTTTCATATTCCTAAGGATATATTTTTGTTGAAAGCTTTAAAAGATCACCAGAGGAAGAAATAAATGTACCTAAAACTTTTCTCCTTTCTTCTCCACCAGTAGTGTTCCAGAAGAAAGCAACCCATGGGTTTCTTGTGAATGAATAGTAGTGATGATAGAATTTGAATGCATTAATGCAAATGAAGAAATGTATAACACTGGAATTCTATCTTCAATCTCTCCTAGCAATACTCTAAGGTTAAAGTTTTATTTATTTACTTATTTTAATTATGGAATATTGTGCTCTACACATGCTGATTATTTGGTGGTGAAGGTGTTTAACCCTTATTTCACTGCTTCTCAGAACAAAGACCTAATTTTGGGGGTGCCTCATAAACTGTAGGAACTGTAGAACACAGTTTTATATCTTGGAAAGCTTCAATATTGTTGCAAACATGGAACTTCAAACAATTGAGAGAGTTCATATAATCCTGCATTAGAAGATTCATGTAAATTTTATAAATTTCAGAATGTGTTCTGTTATTGTAATATCACAAGTATATCTAGGCTATGACAACAGAGTTGGATTACAGAGAGTGAGAAAAAAGAATTAGGTAACTTGAATTATGAGAGTTTCTAAATATTTGGCAATTTTTCAGGTGAGTTGCTATGCTTTATTATATTTTGGTGTAAGCAACAATATGGTAAAAATGTACATTTTCATACACAATATTTTCTTACCTGAAATCTTCAAGATACATGTACTCGAAGTGTCATGTGTAATGATAAGAGGACAATTCTTCAAAAATAGTTTGAATTGAAAAAGCAGGGGCAGGAGTTCTATAATTTATTTAGATATCGAGCCAGATTATTTAGTTTTTGTTTGTGTGTTATATGCAGAAGCTAGTCTCCATTTTATTTTCACCTTTGTTTTTTTCTTTTTTTAATGGAGAAAACTTATTTGAAGTAACCACAATGCATACAAATTTAAGGTTTTATTTGCATACACTACATAAGTAACAATTATATAGCACATTTTTGCTTATTTGCAAATTTTGTTTTTAATCTTTTATTCTAATACCTTGGCTTGAGATCTATTTTTGTGTCCTTTGCAAATCAGATTTTTTGGCCAATTTTAGTCAACATTTCTTGTTTTCAATGTATTTATAGAAAATGAAATATCAACCAAATTATCTTTTTAGTCTAAGTCTGTGCTTTGTTTACAATATGTTACTTATGACAAAATTATTCCAGTTAACAGGTGTGATTCCACAAATTGGAAATAGTGTAGAGATCTCTTTTCAAGAACAGGACTTTTAAAAGTTGCTTTTATTATTCATAACCTACATTTTTAATGTAAGACAGTTACATAACTTCTTTAATAGTTAGATAGTAGAAGAATCTGGTTTTCTGGTTTGAATTATGATCTGCTTCGGACTTTTCTGAAAAGTGGTTTTCTGTTTAAAATTACACAGCTTCAGGAAAACTGCAGAGTTGGAAGGCAGGTTGGATAAGAACATTTAAATGACACTGTTTAACCTTGATATCATCATAAAACATGTAGCTGAAAATTCTTGTTCATTATCCTTCAAGAACTTTTCTCACCTCCCATTAATTGCCCTATAATTTTATTTATAGCTTGTATTTATATTTATTTTTTATTAATATTGAATTAATATTCATGTGTAAGTGGAGATAGATCAGAATGTGTGTGTATGTACATGTGTGTGACTTTTTAGTCAATTAAGTTTAAATCATGCACCACAATATCTAAGGATCAGCATAGGTTATTAAACATCTTTGGTAGAAAAGAGTCTGTCAACATTGTACAGTTGCAATTGAACTTGATGTCTTAGCATCTTAAAATACTTAATCTCTGGGAATCAGAGCATTTGAGGAAGCTACCTGTCATGTTGTGGTCTTTTTAGGAGTTCTTTAATGATTTAACACTTCAGTTTACTGTGTCCTACTTTAAGTCATTTAAGGGACTGTGTTGAAAATTATTTATATCATTTGCTCCTCAAATACTTTATTTATTTTCATATAATTTGAACATTTTAGGTGTATTTATATATATCCAACTATCTTTGTCTGTGTATTTATATTTAAACTCCAAGTGCACATTCAACCACTAATAGGTGACAATCTGTAGCTTCTACACTTTTACCATATAAAAAAGGCCTTTATCCCTGCAAAAATCATAATGTCTACAAGCAAGAGTGGAAGAACATTGTGAATATTTATTTGTGTGTGTGTGTGTGTGTGTGTGTGTTTGTGTGTGTGTGTGCGTGCAAGTGTGTTGGCAAACCAGTAATTGATGTAATTACTTATCTGTTCATCTAGAGTTATAGAATATCTTCAGTGTACTAGCTACTGGAGATATCAAGATGAATAAAACAGGGTTCCTGACACATTTACCATTACCATAGAACTCAATCAAATGGTTGAAATACACAAATAAAAACAGTGGTGGAGTGATAAGAGATGTTATTTATTTCTCTATGCTCCAGCCACTAAGACTTTCATCCAGTCCTTAAACTTACAAGATGGGTTTTTCCTTCTATCTCAGGACATTCTATTTGTTTTATTTTTAATGCTTAGGATTTTCTTTCCTTCTCTCTCCTCCTGGATCATGTCTCTTCACCTCTTCAGAATTTACGCAAAGCTTTACATTTTAAAAAGTTCTTCCTAAACTTTGTGACTATGTCAATTTCACCTGTTATAGGCTCCCAAAGTAACTTGTATCTTTTCATAGAAATTATTAGTGAATTAATTTATTCAATAAATATGTGTTAAACCTTTATGTGCTCTTCACTTATCTAGGCAACTAGAATATATTTATGAGCAAGTAAGACAAAAATCTTTGCCCCCATAGAACTTATATTCCAGTAGAAAGAGGTCATAAATAAGTAAATAAATACAAATGTCACATGGTAATATATACTATGGGTACAATTAAGGAGGGAAAATGTGATTAGCAATGCTGGTAGGATGAGAGAATGAAGAAGGAAGTGGAGTTTTAAATGGATAATTAGGGAAAGCCTAGCTGAGAAGGTAACATTTGAGGTAAGACCTGAAGAAAGCAAGTAAGCAAGCAATGTAGATTATCTTGAAAACAGCTTGCCTTCCAAAGGGAATAGCAAGTACAAGGGCCTTGTGACAAGACTGGGCCTGGAATTTTCAAGAATCAGCAAGAATCCCACTATGTCTGGAGTTCAACGGGTAGGAGAGAGAGACTAGTAGGACACATAGTTAGAGAAGTAAGTGACAAGATTGTGTAGTGTCACAGAAAGGACTTTGACTTTTACTCAAAGCAAGAAAGAAAATCTTTAGAGGGTTTAATTAGAGGAAATATGACCCAATTTATACTATAAAAGAACTGCTTTGGCTCCTGTGTTGAGAATAGACTACAGAATGTCAACAATGGAGAGAGACCAGTTTGGCAAGTGAAAGAAGACTGTGGAACCAGATGGTAGAAGTGGAGGTTGCAATAAGAAGTTGAATTCAGCATAGAGTTAAACAAAGAAAAAAGAATTTGAAGACAGGAGGGACTCTAGGTAGGTGAGAAAGAATAGAATTAATAATAACTGCAGAGTTTTTTATCTGAATGACTGGAAAAGTATCGCTTACTGATATAGTGAATACTGAATTTTGGTTTTGGACAGATTAAGTTGCTTCTCAGATCTTTAAATAAAGATGTCAAGCATACAATTGGATATATAGGGTTGGAGTTCAAGGTAGATTTATAAACTGGGAGTATAGATGATATTTAAAAATAATGAGCTTGGATGAGATTATCAAAGGAGTGAATGTGGATAAGGGAGGGGAAAGGTAAGGACTGAGATTTGAAATTCACCTACAACAGATATACTTTCACTTTCATTCTAATCATTATTTGATTAGTGCCCACCTCCCACAATGACCAAGAGAGAGGAAGATGGAAACCCAGGGTAAAATTCTGAAGGTGAGTTCTTTCATTTCCCTTTCTTTCCAGTGACCTTTAGTTAACCCAATCTTTACCTTCATCCACAGGTAACTGACTTTTCATCTGTCTCAATTTATCCCATCTTCACTGCATGTAAAAGCTTACACTTATTTATGTTTATCCATACACATTCTAATGCAATAATTACATAGGGCAATCCTCTCTCCTAACAACTATAAATATATTGAGTTCAAAGTTTAATACTGACCAGAATTAGAGCATTAAAGAAAAATTAAGCGTAATTCTACTGTCTTTGGAATAACATAGTTTATTTTTCTGTTCTTACGGTCTTTGTTGGCAATTTTATTAAAGAAAATGAAATTATTATCTTTTATTTAACATCTCTGGAGACTAAAATGTTTGAGTAGAAAGTGGGTAGATGTTAAAACTATAAACTGAGGACTGAGATTAAGTTTGACTCCCAAGCACCAGAAACAAATAAGATTCCAGATTTGCCTAAACTTCATCACAAGGGAAAACATTGGCTCATGACTACAAAAATATTAGAGAACAAATTTAATATTCTTTTTGTTTCTTTACCTTTGATTCTTTACAGAGTTATTTATATGCATTTTTACTAATAGCCTAAATGCATTACAATGGTTAGAGAGATGAATTTCTTCATATTTTATATGCAAGAGAAAGCATTGTGTATCAGAATTTCCTTGGATCCAGGTTTAAGTTTCAAACCTATCATTTGACAGAAATCTCTACATACCATAAGTTCTCCCATTGAATCCTCACCACTAGAGTTCTGAGGACTAAACAAAGAGTAGTTCCAAATCTGAAAGAACTGAATGGTAATTATTCCAGTCCATGAAAATCCTAAGGACCCTTGATATATCCAGAACAAGAAGACAAACAAGCAATGACTATGATGAAAACTGAAACTGCTTGATTTCAGTTTGTTATAAAAACTGTTGAGAATCTTATGAAATGTCAAGAATAAAAAAATGCGTTGAAAAGAATTTAGCAAAAACCACAATCTACATTTTCTTTAGGAACTCGGGCAACATTGTCACCATGGATGATTGTAGTACTTCTGAGGTTTATCACAGATTCCATCACTAAGGTAAACATCACATAAGTATCCATAGCACTATACCTGTTGCATCAAATAAGGGTTAATTTACACGTTGAATTATCAAGTGTATTTCCACACCATAACAAAATTGTGATACTGAGAAGATGTAGGTTTTTTCCTAGTTTTAAAGTCTGTCAGAGACCGAGTTCTTACATGGCTAATTTAAAGGAAGCTGGCACACACTTTAAAGATGTAATTTGAATCATGGCTGATGATATACTTTTACTTGTTTAGCCTTTTATGCAACTTGTTTGCATTACTCGAACAGATTTGCTGTTTCTATTCTAACTGCATTGTGTATGGCGTGAGGAATGTTGATTAATTCTTGTTGGTAATTATCACACATGCTGCCAATGTTGTACATTTAGATCCTCCATTATATAATCTATGTATGCATTCCTTATGTTATTAGTGGAAATCGCATGTAAAAGGAAATTAAACCTGTTCTTGGTTTAGGTTTAAAATGACTTGATCCCTTTCTGTCTTTAAAAGACAGAAACTGCATTAAATGGAGGAACAGGTAATAGGTTTTATCTGTTTCAAGTAGCTTTACTTAGAATTCTTTAATTGTCTCTTCAGCTGCCACCGATAATAAACTCTAAAATATCAATTGCCAGTGGAAGATAAATTTGTATTTTATTTATGACATAAAGTTAATATGTCTAACTTCGTGAACTTTAAGACAGCGAAGCATTTCAATGCCATTGGAGTATCCCTGAATAGCTTTTTGGATCATTTTTGATACTTGTAGGTAACTGACTCACCTGCTTGCTTTTAAAAAGAGAAGAAAAAAAATGACTCTAGGTGAACCAGATTTAGTAGATGACTTACTGGTTTATTCAGAGACAGGCGAGTAAATAAATAGGTTTCTAAATGATAGGTTATAGTTTTAAAAAGGCATTTTATTAGAAATCCTAAAACATTTAAAAGTAAAGTGAGTTACTTTTTTATGCTTATAGTCAAATTATAATTTATAGCAGATTTAAAGAGAAAAGATGAAAAAATAACAATATTAAAAGGCTGATGTATCCATTTTCTTACTCTAATATAGCCATAAACTTATTCCCAACTTTCTTAATCTTTTCTTGAGTTGCTAAGTTGGAACCACCAAATCAGGTGATTAGACTCAATATAATTAACCTTTTTGTTTTCTAGAAGAGTAAAATGAACTTCTGGTTTCTATGAGAATGGCAGTGCTCAGAATCTTTTATTTCATAGTTAGTTGTTTACTCCTCAAAAAAGGTAATGCATGTAACTACTCACAATGGCTTAAATAATGAAAGAGGAATTTATTATCTCAGGTAATTGAAAAGTCCTGAGGAAAAACTGAAGCAAGGATAATGCTATTTTATCTAATTCTATCTCTGTTGTATTCTCAGTAGGCTTTGTTCTGAGGGCTTATCTATTTATGTTGTTGCCTCTAACACCCTAAATATTTATTTTCCATTGCTAGGAATTCCTATTTAGGGGAAATTTTATTTCCTGATGAGTCCAACAAAAATCCCAAAGTTAATTAAGTGGATTCAATTGGCCTAAATTAGATTATGTGCCCAACACTTAGCTAGTCATTGAAGAGGGAAGTTTTAGTTAATCTTAAAATTTGGATGGAGATAAGCCTCTTTCAACCACATTTACTGAATATGAAAGAAAAGAGGTTCTCTGGGGAAAAATTAGTCTGACTCTGAGAAGTGAAAAAGGGAAATTGATATTGGGCAGAAAAAAAAAATCGAGAGGCAGGCAAAAAAAAATGTAAAGGACTGAAGGAAGGGAAATAAGAGAGAAAGCAAGATATGAAAAGAGGGAAGAAAGAAGAAAGGAGGAAGGGGAAATGATACCATTGAAAGATTAATAGGCAAGAAGCAGCAGGAAAGAGGAAGCAGAGAAACTGAGTTCTTCACTGGAATTCTGATAGGATAATTCCTTTCTGTATAATTGTTTAATAACTATTTAACGTGAAAGATCCATTTTTATTAATTAGTCATACGTATGCATAAACACACACACATGCAGGCACACACAATATCATTCTGTCTCTGATTGGTCTATATGAGCACAACACTACTTCTGGGATGAAGAAGATAATTTACAATGAGTTCAATACACTTTTCAGCAAAATTCTATCTCTTATTGTTTCCCAAGTGTTTAAATCAATACTTTTTTTTTTTTTTTTTTTGCCAACATGAGAGAGGTTCTCTCAGTTCCTCTGGTTCAGGTGGAGTAATTTCACACCCCTAAATTTGGGGGTTGTGGGAAGGGAGCAAGCACATGAGCCCATCTTGATTAATAAAGTACTGACTGGTGTTTCAGGGCTGGATACAGAACCAGGATTTTGCTTTCTCTCTTGGAAACTACTGGAGAAAGAGAAACATTCTTTCTGCTAAGGTTGCCATTTTTGCTAATAAAATGTGGTAAGACTGGAACTACTGGTGACTCTATTGCTCATTCCCAAGAGTGGAAATTTGCCTGAAAATGTACTTAACAGAATCAAGCCTAGATGTGAGACAGAGGGAAAGACACCTAACAAGATATTCTCAATACCCAGATCCAGTGCTTATTCCTGGGTTTTTCAGTTATGCAGGTCAATCAATTGATATCATTCTTTAATATAGAAACATGGAACCGTTAACATGAAAAATTTTTTTCAAGCAATTAAATACATGTTTGTTTTATGAAGATTCAGCTTATATTTGATTCTTGTACATATATAAATGTTTTTCTTCTTCCTCTCTAGTTTAGAATAGAATAGAATTATAAAATTTTAGATAATTTGACCTTTTATATTTACATAAGCATGTAGAGGGATTAAAACATGTATGTATAAAAATAAAACACCTAAAATAGGTAATGCCAAAAAAAGTAATTTGTAAATTCTAAATTAGAGTTCTCTTTTTATTTGAATAGTAAGAGATTTTTTTGTTTTTAGGTTAAAACAAACAAAACTTTATTACAGATATCAACATGAAAAGGTTGTATTCAGGGACACTGCTGCAAAATCTAAGAAATATGACATTTAAATATACTTGTAGGAAATTTAATTATGCTTTCTTTTATTTATGACAATAAATGCTTTCAATCTAATTGGAACGTCTTATTTAAAATAAGTGGTTAGACTTAATAATGAGTCTATATCCATATTTATAAATTTTCTAATTATTTATCATTCCTGAGTCATTAGTAGAATACATTCACATACAAACACTGAGGTTTTTTTTTTTAAAACAGATGGTATTCATCCTAAAAGCAAGACATTCATGTTTACAGCATTGTCAACATCAATAAATTCATATTTAAAAGCTTAACTGATTAATTGACAGAGAGTATTCTTATGTCATTTGATATAGTTCAAATACAGCTACTGCTACTTTTATTGGCGTATGACATTTAGCATAAGTTATGTTCAATCACTTATTTGCGTGTTTCTTCTTTTAGATGAGGGTCAACTAAGTGGATCCACCTCTCTGTTCACTCCTAAAAAGGTAAATCCTTAGAGTTAATGTCACAAATAGCTCACAAACTTAGGTAACAACATAAAATATTGTATTCTTCAAAGGCTTCCACTGACAAAAACATGCAACTAAAGTAGGCTTTAAACATACATTTTAATAAGTGTCATCTATATTAGATGTTGCCAGTATTAGCACGACATAAATTTTAGTACATTTAATTTTTTTGAAGAAATGATTACCATCTTTATAAATTATTTTCTATTTTATAAGCGAAAAAAATATTTCAAGAAAAGAAAAGTACTAAAAAGAAACTAAACGAAACAAACCTTGAAAAAAGCAAACTCTGTTGAGGTTTTTGTCCTCCCCCACCTTCAGCCCTGTAAAAGTTTGTTTATCCAGTGACAATCAGTCTTTCTTAATTATTATGTAATGATTTTTTTTATCATATCAAAGTGTGTGGTGATTCATTTGCAAATGAAATATATTTGTTTGTTAATATAGTAACCTTTCATATATAATCAACTGACACTTTCTTAAATTAAATAGACCCTTATCCCAATTCTTATTTCACCAGCACACTGCTAGGGGTGAAATGACAGAGCCTCTTAACTGGGACTCCAGCTTTCTGGGACTGCTCCAAGGCAAAATGAAAAGCACATATAATGAGCTCCTGTTGTTTGCCATTGGTTTAGTTGAGCTTTTGAATATAACTATCTTATCCATCAGCACAAAGGATAATGCATTGTTACCTCAAGTTTTTAAAAAATTAAATAATTTTTAAATGTTTAATTGTCAGTCCTTTTTTCTTTTCTTACCATAATTATTATACCCACAGTAACCTTTCTTTAGGCTAAATATACAATATAAATTTTCATTAGTTTTGTCACTATAACACCTCACTGAGGGACTGAGATGACTTTTCAGCCTGGCTTTTAAGGTACATGATCAAATCTAGATCTTAGTTTTCAGCCTCATATCCCGTTTTTGCTCCTATAAAACTAATGGCTGTGTTTTTTGTGTGTGTGTGTTAGAATAGGTCCCCCTAGAAGCAGACAATAAGACAAGATTATAGGCACAAGAAACTTATTAGGCAAAGGAGTAGGAGATGGTGGGGAGAACTTTCAAAACACAACGAATATGTGACACTTGTGTGAAGAGAGTAAAGGATTAAAGATGGTACAGGATGAGTGATAGATTGTAGCTAAATTCCTAGAAGGATCTGCTTAGGCCCATCCATGCAAATAGCTAATTTGTTCATTGCCTGATGCATAACCTGGAAAAAGTCTGGAAAAGTACTCTTTCCTCACCAGTCAATAAATTCTTTCTATCCAGTCTTACATTCTGACTGAGCACTTTCTAAATGCAATTTCAGGGCTACTTTCCATGCTCTTGCTGGTACATGCTAGCTAATTCTTACAAGTATATTCAAATATAGTCTTTTTTCCTCTCTTATCAACATCCAAGTGGGTGATTCTAGGATTTAACTTTAATTATTCCCTGGAAGCAAGAAGAAGAGTTGGCGATAAGTCCAAGGAAGACACTTATTGCCTTGCAAAATAGTGGCTTCTGTAGCATCTTCTAACACGAAGAGGAACCTGTAAACCACCTCTGCAGAGCTCTGAGGGGTCAGTGCGGAGCCAATATCCTCAGGGGCATTCATGTATTCCTATCCCATATTTCAAGATGCCAGGTTTTCTGAACCAGGGCCCTGAATTTAGCATAACATATCTGCTTTTCTGAATATTCTAAGGTCTCTGGAGCTCTATGACTCTATCAGATCTTTGGTCTGCAACTGGTTTGCTCTTCTATTTCAGGAGACAAGGGCTTATTACAGTCAACAAGAGTCTTTCTGGGTCTCATAGTTATTAACTTCTTGTTAATGATCCTTGGTGTCTCACCCTCTGTAATGTGTCAATATCAATACAGTTTAGCAGCAACCAGCCAACTCCATCTTATTTCAAATGCCTGAACCATTATATCTAAAAGGCAAATCATAACCCAGTGAGGTATTTAGCAATTAGGACTTGCGACATTTATTCAACTCAGAATAGGTGGTTAGTGAGGCATAACCAAATCCCCACCTTCCACTTGTTTTCTCAGACCACTCTAGGGTACCACTTGGGGTCTACAGAGAAGCAGATGCCAGAGAGGGTTGGACATGTAAGAGAATTACTAGATAAAGAAGCAGCAGAATGTGAGGGCAAGCTTCAGATCATTTTATAGGTTTGACAGCTGTAGTAAAAGAGAAGCAAGGACAGGGAATTAGGTAGGAAGAGTCTCAAACTGCAGCAAAGGTCTAATAAAGATTTGGTCAGGCCAGTAGCACTCCTTGAGCCAAAATCTACATTGGAGGAGTCTTACATGTTGCTTTGCCATGATCAATCATTGGATGAGAGCAACCTATAGGAGGTGTGTGTAGCATTATAATGATGTGAGATGAACTTAGAGGGACAACAGTTAAGGCCATCAGTCAATCACATTTCTCATAGCAGGAGACGTAAGCAGTGCATTTTCATGGTCATCACAGTTGTCATTTCCTGAACAAATGGATGACAGAGTCATTGCTGACATGAATTTGCGAGTCAGACTGAGTTCAAATACTTCTGGGCCACCCACTAACTACAGTAACTTGACCAAGTTAATACAATGAGCTTCCACTTTTTTATATTTCAATTGATAATGGCTTCACTCATGGAGCCATTGGAGGGATTAAAAGAAATCATTCATGCAAAATCTGTCATTATTGTTACGATTATGTGCACAGTTCAGTCATTGAAAAAATGTAGCTCTCTTTATTTTTCTATAACTGAACTTGTTTTCACATTGATTCCTATTTCTAGCTGGTGTTGGAAATGAAATCTTAGGTAATTCTATGTCTTCCTTCGATAGCACAATGATTCTGAGCACCATTTAGAATCAGACTGCTGGGATTCAAATACCAACTATGCCATTTCTAATTGAATGACCTTGGATGAATTACTTATCTTCTCTGTGATCAAGTTCTGTCATCTATAAAATGATGATAGAGTAATGGTAAATCCCTCATATTCTGGTTAAGTCTCAAAATTAAGTAAGGATAATGTCTGGTCCTATTAAGTGCTTGATTAAGGATGGCTTTTACTGTTCTTATCCTTGAGTTTGAATAGATTCCATCCTGTTTTTGGTATCTCAGTCCTAAGGGTTTAATTATACCTTCCACAGTTAGGATAGGGCAGAGTACAGGGCCATTTTTAGGAACCTTACATCATCTAAGCCCTAGCTTCCTCCTGGGTTATCTTCACTTTTGTTCAGTCTGTGGAATCTTTATGTAGTCTGCATGCGGAAGTCTGGTTCTTTAGTCCTTGTTTATGATATAAACTTTATGCCTTGAATGGTTCAGGGCTTAGTTTCCTTCACTGAAAAAGCCTTGCCTTTTGAGATTTAAAAGCTTTAGTTTTTGAAAATCAAAAGGTTTTTCTTTGTATTTTATGACATCTTCTCTCTCTTCTAATGTAAAAGGAAGAATAGAAAAGGAGGCAAAGAGTAAAAGGAAATATATTACAAGAGGCAAATCTTAGTTAATATCTCAAAATACTTTTCCTCTGCAATGTTTTTGTTATGGCTTCCCTCTGTTCCTGAATTCTCTTTTTGCTGCCAATTAGACATATATTTTCAAGCTGTAGTTTAGATGCTGCTTCTTGGATGCACACTTTAATTACTCCAGTTCGAAATGGTCTTTTTTCCTCTTAACTTCATTAATGACATTGTTACCACATTTATTTTAAATGGCCTTGTACATGCACTATTTTACTCACTAGACTACATGTTCCTTGTGAACTGGAAATAAACCCTATTCATTTTTAATACTATATTCTCTTCACTATCTAACATGATGCTTGGCACATGGAAATACTTAAAAATTTTGAACATATTAATTAAACAAATTATAGGAAGCTGGTTATGCCAAAGTATTATAGTTCTGTTTTAATTTCTACCTGTGTTTTTTTTGGTCTTCTGAACAGGCCTTATTTGTTACTATGGATCATTAACATTGATGTAACTAGACACAAGATATTCATCTTCATTTTAGTTAAAAAATATTAAGCACACTATGTGCCACCCATTTTATCAGATTTAGGAGATGCGAAATTGAATAAGGCTTGCCATCAAAAGCACTCTGACAGAGTCATACATGGGTTGTTTGGAAGCATAGAGCTAATGCCCTTTGTTTATCCCAAAGAAGTTTTGAAGGAAGTTATGACCAAGCTGAGTGTCTGAGGATGAACAGCAACCAGGCAAATAAAGAAGCAGTAGAGGTACAGGCATGGAACAAAAGCAAAAACATAGTGGTGTTAAACAATAAAATTATGTACTTCACGTAAAGAAAAAAAATCAAGTTTGTTTATATTTGAGTCAAAATACAATTTCTGTGCAATGAGATCATGGTTTAGTGTATGGACTCTGGAGCCAGATGGCCTAGGTATAAATATTGGGTCTATTACTTCATTTGCTCTATAATCTTTGTTGAGTATTTTGCCCTCTCTGTACTTAGGCACTCACTCTATAAAACTGGAAATCATGCTTCTTAATGTTGTTATGAACTTCAAATGAAGCAATATAGTTAATGTTTTCAAAGTGCCTAATAGACTAAGTGCTCAACAGATTTTAGCTTATGCAGATTAAATGTCATTTTCTTTCTTGCAACTTTTTATAGGAAATAGTTCCCATTTAACATCACTGAGATCATTGTTTGCAATCCAGAGATTTTCAGTAAGAAGACAGTAGGAAGAAGGGTCCATTCTCCTAGGGAGTAGAGTCACTTGGATTATCTTTTAAAATTACATATCCATTTGGCTTTCCTTGTACTCCCCAATATCAGAAGTGCTTTAGTGAATCACCATTAGTGAGGGGAGTGCAGCGTGACATTTTATTCAGCGATGTGAGGACAAAGAAATGACTTTGAATTTAACTTTATAGATGTCTTAGGTACAGAATAGATAAAGTTCAGTTGTAGATTAAAATAGCTGAAATATCGGACCTAAAGTCTCTTCAAGTTTCACCAGTTTGTGTTCTTGCAAGGACCAGGAAAATATCAATGAGGCACACTTTTTTCCTCAGCACACTGCAATTTCAACAACTTGTAATAAGCACTCCCTAATCAATCTACTCTTTTGCTTTTTTTCTGATGAAAACGGTGATTTTTTGAACATTTTTCTACAATGAATCAAGAGAATATTAAAATGAACTGAAAAAAAATCTAACATTTGACTCAAATATTGTAATTTTTAAGTTATGGCAAAGAAATTCCACAATGATAAACATTACTTTATGCAAGAATGGATTTTGGCTTGCCTATAATTTTCACTTGTGGGAGAAAATAGTTGGGAAGTATGGTGTGGGAATGTGGAGTGGGTTACATTGTTTTTTTTTGTGGCTCATACTCATTAAATCATCATAAAGTGATTAATCATTAAGATTTTATTTCCATGTGTTTGATTCCTGATTTATATGATAATTTTGATCAAAACAAGTCTCAGCTATTCAGTCAAAAAATTTTAATATTAAGCACCCACTATGTGTTAAAAACAGATAGATGCTTTATTTGTAAAGTGGAATAACTCTTAAAACTAAAATTTAGATGGTACAAATATAGTAATCTACTCTCTATTTTATTTGTCAAAACCATATAACTCCAGAAAAGTATGATTTAAAAAACAGAGATGCTTTTTGACATTGTAGTTTAGTGATTAACATATAGTTAATTAATAAGATATTAGCAGTTAAGCTGTGACTATAATCATAATGCTATGTTATAATCCAACAATTTAATATAGATGTAGCATTTTGATGCGCTATAAATTGCTATCTTTTTAAATGAATTTCCCTATACCATACATAATTATATGTAATGATGTCCTCTATTAAATAATATTTCACAATGTTCAAAATGTAACAATTTTTGTTTCCTTTGAACCTCATGCAAAACAAGTAAAAAGTAGGCTCCATTAGAAGTTATATTGATTTAGGATTTCAACACATAATATGTGCCAAGCATTGTGTTAACATGCATTAACTATGTATAATTTAAAATGTCTTAACTCTTCTAATCTTCATAAGAAATCTCTAAAGGAAGATTATTATTCTCATTATTCTCATTATTCTCATTTTACAGAAGAAGAAACCAAGACAGACCAAGGTAACTGCTCATTGGTAGAACAATACTGACATAAAGACATGTTTGATGGCACATTGCCTCACAGAATTTCTCCTTCCTAGCATTGATGAAGTCATGCATTTCTTTCATAGGCAATAACCAATACTTGGTTAGGCTATTTGGACACCACATTATTAGAACCTTAATCAACTATTTGATTTATTTGAAACTAGTCCCATATATAAGAACGGAAAAATGATAATCAGTTTAGCAAAAAAGTAATTTGTACATGTGCAGTAAATGAAAGATATCTCTAACCAATTTTTGGGAATACATTAGTTTATATCTGGTCAGCGTGGGTCCAGGTCTTCTCATCTTTCAGTCTTATTTCCTTGTTTTCTTTAAGAGCCTTCATTGTCCTTGCAGATCCTGCTGGCTGAGCAGGCTGTTATTTCTTGGACAGTCTTCCAAGCTGGCAGACATGCTTTTTCCAAGGCTCTCACAGTTGTTATGAGTTTTGTGGGAGATTTACAGATTCCTTCTGCAGATATCTCATTTTCCTGCTGATACCACTGCCTGCGCTCCTTGCAGTAAATCCTTATTATCTCACTTTATTTCTCCATTTTCTCCTTCCTTTCTAATCATGCTGCTGCTTCTACTCCCTGCCTATCACTAAAACTCACTTCTCTTTATCCTTGTGCTGTTGGCATTCTCATTTAGACATCATTCTTGTTTTATCTACGTGTTTACTTGTGGTCATATGCAGGCTTTTCTAATTTTTTGCATCTTTCTTCCATAAACATTACCATTTTGTCAGAAAAGACCACCTTCTGAGTAAAACCACCAGGAATATATTTCTCCCCCAGGAAATATGACAAAACCTTTCTCTCCAGTGCTGCCTGTTCTTTCCCTTTAAAGCATTTCTCTGCTGAAGCAGCTAAGTGGCTGCACAACATAATCCTGTATAAAGCTGGCAGAAATGCTATTTCAGAGCATTTGTGTTTAACTCTTTACTGTCCATTTTATATGAGTTGCAAAGGCATGTGAATAATCATTCAATGCATTTTCACTCAAAATACACATTTTAAGCAATTAGGATTCATCAGCCCCTTTAGACTCTGCATTATATTTTCCTTTGTTGTTCCACTGTGCTCTGCCCCCACCCCCACCAAAGCTAACTATATGGATCACATCAACAGATTGCATTTCCCCTGGCTTCTGGGGTGGGTTCAGACTATGGGGAGACACTAGTAGGGAAGGAGGACATTGAAGAAAAGTACTTATTACCTTAGTTCTTTCCCTGTGGTGTTTGATTCAGGCTGTTGACATCCCTGTAGAAAAGGCCACAGCTATGAAAGTCCCTCTCCATATAACTATCCTCTGTGATCTGTAATTACTCCCTCCCCTTATCCCTTCAGCATGACTTTCCTCTATGCTAGCTTCAAAGTTCTGACTTATTCATTATTGATATCCCAAATTCCTACCACAACCTTTGAAATAAGTCTCATTATCAAATACTCTTCAAATCACAAAATTTGAGTGTAGCATTTGTCTTCTGAACTGACTGATACAGACTTTGAGTATGAGTTAGAATTAGATACGGGCTTTGCCTTCAAGGAACCTGAACTGTAGAAATGGAGTCAACCACATAAGCACGTAAATGGATTATAAATTAAAAGACATGTGTTAGAAGCAGACATAAGATACAGAGAGATCACACAGTGACAGTGATTGAGTCTATCTGGGAAGAGGGTATTAGCAGGCTTTCTGGAGTAATGCTTGAGTGATGCCTTGGTTATTAATGGGTCGATACAGGACTGAGCTATGGCTTGGGCAGAAAGGCCATCCTCAGATGAGAGAACAGAACTGGTGAAGCAAGAAAACCTAGAACATTATCATGTGTGTAGACAACTGCAAACTCCTGATAGCTAGAACTTACTGTAAGAGAAAGAGATGTAAGTCCAGAAAAGCCATCAGATCTCAGAAGTTCTAATATGTTACACTAAGGAATTTAGACCTCATTCTGTATGTCATGGGAGAGAAGTTGGTACACTAAATAGTGGAAAAATAAGGTTTGTTTTTAGATAGAGTACTTTGGTGACATATGAAGGAGAATAAGACTAAAGACATAGGAAATAACAAAAACACAAGGGAAGAGGCAAGAGACCGATTAAAGAAATGATAACATAAAGAGATAGTAAAGGGGCACAACTGATGACACTGGGATGATGCCTAGTTTCTGGCTTGGTGGTTGGTTAGCATTGTTTTATGAAACTTGCAGTGCAAGAGAAGGATGTTTTGTGATAAAATAATAAGAAAACAGTTCACTTTAGGGTTAAAGGGTTTTTGGGATACTCACATGTAGAAACTGGAGTTCAAAAAAAGAGCTCTAGACTGATGATATAGTTTTGAGCACCACTGCAAAATAAATGTAGCTGCTGATACTGAAATGTTTGACTACTTAGCAAGGGTGATTTACTTAATAAGAAAAGGACAAGATAGTACTAGCAAAATTTAGGTAACAATTTATAAAAATAGTTGTTTAGTATTCAGAATATGCTAAGCATTTTGATAGTCATT
Organism: Macroglossus sobrinus; assembly: GCA_004027375.1. NCBI lineage: Eukaryota > Metazoa > Chordata > Mammalia > Chiroptera > Pteropodidae > Macroglossus > Macroglossus sobrinus. The sequence goes on along the minus strand of PVKZ01000449.1, from coordinate 442,804 downwards.
TTATCATATGTTTTAGCTATGTACCATATAGCTAGACTATAGACATCCTATTTTTCTAATTTCACAAATGAAGATACTCTGGCTTGGAGAGTTAAGCTAAGGTGACAAGACCATTTATCAGTAAAAATGAGGCTAGAATTCAAATCTTTTAACTTTTTCTAGTGCATCATATGGCCTTCTCACTGCTTTCTTTTAGCAATGCTTATGAACATAAGGCAAGAAATTAGGAATAGGAAAAAAATATAGACAAAGAACATTTGGGATCCATTAAAAATTATTCTAATGATAGAAATGGCTGTCTCTCTAACGTGCCCTCATGTAAACTTTTTATTTTGAGGAATATAACCTTATTTATTTTACATGTTTGTATACTCCTTCAAATTTTATTTGTTTAGCTTTTTTTATGTTTTGATTTTCTTAACCTAAACCTACTTTGTCCTTTTTCTACTCACTCTGACTGTCACTGGGGTATTTTCTCACTATCATTTGACTGTTGCACATATGTGGAATATATTACTGGGCTAAAAGAACCAGAGCTCTAAAGAATAGCATCTCCTTTCAGAACTGCCACAATTTTTCCTTACGGTACAGTATTACACAGGGGATTAGATCTTGAATCTAATTTGGAAACAAAAAAGGGCATTTGCACCAGGTTCCTGCTTCACACTTTCATTGTAGTTTCCTGAATCGTAATCTAAGGCAATGAATTAGAAATGTCTTATAAAGGAAAATGCAAAGATAAGAGGCCTTAGATTAATGTTAATGCTATGCATTATGCATCATGACCCATAAACTGGAATATCCTTACTAGATAGATACTACTGTGATATAATAATTTATGGCTAAATTTCAGAGGAACCATTGGAGACATTCATGATTTACTAAAGGAAGAGTTAATCAGAAAAGCCCTTCTATATATCCTAATGCCAATTTCTGAATCTTTTGCTAAAGCCTTAAATTTGACTTTAAAGAAACAGATTGAATAAAAGTAGACTCATCATGTGGGCCTACTTCACTCTGCAGGTGAAAAGAAATAAACCCAACAGAATGCTTCCTTCGTCAAATTCGATACAGATTTGGTGAGAGAGGATAAGAAAGCTCTTTTCCAATTTTTTCTATTTGCTTAGCGAAATAGGAAACACAGTTATCCAGAGAGACAAAGAGTGAGGAGTTGGTGATTGAAAGAGAAAGGAGGAAAAAATGCAGATAAGTAGAAGTTTAAGAGAACAGGAAGGTAAATTGAATGGGGAAATGTAGAGGTTTAAGAGATTGGGGTGAAAGTTCACTTGAAGCTTGTGGTCGTCATGGATTAAGCAAAACCTGTCAACATGGTTATGAGTTTTCCTCCATCCATGTTCACCAGAGGAGTATAATATAATGTAAATAGAGAGTTAGATTTAACAGGAAAGAACTTTGAAGAGATAGGAGGGGCAAGGAAGCTATGTTCATGTAATGCAGTGATTATAATAATGTAACATGGAATCTAAGTTAGTTAAAGGAAAAGAGAATATGATAGGATCATGGGTAGTAAAAATCAGGATATCCAATAGACTAAATTGGTGATAAATTCAAAAAATTGTTGGAATGGGGCTACCTTATGGAATGAGCTGGAGTTGAAAAATAATTACCTTAAAATTTCAAATTACTGAATGAGAAATTATTTTAAAAGATAGCAACCCCTCTAAATGGTAAAAGTTTTTCTGAGACCATTGCAATAAAAGAGTATAAAGACAGACATAAGGGATATTTCCCCCCCCCTTTTTTTTTGCTAGACATCTGGTAACCTAGTTTAAAATACATATTTAAACAGTAGTGTCTTGATTATCTGCTAAACAATATGAGTATGTTTCATGCATGTAAATGCATGAAGATCTCAAAGTTAGATTTTAATATAGTAAACCTATTTCATAACGTGGGACTAAAGCATGCTAAATGTCTATTTAAAATGTTTTAATTTTCAAAGAGTAATAGCTAAGAAATTATTTTAGCTATATAATTCAATATAATGTAATTTCTTGGCAAGTTGCCTTATAATTTATACTTTATCCTAGGAAAGAATTCTGAAAATGCCAATGGTATGAGCTCTCTGAAAAGGTATTTACTAAGTCAAAAATTTAAAAATGCAAGGGCTCTGATAAATTTTGTGAAAATAATTTCAGGACAATGTATACCAATTAAACTCCTGTTAGTTTCTCTGTGTACTACATCTTCATCTCAATATTGTATTTTACTATTTTATTATTTACTAATTTTATGATTAAATAATGTCTCATAGACATTTTAATTGGAATTTATTTTGCTACTAGTATGATTAAAATCTTTCTCTAATTTTAGTCTCTTGTATTTAGTTTTTCAGCTATCAATTCATATCTTTTGTTTCTTTTTCTGAGCTTTTGGTCTATTTCCTAACAGCTGGTATACTTTTTACAATATAATATTAGTCCTTTAAATTTCTTGGCAAATATTTGTTCATTTGTTTTTTTTTAAATATCATCAGGGTTTTTGACATACATATTTTAATTTATATGTAGTCATTCAAATGCCATAAAAACTGTACACAATAATTATTATTATTCCCATTTTTCATGTGAGAAAATAGAGATTCAGACAGCTGGAATGATATACTCTAAGTATCACAGAGTAAAGTTTTAATGCAGGTCTGTCTGGCCTCAGAACTCATTCATTTTCCAATATTACACTGTACCTGGACACACAAAAGCCTGATAATGAGAGGGTTTTAATATGAGACATGTAAGAAGGGAATAAAGTGAAAGTATAGTGAAGAAGGACCATATTTGGGAAGTATAAGTACAATTATAACAAGAGGTGAAGAAAATGATCTATAGAACAAAGGACAGTGATGAGTTGACAATTACTCCAAGATTTTCTGTGACTGGCTGCTGATATAGTGGCATTACCCAGTGTGACAAAGAAACTAGGCACAGAGCTCTGTCACTGCAAGATGATAAGCTGAATTGTCTTCTCCACATTTCATTTCTGTTAGTGTCAGTATATTTAGTTTCAAATGCCTAGTACAGAAAACTCTCACAGAGTTGAGTGGAGAGGCCAACACCACAGCTAGACAAGCAGATTTGGACAGGTTTTCTATAAACAGATGGAACCAAACAACACTCACAATGTTTGGTGCATGGCAAGAACAGGACACCTATTAATTTCTAGAGAGAATTCCATGGAAGAAGTATAAGAAGGAAGAGGTAGGTCGAGCAAAGAGGAAGGAGAGTTTCTGCTATAACACAATATGTAGGTTCCTGAAAAACCCTGTGTTCCATCACATTTCCAGATAATAACAGGGCATATGAGGAGATAGGTTTGGGGTAGAACACTTAGAACTTTCATTGTTTTATGAAACTAAGAAAATTTGAAAATTTCTAATACATGCACTAACAAAAACAATGACAATCCTAATAAACACATTAACATGGTTTAAAAGATGCGGAATTTTCTTATACATGAAAAACTACTAGAGTAAAAGAAATTTACACAGCAGAAAATAGGCAAAGGAAGGTTTATGGAAAGATTTTAACAAAAGGTTGAGGTAGCTGAGCTTTGGAGATAAGGGGAAAATGCACAACTATCAGAGACATCATACAATATATTTCTAAGACAAAGCATGTGGCCAGACTGAGCTAAGAGCAAGAGCTTGGGATGAATGATCATCATGCTCAGGATGACAGCCCAGTACACTCTCACTGGATTCAGCTGTGTGAGAACTTAGAGGAACAAAATAGTAACACACTAGAGAAAAACTGCGCTAGAACCAATGTAACTTCTGTGTTATACTGACATTGTTCTCTTATTTACAAATCAGAATGAGTGCAAATTGTGTTTCAGAATTCCAGGCCATGGAAGGACCACTTCATAATACAAATTAGTCCTCCCATCCCTGATACTCTTTTATTTGCTGTGTAATTTTTCTTTTTGGCATTTATCACAATTAATATTTTTTCCTCCCTCTACACTAAGCTATGTGAGGGCAGGGATTCTAATTAGTTTGTTTATTAGTATATCTATTTTGTCTAGAATAGTGCCTGACAGATATGATATCAATAAATATTTGTGAATTGTCTGAATACAAGATTATATTTCGTAAATATACAACAATGAACAAGTCATGGGCCCACTTTTTGAGAAGATAACGAGCTTGATCTAATGGATAGACAAATAGATAAGCTAATGGTAAAGGATACTTGGAAATACAGTTTAGCTCTGTGAACAGCTGAAAAATAAATGGGATTTAATGAACATATAACAGCCTCTGCCAAGAATTAAACATGGTAAGATTGGAGAGTAGAACTAGGACCAGTTTATGAAGGATGTTTTATTCCATGTTTAGACTTTATCCGAAGAAAATGCAGTACTAGAGAAAAAAATTTTGAGTTGAAGTGTGTCAATATCATATTTAGACTTTGAGTAGACAACTTTGTATGAAACCATGAAGAATGGATTGGACAGGAGCAGCTTAAAGCTGGAGAATATTTCAGATTCTAGTCTAGACCATGGTGGCCTGGACATGGGTAGTGGCAGTGAAGTTGATTTCAGAGCTAATAAAGAAACATTATAATAGGGCTTTTCCAGGTGTGTGGGTTACCATGAGGAAGAGAGAGAAGTCACTAGTGTATATAACTTGAGCCAACTGGATAGATAACAACTGGTATTGTTAAGACAGGGAGCATCGTGGTAGATTGAGAAGTGAAGATATAGATGATAAACTCAATGAGAATTAAACTCTTTGATGACTGTAGTAGACAGTATTACTCAATTTCTAGTCCCTATGTTGTAGTTATTACAGAGCTCAAGAGATAAATACTTATTATTAATCCAAATGTAGTGATTCATTTACTCAGATCTGATTGGCTATTTGGAATTAAAATTTCAGTGGTATGGGGAAAAAAAGTGTACTAGAGAGTATTTAGAAAAGGTTTTGTCATAGGGAATTTAAGACACATACTGCAGAAATCGGGTTAAAGCTCACTATCTTTATTTTATATTTTGTTATATTCAATATTCTAATAATATTTTTCATAACCTTAGAAAGTAAGTTCAGAAACATCTGTTATATCTTTTTGGAGGCCTGTTTGGGATTCTTTCTTACAGTATGTTTCCAGTGTTTTCCATATTTATATATATGAAACAATGGGAACATATTGCCATATATATATTTATGTATAGTTACATATATATATATATATATATATATATATATAGTCATTTCCTGAAATTGTATTTCTAAATATTTCTGAATTTGTCAGAAAGTTATATAGTTATTTCCCGAAATTGTATTTCTGAGTATTTCTGAATCTATTAGAAAGTTATTTCCTATAGTGAGTTTAACTAAGGAAGCAAAGAGGCTCTATCACATATAAAGATTAATTACAAATGAAATTATGTCTAAACAAGTTAGGTTCACCCAACAGAAGACATCTTGAGGACTAAGCAGTTATCTGGTAAAGTCATGTAGGTAACTAGCCAGTTGGATAATGTTTACTTGTTGCTACTAAATTCACTTTATTTGATACAAAGCTAGTCCAGAGTAGCTAGTTAATACCAGTTATTTTTGCTGGAATTATCCTGGTTGATGAAAACACACATGTGCGCGCGCACACACACACACACACACACACACACACACACACACTCACTAAAGACCATCCCTAGAGAACTAACCTTCTTTCTGTCGAATTTTAACTGCCCACAGTACACACATGAGGACCTACGGCCTCGTTAACGGAGGTTAGAGAAAAGTAAACCACAGGAAATCTTGCCTAAGGAACTTAATTATATAAGCGGTACATACAGATTTGGTACATCGCTTGACACTTGACAACCTGTTCCCAGGTCTGGTATCAGTTTACTTGCCTTCTCCCCAACTCACACAGCCCTTCGTAAAGTTAATGAGGTAATATGTATAAAGCTCTATGAGCCAAAAGGGGAAGGGGATTATCTAGCTACAAGGAAATATGATAGAGAAACTGAGCATGATGAATGAGAATTTGATAGAAGGATCCTGATTGGATTCATCTTGAAATTTAAACTGCTATCAAAATCATTATTTTTATAAAGGAAAGAATATTGGAGAAATGGTCTGTTCCACACTTCGTAAGTCAATTTCTTCCCTTCAGGTTTTTTTTAGCGGCAGACTGGAAAGATGACTAAAAAGGATTTTTTTTTTTGTTCTAAGAGAGCTGTGCCATTTTCAGTCCACATGGGAAAACAGTTCTTCAGTCATAGTGCAGCTGCTCTTGCCGTGTGTGTGGTTCCTGGAAAAATAGGGAAGTTTTAGCTGCAAAGCCAAATGATAGTGTTTTGTTTGGTGACAATGTGATTATGTTTGCACCACTTATACCTAGGTCTACATCTGACTTTTATGAGTAAAAGTCAGTAAAAGTACATACCACTTTCCCCTGTCTTGCTGATTACATTAATATTTAGTTTTAGCTTCATTTGATGAAGGCTTTTTTTTTTTTTTTTAAACACAGCTTTTAAAGAGCTGATCATATCATCATATGCAAGACTGGACAATGTGGGTGACTTTCACACACAAAAAATGCTGTAACAATTTTTCTCTATTATATTTTAAGCACATGGAAAGAAATCTCAAATTGTAGAATAACAGTGGTAAAGGGAGACAGGCAGCAGGAGAATATACGACCATTACAAATGGGCTTATTTTTGATATGATCCTCAACAGATTTGTGTCAGGAATGTAGATTGAGCATGCTTCAGTATGCTTCAGTATGCTCAATTCAGTAACGGAAACATGTTTTATTATAATATTTCTTAGCCTCCTATGAGCACATTCATTGGTGTGGTTACATTGTAGAAATAAATCAGAATACCCTAAAACTACAGCTTTCTGTTTCTGCATGGAATTCATCATTTTAAGCAAATGCTTTTTTATTACCTAATATGTGTAGATTTCTTCAGAGTCTGGGGAGATAGAATTTGTCTCTGTCTTCACAGGAATTATAGTCCAGTTGGTGGGCAAAATGTTAGACTAACATTAAATGTTAAACGAAAACACTAATTGTCATATTCTAAAGAACCAACTTAATGGCAAAAGATACCAAATAACTATATTCTATCATGTTCTGATAATGAATAATGGCTGATTGGAGCACTGTGTTGAGGATTATGAAAATAATCCTGAGTTGTTAGAAAAAAGAAAAAGAAAGAAAGGGTCTTGATTACTTTTTGATGTCTGACCATAATGAAGAGAGAGATATAGAGTCCTATCCATGTATGAAAACTCTAAGTTACACATTTTAGAATGTTTGAAACTTTAAGAAACATTTATTTTTTCATTTTATTACTTTAAGCACTGAGTACTAAGCTATATGATAGGTGCTTTTGAGTAAAATATACACCATAATTGCCTTCATTGCTTCATGGGCTTGTGCTTGTCATTTTTTGTGTGAATTTAAAATTGACTTGAATATGAATTTTGGTAAAAGGTATTCTCAAATTATTTTCAGCATTTAATTTGAAAGAAAAACACACATATTCTCACACTGGATGACAAATTCCATTGAAGGTCACTGCTGTATATTTATGTGTGGATATCTGGGGGGGAGTGTTCTGGGGTAGAATGAGGAGAACAATTTGATAAAAAGAAGGTGAAAAAGCAGAAAAATGTGAATGATATGCAGGGACAAATGAACTGGAGCAGAGAATTCAAGTAAATAAGTTTTAAAAATTGGGATTGAAATATTAGTTATATTACAGAAACTAGAAGTCCTTGAACTCTAGGTGAGCTGGGCATTGCTTTACCTTGTGGGCTGTGGAGAAATATTAAAATTATTTGAGCAGAGGAGCCATGTAGGCAAAGCCACTCTTAATCTTATCAGGTCCTATGAAGGAGATGAAGTATCCTAAACATTGTAAATAAATATAATTTATGAATTGACTACTGCAGGACTTTGCATTTCAAAGTTTTTACTACATGCAATCATTAAGTTCTGCTAAACTAAATATTACCTGGGTATATATACATCTCTGTTATGATGAATTATATTAAAATTAAGTTTCGCTATAGAGAAATATTATTATTGCTGTGGACCTTTTGATAACTGTCATAATTTGAGATTATCTATCATATGTACCATTTGGGTTAGAACTGAAATTTCTAAATGTTCCTTGAAACTTCAGGCTTCTTCATAGGTACTTCAGGAAATTTCCTAAAATTTAATTAGAATTTTATGGATTCTGGTTGCAAGTATCATCTAGAATCTTTAATATAGAATTTTTCATTTCTCAAAACAGCTTTATTTATTCTTAACTTTCCTTAGTAGTTTGTAACCTATTATAATATACATGAACTTATAATTTACATGCCTGCTTTATTTGCTTAATGCATACTAGTGCTTTTTAATAAAATTTTATTTGAAAAAGTATTGGTTTTGCAGTCAAAGACATTTGGAAATCATTGGAGTTAAACATGATTCTAGGCTGAATTACCAGTCCTTTATTACATATGCACATTTTATATACTTCTGTTGTTCATTCAACAAATCTTACTTGAAAAGCTACTGTACTGGTTATTTGCCTATTTTCTCTCAGCTACATTTCCATCCTTCATTGTTGCCCTTTACATCCCATCAGGCTGAAAGCCTGCAAGCTACTTTTCTAGGCTCTTTTGTCAGCTGGCTTCTAGGTTCTGCCAATGATAGGTATTAGTAGGAATTTGAAAAGCAAAAGGAAAAAAAAAAATAGGCTGACCCTACCCATTCCCAGCAGCAGAAGATGCCTCCCAGAGTGAAGCAGCAGCACCTCCAGTAGGATTAGCACTAGTACAAATGCCTTGGTCTTTCTTCAGATGTGGTGCAGTTCCAACAGTGTCAGCTTTCAGAGTTCAGACTCCTGGCTTCAGCCTGGGCCAGTAGCAGCTTCCTGTTCTCTAGGATTTTCTTGTCCTCATTGTCTTACCAGCCTCAACTTCCTTCAAATGATATTCTGACATTAAATTTCTCTCTCCTAGAAATACCTTGAGTGGCTTCTCTTTTTCTGATTGCACATTGACTGATTAACTAATTATGTGTCAGAGCAAGACTGTATTGGAGTTATCAATGAGTCAAAATGAAAACTGGACTTTATAGAACTAGAAGATACATTGAACTTCCTATATAATACTTTAAATATTGTTTGCAGGTCATTCTCTATTAGGATATAAACTCTATGTGGGCACGAAATCCTATTAGTCCTTTTATTTGCCTGTCACACTGACTGAGACTCACAGATACTGAATGAAAACTTTCCTAGTTGGATTCATGGAGGTATAAAGAAAGACGATGGTCAGTATTTTTAAGGAGTTTCTAATTTTGTACAGAGGCAACCCATTTACCGTATACTTCTCTTTTCTCTACTCTTTTCTTCCTTGTATTTGTGATCTATTTAGGCAACCACTGCATTCTTAGGGGCCAACATATTGAGATAAAGGGAAAAGAAATGAACAGAAGAGAACTAATTCAGAAAAAAAAAACCATTGTGTTTTAAATTTCTGTATAAGATATTGCTATCTCATTGAAATAAAGCACAAAACTTGTGGAACAAAGCTTTGTTTCTTCTAGATTTGCACAAAATGTCAAGATATAAGGCTGCCCTTTTATGATATGAGCTCATACTCATCCTATATAATGGTTTGATGCTTTGAATTATCTCTAATTGCAGGTAGAAGCAAAAATGGTTGAATGTTATTTTAATTTGTCTGGGTGGTGAAATTTACATCAATAATGTTGACTGTAAAATAAAGATTTGATTATTTTAAATACTATGTTAGAGAATCTAGTCTTAACAAAGAAAAACATGTTTTCTTGGCTAGATGGACAGAACCATTAAAAATTTCAATCGTTATTTCTCATTGTGTTCTTGCTATTATAAAAGTAATAGGTATTTAATGAGGATAAAGATGTTATACAATGTAATTCTTAAATGTATCTCCCATGATTGATGTAATTGAGGTTACACTGTCAAAAAAGAAATACCAAAAAGATGATGCAAATTTATTTAAGAAGGGTTTTTCTCCCCAACTATAGGGGTAAGAATATTAAAAAAAAATTATCATTTTTTCTTCTTGTCACAAATATTTTTATTCCTATGCTCATTTTTACCACACATTTTGTTATTGTTCTTGTTATATTTTGCTTGGTTTAGCTTTAGAAGCCAATATATTGATCAGTCACCTTCAGAAATTATTTTAGTTTACCTTGACTTTACCTTGAGTGAAATTTCTTAACAACCGTATTCTTATTGAGCCAGTTTAGAAGCGAACAGCTCAACACTATTGCCTAGTTGTTTCTCTCCTCCTCCCCCACCTTAAAAAAAATGTTAAAAGTCTTCATTTAAAAAACTCCATCATAATTCCTCTTCCTATTGCTGAAAGCTTATAACCCCTGCTTCACAACATTACACCTCCCTGGGAGATGCAGAAAACACATAGATTGTTTGTTTTCACAAATCTCTAATTGAAGGGTTGAGAGAGGGAGGAATTGGAGGGGGAGGGACTTTTAGACAGATTAAACTGCTGGGGATTTCTCATGCTAGATCATAACTGTTTGTGTTATATACCCAGTTGAAAATTGAGCTGGCTGGCTTGTTTCTCCACACTGGATGAGGGAGAAAAAAAAATGACTTTAGTGGTACAACACTTTATAAACATTTACATTTTACTTATGGGTTCTGGTGCTATTTTAAATTAAGTTAGTATATAGAATTTCATTTCCCCAGCAAAGGAGTCAAAGAATAGTTTGGTTTCTTATATTTTAACTTTTATTTTTCTTCTAATATTTCTGATATATGTTACAGATCACATAAAATATATCCATGGGTTAACATCTATAAAAGAAAAAAAGCATGCAAGAAACACTGCCTCAGAAAGATGTCTTATATATTGTCTAGGAAATTTTGCCAATGAGCAATATTTACAGCTTAATAAGCTCAATTCATACTAAAATTTTAAAAAATATTTACCAATAGTGAGAAAAGTGAGTATTTCTTGAAAAGATTATGTACTTTTTCCCCTAAACAATTGCTTCAACACTATCATAAATAAAGCTTAAGCAGATTGGGATATTTTTTAAAGGTATCCTCCGAATGACCTGAGGGTTCATGACCAGCTTTGTGCTTCCTTTTTGATGTTTCCAGCATCCAGCCTGCATCCCTGATTGTATGTTACAGCCTCGCACACATCCAGAGAAGGCCAGACAAGCAGTCAGGGTGGTTGCAGAGGGCTGTCAGGTGGATTACGCTGTGCTAAGTGAACTGTGTAAAAAAAGAAGAAATGAAAAAAAAGCACACACAAAAAGTTATATGCCAGTTCCTTAGCCTTTGGAAGGGTGACAACTTCACAAGGCAATGAAACTGAAAGTGGCCAAAACTGAGCCTCTTGGGCGATGCCTCTCTTCCTGCCACACCTCTCCGGGATTTGAACTCAGCCTTGCTGTGTGAAGAGTCAGATGAATGTATGTATGGGTTATAGGCCACCTCCCTCTTCCTTATTCATACTAATGATGCCACCGCTACTAATAATGACGAAGCACTTTAGCCTGTTGTTTCTGTGAACTGCACCTCTGTTCACTGAGCTGAAACAGCTTCCTCTGAGCACTAACCTGAAAACAAAGAGAAAAATAAGAATCCAGAGACTGGCTCTGTGTTCCCTGTACTCAGCTCGGATCGGAGCTGCTCTGCTCTGAGCTCAGGCTGCAGGGCTACTGAAGGAGAGAGGAATTCATCCTGAAGCGTGGGTAACATGAAACTTTAATAAACCACTTTCTTGCCCACTTTTATCTCCAACTAACTATACAGATAAAAGAACAAATAATGACGTGACACAATTGTATGATGGTGATAAAATTAATTTGTGCAGTTATTCAAAAATAATCACTTGAGCAATAATTTTAGTGTGAATAAATTATATGAAAAAGGCTTATATACAAATGAGTTCTCATTTAATATGGGAAAAATGACTTTGCTTTTCATATATTATGACTTTTTTCTCTCTTTTACTTAAAGTAATCAAAGAAAAGAAACACTATTAGGTTAGGTTATAGAACTCTGAGCTTTCTAATTTTTTTTCTAATTTGATACCTTTTTCCAAATAACTTATCTTTAGCCTTAACATATAATACCTTCCTTCAAACTCTAAATAGAAGTTAAAAATAACATTTCACTCCTTAAAGCTTTAAATTTAATCTTGTTTCTAATCAACATTCTGGATTGACTATACAAGGTTACACAGACCTGACTGATTTATGAATATAATTTTTGTTTTAATTGAAACAGCAACATTTAGTTTCCACCTTAACAGTGCACCTTAAAAGATTATCTCGGTTATTTCACAGGCACCGAGCCGGCACTAATAGTCCAAGGCAGATATTGAAAAGCAGCACAGGGCCAGGCAGATCTATTAGAAATTCCCATCCACGCGCCTCATACATATTGATTTCTGACACCAAGCAGCAGTGAAAGCCCCCGTGGGAATAATATATTTAGCAGGGTTCGCTGTGAGGAGGTCACAGAGTGCATACAGATTAGCTTCAGAGGACCAAGGCACTAGTGTTGGAGCCAAATGCTAGATTTTATATCATTTTAATCTGAACTTTTATAATCCTTTTAGTTCTTCTTTCTCTGGATGGCAGAGAGAAGGCTCCTTCACATGTATCATGCATCTTTTTCTTTATTCCTCCTATAAATGTGCAAATGCTGTTGTAATGGGGAAGAACGTTCCTTCAGCATAAACAGCAGTGCCCCAACAAGATTTGCTTTTATAAACGGTGGTCAATTCAGATGAAGACATCTTTATTTTAAGATTTCTTTTCGTGGGGGCGGGAAAATCACAAATTCATATCTTTGGTTTTAAGATAAAAGCATAACACGTACTCTATTACAAGAACCATTCCTCCCCTCCCCCCATCTCTGACACTGGGGCTTAATTGAACAGAAGTTGCATTTATACTGTTACGTCTATGAAAACAAAAATCTAAACATTTTTTTAATTACCTTTCTGATGGGTAGGGAATGCCTGCTCATTATGCAAAGGAGTGTTGTGACTGTATCAGATAAAGGTGTCAGATGAGAGTCAAACAGGCATTTTGGAGACTGGAGAGATGCCAGCAGTGCGAAAGGAAAGGTTAGAGTGGACACACTTTGACAGCAGGGTGAAATACATTCAGACAACAAAGGGAAAGAGGAGGTTTCATTCAACAGACACAAAGGCTTATTGTCTTCCTCTAGACTACATTTAAATTTTAGGTATTCTATAAAAAGTTCCCATGATTACTAATAATCAGAAAAAAATAACTACATCTGTGAAGTGCCTTTGAATCTGACTATTTTCTCTGGCATTCCAAACAAGCATAAAAAAACGAAAAAAAAAAACCATTATAGGGATCAGCAATCAAAACTTATCCTTGAAAATATAGCACTAATTACAACAAGGAAAAGATGAATTTGAGTTTTGTTTTTATTAATAAAGATTTGTTTCGCCAATAAAGAATCATTAAAGTATCCAATTAAGACCTAGAATTTTGCCATCAGAATATCTAAAGTATGTCAAACATTCATTCAGACTTCTTTTTCAGGCCTGCCTCCAATGTTAACTTTTATTTTATTTTCCAATATATTCAAGCTAAACAAGAGCTAATAAAAGAGAGCCATTAAGATTAGAAAAAAAAGATAAAATCTCAAACATAATTTAAAAACTTGAGAAATTGTCTGAAGATTCACTTTGAGCAAATGACCCCTGTCAAAAATGTTTGACTGTATTGCTGCCTAAAAAACAGACTTCAAGCATATACTGTTTTTCCTTCCTATTTTGGCTCTTTTGTGGAACTACAAGTATGCTAAAAGTTAGAACAAGCAATAGTTCTTCTTAGCAACTAGAAAAAGTATAGGATTAAGAAGTACCTGAATAATCTAAGAGCCTCTCACTCAGTTCACTATGGTTTGAAAGAAACAGTACCAAAACACTCAGATTTAAGAAGGCAGGTGCAGAAAATCTAGCGGCAACTGGCTCAGCTAGCTAGTTGACAAAACCAAAGAAATGGAACTCTGTAGAAGTAAGAAGTTCCTTTCATTAAAAAAAGGAGAGTATGTGTATCTGTATGTGTTCACTCTTATAAACTTGGTTTAATTTTAAATTGCTATTCAAAAAAATAGAATATTTGGTGCAATTAGTCATGTTTGTAGGCACTGATCATAGAGTATGTGATGAAAGAAAAGCCCAAGATGGAGTTTGACCAGAAATTGAATCATGCCTTCAGTCAAGTCTCCCTCTTCACCGGTAGAGGTGACTTCTCCTTTATTTGGGGACCCTTTGCATTCTGTACCAACTTTTATAATAAAGGACTATCAGGTTCTGTGTATGCTCTTTGGATGAGGAAGATGTCTTCTGGTTTGAAAAGGGGAGTGGTTGGTCTTGATCCTAGGAGACTGGAATAAACAAGGACACACTCAGGACTGGATGCAAATCTATCAAGAAAGCTAGAGAACTATGTGGGAGTAAACTCCTTTATCATGGCTTTTGGTATAAACTTTGCCCAACAGATGAAAGGAGACCTTGAATATAATATCATCCACCTTTCCCAGTTGTCAGTACATTTCTTAATTTTCTTGCGCATAGATGTTAGTCAATAAATATTAGCTGACTTGAATAAATTATGTTGGCTAGAAATTATACCTGGGGGACAGAGACCAGCAAGTAATTGGCAAAGAGCAAAAACAAAACAAAACAAAAAATAGCAAGTCATTCATCCAGCAGTTCTGTCTTCAAGGTGCCCAGTCTGAGACTGATGAAGCTGTTCACTTCTGCTTGAAGGGGGAGGGGCACATTCCTTCCCTCTCAGAAACAAGCTAACAGTACAGGGCAAGGCAAGTGCAAGTATTGGTGGTTGATCTGAATTTGACTGGAGTTCCACTGCCCAGGTGCCCATTAACAATTTACATTCCATTTTTCACCCTGAGCACACACTACATATCTCTCTGTCATATAATCCCATCTGGCACCAACTCTGCTAGCTATATGTCCTGAAGAAAGTTTAAAAATTGAACATTACATTTATTCCACTCGCAGGTCTGAGCTTGTTTTAGTAGATGAATTGTGTATGGGGGGATGTTATCAGTTAAATTTCTAGTAACAACAACAAAAGAATTACCTAAAAACTAAAACTAAAACTAAACCTTTATACATCCTCCTTTTACCGGATAAGTAAAACTTCCACCTATTGTAAAGCCATCATTATGTTGTATTTTTTGAAAAATTATTATTATAACTGTTGATAAAACTGCCAGTAAGGTAAGGGCCAATGACACTAGTGTGAAGTTGGTTTGATGTCTTATCATTTAACACCTGGTGGGACCAGAGGCTTTATCCTGCTGGTCATCATTTGTAGTGCCTGCTTGGTGACTCAGAAACTGACCTTGGGTTTAGCAAAAGCAGAATGTTGGTGCTTGGAAAGCATTTTACCATGGGGAGACAATTCAGAGTTTTTATTCACTTAACATACTATATAATCTTGGAAATCTTGAAGGGACAGACACTCTAATTTTAATTACTTATATGAAATCTTCACCTAAGTCAAAAGAAGTTGGGTGGTAGAATTTTTTGAAAATATAATACTTGATCCCTACATAGTTAAGAGAGTATAAAAATAAAACAGAAATTAGTGATGGAATAATTTCTAAAATTAATTTGGGTTTCCAGTCTTCCTAGATGGGTTAAATATTTCCTTTATCTCTATGAAGAGCTTAAAAATAATGGGCAATGTGTGTGAGGAAATAAAATGTGAAGGTATTATAAACCAAGAGCATAAACTATGTGTGTGTGGTCTACAATTCCAAATTCTGACAATGTCCACAGTGTAAGAGTAAGATGCAGAGAGAATATACAGATGTCTTTGTGAGCAGGAAATAGGGAAAAAAAGTCCCTTTTAGTTGGGGGCAAAAACATGCATTTACTTTCTGTAGAAGTAGACACACTTAAATCCCTGCTGAGCGCTGGGGAGGGGTTGGATGAGCTGTCTAGAAAGCATTTTCTCTCTCTTTATAATGTTAGAAATCCTCGGACCGCATTGTGCATTGCAATGCAAGGATTCTGCAGTGTAAGAGCACATCAGGGCATTGAGAAAGGCTTAATGTGTTCTCATTAGAGGAGGATGGAGGGGGGGGGAGGGGAGGCGCCTTGGGGGATGGGACCGAGCGCGACCACTCTGGGAAGCATTACAATTTTGTGCCTTCTCACTTCAACTCCCTCAATCCCCTAGCTTTACATAGCTCTTTCTCAGACAGTTCAGTAAAATGCCTCCCAAACCTCGTGTAAAGAGAGCAGTGTTGTATATCGCTGCTTACAGTTTAACAGTTTGTTTGCTTGGGCCTTTTAAATATATATATTTTTTGCTTCCTGGGCTGCCTCCAGAAGCCTTTTTCAAATTCACGTCTAATCAGACGAAAACTAGAAAGGAAAAGAGGGCAATCTGACCAATGAAAGAAAATTTAGATACCTTTATTGCATTAAAGCTCCGCAGAGCAGCCAGTATAGAAAGGAACAGCAAAGCAGGCTTTATATTGAGATTCTTCATAGCTGATTTGATAACTGTGTTCTTCCAGACTATTTACTTTCCTTTCCCCGCCTCACTTTGTTTCTTTTCTAGGAGAACTCAAAAATAGGCTTTTTTTTTTTTTAAAGAACACTTTATATGTGATTTAGGAATTTTAACTTGGAAAAAAAATATGTCCATGTTGGAAGACTGCCCCTTAGGAAAAGTTCATCTTATAATGAGAAAGATCATGCATCCCAAAGTCAAGGGACAAGCTAGAGATAAGATCCCTTAGGTATAAAATATCGAAAATAGCTGGTGACCCCTTGTGTTCATTCACTACTGCGCCTCCTATAGGGACAATTTTATGCTTCAGAAACACCTAGCCTATTCACTCTTAGGACATGGGTTTCACAAAAGAGACTTATAGCCAAAGGAAAGTGTGAAGTCTACTTGAAGTCATGTCCTCATTCAGTTTTGAAATCTTAACTTACTGTAAAAAGTTCCTGCTTGGAAATAATTATAGAAATACAGATAATACGTATTCTAATAGGAAAAGCCTCTAGACTAGCTAGATCATCCTTTGTGATTCTAGTCAATTTGGGGTCTTTGCTATCTGACTTGGATATTTTGCTTTAATGAGTTTGCTAAGTACAATCTCATAAGAATTCTGCTTATTGTTATTGCCTATACTGAAAAAAGTGAATAGATTCCAGCATTTATTTATTATAAAAATATCTGGTGAAAAGTACTAGTCAATCAATACATATCTCATGTTCAACACCTAAGATAGTCTACTTAACTTGCAATCCCTCTAAGATTCTGGTTTAGGGGAGAAATTAATGAGAGAATGTTATTTGAAGATAAGGACAACAGGGAAGGATGATGGTATTAAAACCAATCTGAAAGAGGGAGTACTGAAAATTGACAGTCAACATTCTATTCTTATTATAATTAGAAAAGTGACCAGTGAAGTATTTCTGGAATTGGGAAAGAATGCAAACATTTGGTAGATCTATTTAATAGGGCAGATTTCATAGTTTCTGTAAAAACAAAACATTGACTTTTACATATTTATTGTTAACTGAATATTAAAAAAACCCTCATATTTTCCTCTCATTCTAATATTGTCTAAAAAATTACAATCTGGTGGTTTCTAATTCTCATCATTTAAAATCAAGCAATTATTTTTTATTCTCATATTTTCAGAGAAAATGTCAAGTGATAATATGACAAAACACTTTTTTACCCAGTTATCTTAGCCAAAACAAATAAAAAACAAGTGATAGTGTGGCAAAATACTTTTTTCATCCTGTTAACCAAAATAATAAATAAAAAAAAATTTTAAAAATAAGTGAATGATTAATATATATGTGTACTTTTATTTTGACATTTTCAGTGCTGGCTGTGCATTTATTATTCATTAATTCCTTGTGAAGGGGATTTTGACTTTAATTACTTTATAGTGTTGATAGTAATAGTTAACATTTATTGTGTATCAGGTTCTATGCTAAGAATTATGTGTGTGTGTGTGTGTGTGTGTATATATATATATATATATATATATATATATGATTTTATTTAGTCTATCACAGTGCATTGTGCTAACACTATAATTATTCTAATTTTAAATTTGAGAAAATTATAATATAACTAGATTAAATAATTTATCCAAGTTCATGAAGATTGTAATTAAAGATGTCAGGCTTCAAGTAGGACTGTTTGACATCAAAGTTCTGTGCGTTATGTTATATTGATTCTCTAAAAATTAGAAAATTTCACAAATTATCCATTTTATGCTAACTATTAGAGTGAACTTTTCTGCTGAAGGAAAACAGAATTTTATGATTGATTGAATAAAAGCCTTTAATGAATGTATTTTTTTGGATAATCCATTCATTTATTCAAAAAATATAGATCACCAATTGTCTGGATAATGTCAATTATTTTAGATATTGGCATGCCTTGAATCTAAGTAAACAGCATGAAAAATGCCTTCCTTCATGTGTTAATATTCTACTATAGACATAAGAGATTAATAATTTTAAAAAGTAAACAAATTTAAAAAATTGTTTAGGAGAATAATAGTTTGGAGACAGTAAAGCAAGATGGCATCAAAAAAGGTCTGGGAAAAATCTACCTTAGATTGTGTGGTAAGTGAGTTCTCTGAGTGAAGGTATTAGAGAGGCAAACTGAATAATGAGATTCTGATCACCAAAGCATCTGGAGAAGAAAGAAAACAATTGAATGAGGGTGCTTTGATATAAAAATGAAAAAGGTTATGACCCTGGGAGGTAGAGATTGGAGTGAGTAGATTATCTTGCAAACCATGGTAGCAACTGTGGATTTTATTTTAAGAGCAATGAGAAACCTCTGAAAGATTTCATGCAAGGTAATGAATGATATGTGTTATTGTTATTTTAAAAAGTATTTTCTAATGCTATGTGGAAAGTGGATTGTAGGGAGCAAAAAGATGGAATCAACACCAGGAAACAAAAGCTATATAGATTTGTACACCTAAACATAGGTGTATCATATCATATATGATTTATGATGTTATGATGTTATGTTATGATATGTTATGTTACAGTCACAAAGTGTAGTCAGTGGAGTTCTATGATACAGTATGGCATAGTTGTTAAGGTCACAAATTATGAAGTCAAATGAAATAGGGTGAATCTTGACTCTAATGCTTTATGTAAAATTAGGATAATTATAGACGCTATTGACTCTCCCTCATTGGATTGCTATGAGGTGTGTCAACAATGTTCTCATATGAGGTACACAAAAAGGAGAAACTTTATTCAGGTGAACAGTATGCAAACCAAGGAAACACAGCCTCCAGAGAAAACTGAAAGTGTGCTCCTACAAAAAAAATGGAGACCACCTTTTATAGAGAAAGTTCCCAACCTAGTTTCTGATTGTTCTATTTTTATGCAAATGAGGAGTCTAAATCACACAGTTCTGATTGGTCCAAATAGCATAGTCAGATTTATATGTTCTGATTGGTTGTTATGGAGCCACTCCAATTGGTCAGTACAGATGTAAATAATGATATAATTTTGCAGTTCTGATTGAACCGGAGGGTCTCAGCCCATTGTTTTCTGAAAGACAGTTCCAGAAATTCCTTTATAATGGTCAGTTCAGACTACAGGAACACAATGCAGGAGGCTTGGTAGCTCAGTCTACAGCTTTTTTCTGAAATACTGTGTGTTTATGTGAGTGTGTGTGTGTGTGTGTGTGTGTGTGTGTGTGTGTGTGTGAGAGAGAGAGAGAGAGAGAGAAAAAGAGAG
This sequence comes from Macroglossus sobrinus, assembly GCA_004027375.1. NCBI lineage: Eukaryota > Metazoa > Chordata > Mammalia > Chiroptera > Pteropodidae > Macroglossus > Macroglossus sobrinus. The sequence goes on along the minus strand of PVKZ01000449.1, from coordinate 422,967 downwards.
AGTAGCCTTCATTAACAATGGCTCCTGGACCTCTAGTTATGAATTTGGGCCCAGTTACATGAGGAATCCTTCTTGGCAGATATACTTCTTAAGGTCCTCAAGTGTAAATAAATTTATAAAAAACTTAAAATAGCTCTTGAAACCTTGTAAATACTATAAAAATGTTTGTTAAAAATTATTTGCCCATATAAATATGTTTGTTAACCCAACATTAATTTAATACAATATAAATATACATTTCCTACCACCAGAGAACTGAAGAGAAATTTGACTGAGGTGGGTTTTTGTTCTGGCTCCGTTGGATTTCTCCTTTTCTTGAACTCTCTGCATTATCCTGGGCCTCTTCTAAGTGCACCATACTGATCTATGCTGGGATGTTCATTGTTATTTCTATCTCTTAGCAGATAGATTTGTTCAAAGTTCCCATGAAATGCTCAGTTTTTATCAGAAGCATTACCATGGACACTTTGCTTGCTTCCAATGTGCTCTGTAGGATTCTGGCTACCAGTTTCCCTCATTACACTAGAGATGGCTGGGTGGCCTTGACGTTTTGGGGTGCTTCCATGAAGACTGAGTGGTCAGTCAGTCTTTGTGTTTTGCTGCTTCTATGTTCTCTCCTGCAACAGTGAGGGATTTAGTCCACTGCTAGGACTAGTACCTCTCTGAGCAGGCAAATCTGGTTAAAACAAATTTGCCTCTTGGCAGAAACTATTTAAGGCTTACTTTTACCTAGGAGAGAGTCCTAACTTTTTTATGTCACAATGTTACAGGAAATGATCATATTTTCAGAGTACGGTGAGAAAAATAGGCATAGCAGTTCAAAGTCTGAGATGACTTCATGCTAGGAATCTGGCTAATTCAGGTCTGACTGACCACTGGGAAGCTGAAAGAATAATGAGTATAAGCCATTCATAGCTCACTTATATGTGTCCCAGCACAAAGAATGGAGACTTCTGAGCTATAGGATAAAATTCGAATCTTCTAGAATTTGGTCTGTCTCCACTTCCAGGTTACTTCCACACTGCTCACCTTTTAGGGCTTTAAAGTCCAAGCATTTACTTTACTAGAATGCCCCCAACTCCTTTCTTCTCAGTTGGCTCTTATCACCCTGTATGTCTCCATTTAAGTGCCATCTCTTCCATGAAGTGTCATGGAAGTCTTCTTTTCACCCCCCACATGATCAAGCTGGTTAAGTACCTTTATTTCATATTCTCCACTACACTATTCATTTTTCACAGCCCTTAACACACCATTTAAAAATAACTAAATACCCTAATAAATGAATCTTATTCATGAGTGAGAGAATCTTATTCATTTTTGAACCTATTAAAATATTAATACAGTAATTAGTAAACAATAAGTGCTCAAATTATGTTCTTTTTTGATTTTACTAATTATCTACCTCAGTAAAGCACAGGAATTTTCCATCAAACTACTCCTGTTGATATAGACATTTTATATTTTTGTTATTTTACAAGTAAAGAACCAGAGAGGTTAATGATGTGCCCAAGATCAAGGAGAACAGTCAGAGAGGGGCCTAGATCCCAAGAATTATGCGCTCAATTCCAGCAAAACTAAGAATCCTCAAAAGCTCATCTATAATGGTTACACACACACACACACACACACACACACACACACACACACACACGTTATACAACTATCCTTTTAAATTACATTAAAGCATACTTTTATATTGGGTAATAAAAAGTATTTTAATATATTTTTACCTGAAGTATGTCATTCTATTTTAACATACTAATTAATACAATTTTAATAATTATTTTAAAAAGATCATCTTTTGATTATCTTATAATTGGATTTAAATATTTTATTTAAATATTGGAAAATACTTTTGGAATTCTATTAATAATACTTTTTAATTTCAAATTCACAATCCCAATATTTTTGAAAAATCTATTTTTACAATTAAAATTTGTGGAAATTGACTTATTTGAATTCAAAGGACCAAATTAGTTCTAATCTTTCATTAGTAACTCTGCTTTTTAAAGATTGTTTCCTAATAAAGTGATAATTATAGTCAAGACTTGTTCTGTTTATTTTCATAAAAATGAAACATTGCCCAAGATTTTTTCAATCGTTTCTTTCCTCAAACCTATTCATCAATATGAAAATGATGATTATGACCTCTTCTGAAGATAGGAATTTCATATTCAAAGTCCAGATTTGAAACATTTACAGAGTTAACTTTTCAGACTTGAAAAATGTTTAAATTTTTTTGTTACCTAAAGGGTTTGGGAAGCAAAAGTGACATCATTTATAACTGGCTTGAAAATAAATCTGAAAGAGATGAAAATATCAAATTAAATGTCATTATTTTTGTTTTTATTTTTCTTGGCCAAAAAATAAATGTTACTAATTGTTTAAGAAGTATTGGTACACAATTATATTTAAAATATTTTTAGTTTCTTAAAAAATATCATTTTTTAAGTAGAAAAATATTAACATAATTTCCTTTCTATGTCTTTTTATTTACTGCTCTGTCATTGACAGATAGAATGTAATGTTATTCTTATTTTAAGTTATTTCTCTTTGAGAAATGTGTTGACAAAATAAAAGAAGAAAATATAGACAGAATTATTTCAAATAGTTTTAATTTCCAGATAAATTATTATAATAACTACACTTTTATTTTTACCCATTCTATTTTTCTTTACGTGTATTCTTAAATTCAAAATAACTATAAAATTATTATAAAAATCAACCTATTGAGGTAAATCAGATAGGAAGGTACAGCATTTGATAATCACTGAACAAAGACATGAAAACAACTTCAGATGACAACAGAAGATGAACTCAAATGACTTGGTTAGTAATTCTTTAGTTATTAGTATCTTTTTCCATGTCAAAAAACATGTAATATGTTCCCCTGTATTTTTTAAAGTGAAGGAATATATTCATCAAACACTCAAGCAGTTGCTTTAATCTTCTTTATCTGCTTGTAAGTCAACTTGTCTAATTGCTCATAAAATTCTGTCAGGTAAATTGGAAAAGATATCTAGAATATGATGATTTTTCACCTTAAACTAACTAGTTACCCTAAACTAACTAGTTACCTTAAACTAACCCACTATGGTCTGTAGCCTTGACTAATGCAATAGTCCCTATTCTTTCTATGTCTCACCTTTTCTGCCTTTCTTACAGACATGTCTGCATAGCACTCAGAATGATCCTTTCAAAACAGAAGCCAGTTATGTTATTTCTGCTTCCCCATCAGTCTTTCCTCCTTAGAGTAAAATCTAAAATGCTGACAATGGTCTACACGGTTCTGTGTGATCTACTTTTTAACTAACCCTTGCCTGAACTCATCTTCCTTTCTTTCCCCCTTGCTCTCTTATAGTCACACTGGACTCCTTATTCTTTCCAGATCACATTGGCCACATTGCAACCTCATAACCTCTACTTTGTACATACTGTTATTCCCTTAGACATACAAACAGTTTCTCCTTCATCTCCTTCCAGTCATTGTCCAAATGTCTCATTCTCAGTGAGGCTTTTATGAAGTACCTTAATTTGAAAAACATTCTCATTCCAACTAGAAATCTTCTTGTCCTTTCCTCCATGCTTTATTTGGCTTCAGAGCATGTATCATATTCTAAACTACTATATAGTTTACTTTACTTACTCCTTTTGCTTGCTGTCTGTCTCTTGCCATAGAATACAAACTTTATGAAGACAGGCTTTGATTTGTTTCATATTTTCCTGAAACAAAGGAATAAATTAATACATATTTGTTGAATAAATAAATGAATGAGTCAATGTAACAAGAAAGTTTCAGGAAATGAAAATACCTGACATAGAACTCAATGATGTCTGGTGAATGACTGAGTATAATAAAACTGCTTTTAAAAAATGCTTTGTGGAGAATTTCCTATAATTTGTTTAAGGACTCTTAAATAATAATTATTTTTTAAAAAATTGATTACTTGAAATAAAAGTATATTTTTGTAAACATGTGTTTGTTATAGATCAAAACAGGTTATATCCAAAAGATGGAAATGTAAGTAATGACAACTGAAAAATTTTTTTCAGAGATGTATAGCTCTGGTTCTTTGATCTGCTGATGGAATTTGCTTTTTCTTGGATCTAGGGGAAAAAGAAACTGACATAATTTCTTCCCTGCTGCTGGCACTAGGCATGCTCACTTCACAAGCTCCTGCAGATGAAAGTGTAATTGTGTGGAAGGTGAATTGATTGCAATTAACCTTAGGACTTACCCTCAGGCTTGGGTGTTCTACTTCTTTTTTTAGGAATGTGCCACCAGGCCCGTAATACATAGCTGATGAATACATATATCATATGGGGATACACATATATTATGGGATAAAGTACATAAATCATGCAGAAAAACATGTATTATACTGAGATGATCAAATTATAAATGAAGCACATAAATCATAAGATTACACTGTTGAATTGTATCAGGAAACATAAATTATATAGTGAAATCCCAGGGTCACCGGAGGGTTCACTGAATAATGAAATGAGTTTCTATAACTTAAGAAAAAGTAGAGTAACTGTAAAAATACCCATTGTGTATTATGTTGAACATTCCATTTAATACAATTTTATCTTCTATAACTTTTGTACCCAAGGAATCAAGGTTGCACAATGTGAGGGAAGGAGGATAAACAAACAAATAACAATTGTAAGGTTTATACAAATGTATAAACTTCCAAATATTAAACATTAAAAGTGAACATTTATAGCTAAATTTTCAAGTCAAAGTTGGAATGTATGGCAGTTCTTAAGTCAATTACAAGTATCAGAAGGTCAATGTCTCATTCTAAAAGAAAGAATGTCTTGAATCTCAAGAAGATCCCCAAAATAAAGAAAAGATGAAATTAAGATTGGCTTGCTCTACATGTAGATAAACAATTAAAATTTGGATTCAGTCATTGCCTTACATGATCAAGAACAAAAACATTCATATTATGCATATAACAAGACTTTGCTTACCTTCCTTTGGGAATCATTTATCACGTTTGACTTTGTTTTATTTTATTTTTTCTTTAATTTCTCTCTACCTTTGTTCACACAAGTATTAATAGGATAAAAGAGAAGCTAAATAAAACAGAAAATTCTTTAATTCGTTTTTTCTTTTTAAATGAAACTCACAAGCTGGTAGAGGCCAGAAGTCCAAACTTTCACACACAATACAGAACAATGATACAAATCAAACCAATCTTGCAAAGTTTCTCAGTACAATGTTCACCCATATGAATTATGTTCTCACTAAAGCAAGAGCCTGGAATTCACATCCATTCCCAGCACTGGTGAGTTAGGGTTACGGTCAAAGCGTGGTGTACTGAGGGATTCCTTAAGTCATAAACAAAGTGTTTGACCCACTCTATTCCTCAGGGCAATAGAGAGCCAGAGCTAACTGAATTTATACAGTGGAAATTGATAGTTTATTGCTGACCCTGGAGGGGCAGGGGCACTGACTCACATCCTATTTCTGGCTTTTCTTGGCATTTGTTACTGCAGATAAAGGTAGATTGTGTCAAGATGTGCTGCTGGTCCTAGAATACAATTGTGTCAAAATGCAAGTGCTAAATTTTATTTGAAGGGAAGCAATAAATTGCTCCTCCCATCCTTGCCTTTTCTTAACATCATATTTTAATTTCTCTCTGTTCTTCATGTTTAGTTAACACTCCGGTAAGGATGTTAAGAGATACATATCCTGTTAATTATGCATAAGTAATTGTAGAAGAAACTGTAGAGCAAAGGACACTCAGAACTCCTTTGTTTTAAATGGCAAGCGAAATACAAAATAATAATCATAAAGATTTAATCCATAAAAAAAGTTTAGTTTGTTATTTGTATATTCAGTTTTGCCTTCTAACCAAAATGGTTTGTCCCCAAAACATCCATAAATAGTTAAATCTGCTCGATATAAGTATAATCATTTTACTCTATGATCTATGTGTTTCATTAGTTGAGGTACACATTTTGCTATAATAAATGTGCTTCAGTAAATGATCTATGCATTTCTTTCTGAAATGTATGTGTTTCACTAGAAAAGGTATGTGTTCATCAACTATGAATAATGTTCCTAACGGCACCACATTATATTACTTGGCTGGTATCAGCACAGCATTACACATCCATTCCTTCATGACCATGAGCACTGCACCGCAAGAAGACACACATCAGCCCTGTCACTCTGAGGTGTTGATGCACATCTGCAGTCTTGGGAAACACAAATGGGAGAGGGGAAGGATGGAGTCATTTTGTAGGTGACTATGTTTGTTAAATGAACAGGAAACAAGGGATTTTTTTCTAGTCCTGTCCTTTTATAACCCAGAGGAGGAAAAAACAATATAGTTAACACAGCTGAGGTTTTATTGTTTCTCACAGGTAAACTTCCTCCCATTTACTTTAATTAAAAGTTACTGGGGTAAAGAATGAAATTATATAATTCAAAATTAAACATTGGAAACATTTTTTGCTTATGTGACATATATTAAAATTCCACCAATTTCCTGATTTCAGTAAACTGGCATCAAAATGATGAAGTGAAATTCTTTATAGAATAAAATTAATTTATTAATAAATTAAATACATTATTCTGTAAATAGTGTTGTAGATCACTCATTGATGAGAGGTATTTGTTAGTTTACAACTTAAAGGGAAAAGAGAATTTTTTCTTAAGTACACCAAAACATAACAAAAATTTAAATGAAGCAATTACACAATTTAACTCACAATTCTTTGTGGCCTCCAAGTTATCTAGAGCAATAATTAACAAACGTTTAGATTATATACAGAAATCCTTTTTTTCCCCCCAAGTGCATAAGTTTCTTATGTCCAACTGTCAATGTTTTGAAACATGTCTGATTCTTAGAGATGACCATTAATTTCAGAATTATAATCTCTCTATGCCTTTCTTCATTGTGATGTAGGGCCTATAATTCAATCCACAGGGTATTTGTCAATATTGTCATGAATAGACGGAATGAATTATAATCTGCTCTTCAGGTAAATGTGTTAATTATGACAGAATCACTTAGTTTTCACAGATTAAAACTAATGCTTTGTATGTGAACTTTCTATATCAAAACCATTTATCAATAAACACCAAACACTGTTTTACATATGACATCAAATAATTCATTACATATGTTTCAATTTAATGACCTATTTTTTCTCTACTTTACATCTATCAGTGCAGATATTTCTTTCATTTATACCTGCTTTTAACATTTTTATTTACTGCAGTGCCTAAAACCTGGTGATGATTTTTTTACTATTATGGGAATTACGAATTTCTACAGATCTTATCAGCTGGCAAGTTATTCATCTTATATTTTAGACATTCTCTATATAGGAATAGTCTACATTAAATAGTTCTGCAATAATTAATGTAGTGTTTTTAAAGAATTGTTATAATTTTTTCTATAGTAGAATATTTTGATAATATCATCACTCATTTTTTGAAGATTATAAACATGCACATGTGAAAAAAGAAGGTTCTGGACAAAAACAATATTTCCAATAAAATTAGTTCAGCATTAAAATGGTTGAAATCAATATGTGTATAAAACTGTGTAAGCTACTAATATTTCAGGGACACTTAGAAACCACTAAAGAAATAAAAAATTTTGATTTATACATAGGCCTTTTCTTTAATTCATATTACACTAAGTATTTTTTAGTGATCTTATGAATTAAGTGTTAGTAATATTATAGTAATATTGTCTATTATTTTGGATTTCACTAATAGATAAATTCTTTATGGTAGCCTATACATTTTTGCCTAAAAAACAGAAGCAAGAAATTTTGCTAAATACATTTGTAGAAAATTTGAAGTCTATATTGTTTTCCTCTTCCAAATTGGATTAATATCCTCAATTACATTTTACATCTTACTTAGAAAGTCCTCAGTGGGTTCAAATCAGTCATATGTGAATAGTTCATACATAAGTTACTTGGGACCTGAAATGGTCTGAGTGGTAAACATTTAACTAATTTGATTCCACTCTGTGTATGATTATGTATTTAAGAAAAATCTCTTTAGTAAAGATTCTTAAAGACCTATCAGATTAATCTGAACTCCAATTATTCTATATATATGTTTATACTTTAAAAAAATATTTTATTTATAGATTTCTACCACCTTACATCTCCTATAATACACATAGGTCTATAATAGATTTATAACGTTTAAGGGTTATTAAAGAATATGGTATTTTATTTGTTTGTTTTGCTTTAGCACAGATTCATTGTAATTAGCCTGTTTTATTGGTACTGTGAGGACCTGTGTAATGCTTGCTGAATCTCAAATATGATCTAAATTGGTGCTCTCTGCAAAAAATCTAACTCTGATGTTGTCTATAATCTGCATATTTTCAATTCTAATACCATGGTATCTTTGCCATGGCTTCTGCTTGTGTGAGGGCTATATCATAAGCTTTGCTACAAGAAAAAAAATCTCTAAGCATTCTGAAAGGAAAAAAATAAATTGAATATTAAATACAACCTGAATATTTTTTCGAGAATTTGTGCAGATGCTAATACATTTTAAAATAGGGTTAAAATCAGGTTATATTAAGCCAAACACACCTTAAATTGCTGAAGAGTTTCACAGTGACATTTTGGTCATCAACTGTAGCCATTATCTGGGGATAAATCAATTTGCAGCAGCTGTGGACAGCTATATGAGTGTAGAGCAGAGCAGCTTAACTGTAGAAGCATGTTAAAAGTTAAAAAGCCAGAGTTCTGCTGACTACACATAAGGAATTTTTTTACGGTAAAACCATAACACAACGTTGCCTGGCTTCGAAGGCATCAAGCCACTTTTGTTAATTTATCTTATTTAGTAGTTGATTTGATATGCTTTCTTTTATAACTTTCTTGTTAAGGGTGATGCATATTATAGAAACTTGTCTAGATCTATATTTTTTTTTTTGGCAAATAATTCTTCTTAGAGGTTCAGTTAGTGCTTCTGGCAATGGCAGAACTAGCACTTTTACAGTCTTTTAATCTGTGAAAGAGATTGTCCTTGGTTTCTTTAAAAGGTCAATATCAGGTACAGAGTTTTCTTTAGCTGTAAGCAGAATGGTATTGTACTAGATAAATAGTCTTGCAGAAAATTAAAATAAAGGTGTATTATTTGCCACAGTTATACATTAGCTTATTTATAACCTGGAAGTTATAAATTTTTTGCTTTTATTTTTCTCACTTGACACAAAGTTGGTTTTCCCAGTTTGAGATTTAGATTTAGGGAAAAGAAAAAAAAACCATTTGCTGTGCTGAATTTTAGTTTTATGTATTGGTATAGTTAGCAAGTGGATAATGGACAGAGAGGAAAGAAAAGGTATTTATTAAAAAAATAACCTTCTGAATTAATTTGGAAATTATACATACACATTCAAATGTGTATTCAAATGTGGTTTATTTAATGGATTTACTTTTCACAATGTAGTGCATCTAATATAACCTCAAATACAACATACAAAGATAGCTTATAAAGTGATGTAATCTAATATGGACCGCTTATTGTTGTTGAAGTTGAAATAATGAATTTTGTCAGGGTGCAGAGAATAATCATTGTAAGTAAATCTGTTATTAAAGACATGACATTGTGATTTAAAGCTGATATTGGGATAATTTTATTACTCAAGTAAAAATTATATTTGAAATATCTGGCACAATTTTAGTGCCCCACCCAAATTTTAAATTTGACAATAAATTAATGGTGATTATATAGGATTATAATGTATAAGATTAATTTATAGGATTATATAGGATTATAATTATATAGGATTATAATTTAGTTGATCCCAATGTTAAATCATTTTACAAATATAAATATAATAGCTTCAGCTTTCACACAATTTGGTCATATGTTAAATTTTCAAAAATATTGAGTTAAATTAGTGTAAATTCTCAGCATAAAGATTACTTGGTGGTCTGCCTAAATATTTTGTGAGAACATGTCAGAATCTAGGAGAGGCTGGTTCTAAATGCTAATATCTTTAAATGATAGGCAAACAAGAAGAGCACATAGACTCATCTTTAAATGTGTGAGTGAAAATATTTTAGATTCACAGATATAAACCTTTAGTTAATAAAACCAGAAGAAACAGTTACCTCAATTTAAATTATTGATCAATAAGCACCATTCTTGGCTAAAGGCTCTCTTTTTAAATTTACAGAGATACCATTGATGCATACTTTGGTAAAATTCTGAACTCAAAAATCCTGAAAAACTCCTGGGAAAACACATGACCTTATATTATTAGTAAAGAATGAAGAAAATTTTCCATTGAGTCTCCTATTATCTACCTGTTCTTCAAATAAAGAATATACATTAATAATAATAATAATTGACATCCACTGGCACCTTACCCTTTGTCCGACACCTAGTCAGTGTTCAGCAAAACTCTGTGGTGCATATTTGATCAACATACAAATAGGGAATTTGTATTCTACAGATAGGGAATTCTATAGAGAGGTTAAATTCCTTACCTATAGAATTTAACACACAACAAATAAGTAGTGTTTTAGAGGCTGCTAGTTGCCCACCTCTTCCAATATTCATTCTCTCCTCTCCTTTTAGTAATAGGTAACCTAAATTTAAGTTAGACACATGGTTTAAATCCTAACTAAAGACCACATGTCCCATCCTTGCTTGCAGTTAGTGATAGCATGATACTACATCTTGGTCAAAAGATTTCAGCTAGAGTATGTTGTTTGCAAATTCTGAATCTTACCTTTAAAAGAATGGTAACTTACTTGGCCACCGGTGAAAGCCATGTGCTGACAAAGCAGCATCATGCAAGGAGCCTGAGAGCCCAACAGAGTCACATCACAATGCCAGACCAGGCCAGCTCACACAGACTTTTTTATGAAAGGGAAATAAATGCATGTTTATACTTTTGCATTTAGGACTCTGTCTGTCTGTCTGTCTCTTTCTTTTTCTCTCTCTCAACAACCCAATAGGTATCCAAACTAATATAGTGTAAGAAATTTATAAGTTAGATTTCATTAAAATGAAAAAAAAATTCTGTAAAAGACACAGCTAAAAGAATAAAGAGACAAGCCACAAATTGGGAGAATATATTTGAGAAAACACATGTCTGACAAGGACTAATATATAAAATACATGAAAAACTTTTAAAACTCAACAATGATAAATCAAACAAATAAATTAAAAAGTGGGCAAAGATTCTCAACAGACAACTCACCAAAGAAGATATGCAAATGAAAAATAAGCATATGAGAAGATGGTCGACATCATAAGTCAGTAGGGAAATGTAAATTAAAACATCAATGAGATATTAAAATATACCTATTAAGATGGCTCAAATCCAAAATATTGACAACATCAAATACTGACTAGGATGTGGAATAAAAGAAACTCTCACTTTTTGTAAAAATGCAAAAAGGTGCTGCCACTTTGGAAGACTGGCAGCTTTTACAAAGCTAAATATAGCTTTACTATGTGATCCAGCAATCATACTCCTTGATATTCATCCAATTGAGTTGAAAATTTATGGCCACACGAAAACCTGAACATGAATGTTTATGGTACCTTTATTCATAATTGCCAAAAATGTCCTGCAATAGGTGAGTGGGTAAACTGTGGGAAATCTATGAACTAGAATATTATTCAGTGATAAAAAGAAATGAATGACTAAGCCACAAAAAGACGTGGAGGAATCTTAAATGTATATTGCTAAATGGAAGAAGTTGGTCTGAAAAAGCTACATACTGCATGGTTCCAATTATATGATAGTCTGAAAAAAGGAAAACTGAAAAGATAGTAAAATGATTAGTCATTGCCAGGGGTTAGATAGGAGGGTGAAGGGGAGAAGTAAATGTGTGGTACACAGGAGAATTTTAAGGCAGTTAAACTATTTTGTATGATACTGTAATGCTGGATACATGAGATAATGCATTCGTCAAAATCCATAGAATCATATACCACAAAAAGTTAACCTTAATGTAAACTGCAAACTTTAGTTACTAATAATGCATCAATATTGGTTCATCAACAGTAAGAGGTGTACTGCACTCATGCAAGATGTTAATAATAGGGAAACTGAGTATATGTGGTCAAAATCTGTGTACTTTCTGCTTGATTTTTCTGTAAATCTAAAACTGCTCCAAAAAACAGTCAATTAAAGAGAAAAATATGTGAAATCATACTTTTATTTTAAAAAGCTCAAATAAATATAAAAATTGGCAATGTTTTAATTCAGAACTCATTAAAATAAAAAAATACTGTATTGTTGAATTCTATATTACTTATGTCCTTTTATTTGTAGCTATAATTTAAATTTTGTTTGGTAAAAACAAATTAATACTGATTTGTAGAATGCTTAAAATATGCTTAATTTTAAGACATACTATTTTATAAAAATATTATTATATCTTTCTACTGTATGTTTGATACATCTTTATCTTTAAGATTCTTATTACAGTTTAACAAAGATTTTTTTCAACATTTTTGTTTAGTAGTGGATGCAAAAATTACTCGAGTTGTTTTTCATGGAGAAATAGCAATCAGTTTTCTTGACATGCTGTAATAATATGGAAGCTATGAAATATTTGGTTTCTAGTTAGCTAGTATGAATATAATTCTTGAATCTTTGTCAAGTAGCTTTAGATTCTTTTTTCTATTTAGATTTTTTTTTTTTGCTAAATCAGTTTGGCAAAACAATATTGATAAATAATTATTAACAATTCACGGCACAACAGTCCATTTTAATGTTCTATTTACTGAGCTCTGCACAAATCAGCTAATAATATTTCTCTATTCATTACAATTCTGAGATAATTTAAGCACAAATATCTTAAAACTAAGCATCGACATCTTTTAGAACTTACAGTAAATATCTCCTTGTCACCCCTCCCTCTTCATTCTCTGCCCCTCTCTTTTACATTTATATTTTTTTCTTCCTCATTACAACACTATTTAATTTTGTTCAATAAATTGTCAATAGTCTTCTGTGTGTCCTAGTAAGAGGAGAAAAATAAAGAAATGTTAATAAAAATATCTGTCATTTATAGATTCATTTCAATAGGCCACTGTAGAAAATTTTTTTCCAAACATGATATATTTTATAAAATATCACATGTAATGGTTGCTTTATATGTACATCAGAAAATCAAAACAAGTTAAGTACTACTATCTAGGGTGTTAAAGTTTGTTTTTTTAAAAAAAGTTGATACTGTAACTGTATTCATTAAAACAAGATTCTACTTTAACTCTAAGAGTTGATGATTATTACTATATAAAATGATGCTTTTCTGCTGTATTTTTAATAGTCACAGTCTTACTAAAAGTGGACCAAGCATAATACTATATCCATATGTTAAAACAAAACAAATCAACAGCAATTTTATTGATGAGCACCTCAGTTACTAGAAAAAGTTAATTGCTTTGTCCAAAGTGCCTGATTGCTTTTAGGGAAACATTAAAACTCTAGGAAGAAGTAGTCATCCATTACATCTATGCTACAGTGGATTTCTATTTAACAATGGCCCTGTCCGAGCATTTTTACAATTTGAGGTAAAATTTATATACAGGTCTTAGGGGTATAATTCAATAAGGTTTTACAAACATATAAATCACTGTGACTGCAACTTTCATCAAGGTAAACATTTATATCACCCACTTTACCAGTGTCCCATCCTATTTAATTTGCACCCCTACCACAGAGTTAACCACTATTTTTTTTCTATTACCAAATATAAGTTTTACTTATTTTAAACTTCTAAAAATGTAATCAAACATAATGTATTTTTTTAGGGGGGCTTCTTTTGTGCAACATAATCTTTTTTTAAATACATAAATAATTTTGAGTGTATCAGTAGTATATTTCAATTGCTAAGTGGTATTCCATCATATAAATGTACTATATTTTGTTTTGTTATTCTCCTGTGATAGATATTTGGATTTTTAAAAAATTTTCTGATAACATTAACAAAGCTGTTCTAAACATTCTTTACAAGTCTTTTCGTGAGTATATTTTCACTTATTTTGGGTAATTATTTAGGAATGGGATTTCTGAGTAATGAAGTAGCTATAGGTTTAACTTTATAAGAAACCACTAGTTTCTACATTCCCAGAATCAATGAATGAGAGTTCCAGTTACAGTATATTCTCATTAACATTAAGTTAATTAGTCTATTTTTATATTGGCTAATCTAGTGAGTAGGGAATAGTATCTCATTTTGGTTTTATATAACGATAACTAATGATGTTGAGCATCTTTTTCATGTACTGATGACCATTTATATACTTCTTTTTAGAAGTATCTGTTCTATTTTTTAAATGATGATTTGTCTTTTTTATTATTGATTTGTGGAATTTCATTTTATATTCCACATACAAGTCTCTTGTCAGGTTTATATTTTGCAAATAATTTTATTTTTTATAATAGTGATCTTTTATAAGCAGAGGTTTTAATTTTAATGCAATATATCTTAGCAGTTTTTTAAAATTTTATAAGATTTTTATTCTGTTTTAGAAATCTCTGCCTATCCCAAGATGATGAAGATATTCACCTACTGGTTTTAGCTTTCCATGCATGTCTATAATACCTTGAATTAATTGTTGTGTATGAGATGATATAGGTGTTGATGCTTATTGTATTTAATATGTTATTCTAATTTTCCCACTGCTATTTGTTGAAATGACTTTCCTTTCCTCATTGAATTGCCTTGGGACTTATATTTGTGAATCTAATTCTGTACACTATATAATATTCTATTGATCTAGTTATATGTCTTCAAATCAGTATCACTTGGTTGATAATTGTAGCTTTGTAATAAGGCTTGAAAATGGATAGTGTGTATACTCCAGCTTTGTTCTTCTTTTCAAAATTTACTTGGCTATTCCAGGACCTTTGTATTTTTATGTGAATTTTAGAAATAATTTATCAGTTTAGATACACATACCCACAAAACTTTGGGGGTTTTTGATGAAGATTACATTCAATATATAAATCAATTTAGAGAAACTTAAGTATTTCAATTCATAAAAATAGTATTTTTTTATTAATTTAGTTCTCATAACTTTTTGGAGGTAGAGATCTTGCATATCTAGCTTTTGATTCTATGATAAATCAAAATTTAAAATTTAACTTTTCAAATACAATTGATTTTCAAAAGCTGATCTTGTACCTCTACAAGCTGAACTTGCAAGATTTACTTATTAGTTTTAAATATTGCATATTTCTTCACATTTCCTATACAACTAATGTACAGTGTTTTCTGCAGTAATTACATTGTATATAAATAAATAGTTGAATTGGAAGTGGCAAAAGCAAAGATTCTGGCCTTGTTCTTAATCTTGGGGCAAAGTGTTTTTCAGGTTACTTTTTGATTCATGTGCATTATTAGCATAAGGTTTAATTCATAAATATTTTAGGCTTCTAAATTATCTTATTATCGTTTTCAATTTAATTCTATTTCAGAAAGAGTACATATTCTGTAAGAGTCCAATGTGTTAAAATTTAGTGATGCTTTTTTTATGAGCCAGCATATTGTCTATCACTTAGAATATTATTTGTGCACTTATAATATGTGTATTCTGTAGTTACTGGTTGTAACGTTTCAAAATGTCAATTAACTCATGTTGTTAGTAGTATTGTTCAAATCTTCAATATTATCAACAGTTTGCTTATTTGTTCTATTAATTAAAATGCAGTAGTGTTAAATACTTCAGTTATGTTTGTGTATTTATATATTTTTTTTATTTAGTTCTATAATTTTTTTTATGTATTTTAAAGCATTGTTATTGGGTTCATACATAGATCAAAATATGGTCTTTGAAAAAGATTGACCTTTAACAAAATGTTTCCTGTTCACCTATGGTAATAGTTCTGGTCCTAAAATAATTTATATTGTATTACTATAACAACCTCACTTTTCTAATACTAATTAACTACATAGTATACCTTTTTCCATCTTTTTACTTCCAAAGCTATCTGTGTATTTTAGTTGTATTTAAATTTCATTTCTTATTTAAAAAACTATATTTGAGACTTAAAAAGAATCCATTCTGCCAGTCTTTGCCTTTTAATTATAGAATATAGTCCATTTATATTTAACATAATAATTCTAATGTTTGAATTTATCTCTATCTTCTTGCTATTTTTCTTTTCTAGTTGTCCATCTGATTTTTTTTAATTCCTCACTTCCTATCTTCATTTTTGGTTAATAAAATCTTTTTAGGATTCTGTTTTGATTACTCTATTGTGGTTATCTTTGTATTATAATTTTACATTTATTCTGGAAATTAAAACTCTAATTTATCATAATATTCTTAACAATAAGAATATATTATATTTAACTACAGATCAATTAATGATATGTACTATGATTTTATCTATTCTTCAACATTTGACTATCACATATCTACATATGTCACTAACATAAAAATGCAATGTTATAAATTTTACATTAAACAGTTGCCTTTTAATGGAATTAAACATAAAATGATAATACTTTATATTCTCCATATATTTAGCATTCCCCATGTTCTTTATTTCTTCCTATAGGTCCAAGTTGTATCTAGTGTGGTTTCTCTTTAACTTGAATAGTTTCATTTATATTTGTAACAGTGTAACTCTGCTGGTGACTAATGCTTTCACCTTCTGTTTATGTAAAAACTTGATATTATTTGTTGAAGAATTGTTTGCTGGATATAAAATATGTCTTCAAAATTACTATTTTTCATCTCAGTACTTTAAACTTTTTAATTCTCTTCCAGTTTGTTTCTAAGTAAAAAGCCTTCAGTTATTTGTATTATTGTCATCTTTATGTAATGTCTCTTTTTACCCCTTTTCCCATGACAGCTTCTATGATTTTTCTCTATTTTCAGCTTCCATCAGTTTTACTATAATTTACCTAGATGTGGTCTGCTAGATATTTATCTTGCTTGGCTTTTACAGAGGTTCTTGAATCTGAAAACTGATACCCGCTTCTTCTCATAGATTTAGTAAATTCACAACCATCTATTTCTACTCTATTAATTTCTACTCTACTCTTATGTTTCTTTGAATTTGAATTATATCTATGTTAGACTGTTTGATATTGTGCCATAGGTTCCTAAATTTTTTTTTCAATTTTTTTTTCTGTCTTTTTTTTTATATTGGTGAATTTTTATTCATCTTTCTTTAAGCTCAGTAATTCTGTCTTCCCTAAGTTTCTTTCTTCTGTTAAACCTGCCTAGGAGATACATTACTTCAGATATTGTACTTTTTGATATGACGTTCTTTAGTTTTATTTTTTTAGTATACTTTATTTATCCATTGAGATACATTATGACAATCATTTTCTACAAGTTTCTGAACATATCTATAACATGCTTTCAATGTTTCTAATGATTAATTCTATCTCTGGGTCATTTCAAGGTCTTTCTCTATTGATTATTTTTGTTAATTGAGTTTTAGTCAGCTTCTTGCATATTTGCATGTCTAGTAATTTTTTTTATTGTATCCTAGACATTATTTAAGACACGTTAATGAGTCTAGATCTGTGGTTGACAAATATTTTCTTAAAGGGCTAGGTACCAAATATTTTAGGTTGTTAGCTACACAATCTCTGCCATAACTACCTAGGATTATAACAGAAAAAAAAAAACAACTCAAGATATTTAAACAAATAGGCATACCTGTGTTTTAATAAATTCTGTTTATGAAAACAAGTGGTATACCTGTGAGCCTGGTTTGCTCACCCCTTCTTTAGAATATGCCTTTTTTTTTATTGCAAAGTGTTCAGTTTTATTATGGCAGGGAGTTAGATTACTGGCAAATCTTTTTTGTCCTGTCAGTTTTTGTTTATTATTTATTGCAATGGCTGTGAATTGACTACTTGTACTAAATAGTCAAGTAGCTGAGCAAAGTCTCCTAAATTGGTTATAACTTTTGGTGTCACCATTTATCAATCAGCCTTACATCAAATAATTATCTCCAGGCATTGTGAAGTCTTATATTGTGTGCCCAGGTTAGCCTTTAACCAAAGGCCATGTTTTAAATTCCCATAAAGACTTCTGTTTTTTAACACTATCATGCTCCTATCCAGTAGCCTGCTATGAAATTTTAGCTAACTTGACTAACAACTTTGAATTTGTAGCTCAACATGATTGTTACTCAATTTGGGCCCAAAAACCTATGCACAGAAGCAATAACATACCCTGAGAGAGAAGCCAGGGTGATTGCAATAATAATCTCAATGTTCACAGTTTTGTATTATTGATTGTTTAATACCTACTCATAGTTGCTATATATTTTTCTATGTTTATAGTTTTCTTTTCTTTTAGTCAAAAGAAAAATCAAATACTAGATACTCAGGCAAAACTGAAAGAAATTTATCAACTTTTTTGCTAAAGCACTCTCTTTAGAAAACTTATACCTCTCCTGTGTTTCTCCTTTACTCTCATACTAATAGCAGAATCACCATATTTCTGACAGCAGATTCTTCCCACACCAAGCAATTCTGTAACACAAGCTGGAAGTCCTCAATTCAGTAGTCAGATCTCACAGGCTGCGGGTTCAGTCTCACAAGGCTGCTCCCATCCCCTAACATCAGATGACAATCACAAGTCCAGGTTATTACCTAGACTTCTGACCAACTGGCTGTAGATTGGAGGTTCTAATAACTACCTCCTTGGGTTTGATTAATTTTCTACAGTGGTTCACAGAACTCAGAAAAAGAGTTTATTTACTGTTTACCAGTTTATTATAAGATAGAGGATGCAGACGAATAAGGATACAGAGGACACACCTGGTCTTTTTTGCTAACCAGCCTCCATCCAGGAGCCTACCCAGAGTCAACTCATTAGAACAGAAAACCTTGTTATTCCCAGAAAATCCCAAGGGATTTAGGAACTCTGTGTCAGGAACTGAAGTCAAAGACCAAATATTAGAACAAAAGATGTTCAAGATGCTCTTATCACTTAGAGAAAAAACAAGGGTTTTAAGAGTTCTGTGCCAGAACTGTGGACAGAGACATATATAATCTCACACTCATTTAAATTTTTGAATAAGACTCCAGTCAGATCTCCTAAGATTAGGCTTGTGAAATATTTTACCATGTTTGTATCATTGGCTATTGACCACTAAATAATGTTTCATCATGACATCCAGAATGTATTCAGGTACATTTATATCTGAAATATTATTACCTGTTTGTAAAACCCTTAAATGTGCAACTGTACCAAAATTTGTAAAAGAAAATTTAAAATTAAAAAGGTTTAATATTTTTAGCAAAAATGTGTATTTAAATAAGTACCTTATTAGCTATAGACATTTTGACTTGATTCTTAATAAAATTCCCATACACATTTTTATATTTTACTATTTTTTAGTATTCCATATAGATGAAAATTAGTTACTGCTGTGCACGTGACTCTTGAGGTGTCTCTCAATTGGTAAAGCCTTAGCATTAAAATCTATGGCGAAAACAATGTGTTTAGGTTAATCATCATTGCCAAATTTTTCTCATTTCAAGCATAGAATTGAAAATAGAAATTAGAAACAAGGTTAGGTTACTTTAATTTATATATCAGTAATCTGTTCAAGAGTATAATGTCATAGACAAAAAACTTGCCAGGTCAGAAGACTGGTCTCTATTCCCAGTTACCTTGCTCTAGTATTCACTCTAGCACTCACAACATTCCTGGGCCTAATCAAAGTAGGAGCTTTGTTAGAATCTAAGTCTGCATGAAAGCTATCTGGAATATGTATCTGAAGTGCAGATTTCTGTGCCTATCCAGATATTACTTACACTACAGGCTGAGAACCTTTGGAAAAAGTGCTCTTTATATAACATCCATATGTAAAGTCTATATTAAATGAACAAGTATTATAACAACATCCTTTGCAAAAAAGTAATTTTTGTAGCTTCTTAATTTTATTAAAACAAAGTCTCTTTTGGAAAGTTAATAGATGTGGCAAAGATGAGAATTTAACCTGCTATTAAAAAACATAATTTTCATAAACCAACTTTATATATCACATTATTTCATTGAAGGAACTTGTGTCCTACCTCAATGTTCTGATATTTGGATTTCCAATATTCAGATTTGCCTTTTTCTATGTTTACAAAGTAAACAATCCAAAGACTAACATCCTTCTCCATTCAACTTTTATTATATAGACAATTAGTTCGATTATATATAATGAATATTTAAAAATGTTTTATAAGCATTTTCCCCTGATTGGAGTAAAGCTCCAAAAATTTTTTTGGATACTCTCCTACATTCATGTTTTCTAAGAGAACTTCTATTTCTGGGAGGAAAACAATATTGGAGCAACCATTATAATTTTTTTTTCTCTTACCCCTTACTTTCCAAGAGAAAGAAGACTTGAAACCCAACTTTTAATTTGTTCCATATTTGAATCCTTCTGAAGTCTTTGCATACAATATCAGAGGCTTCTTAAACTGAACATAATACAATAAATGAACACATTAGGCTCTATTACTTGTGAAGCATGCAGATGATTATAAATAAATTATTTTTAAAATAAACCTCATCAAATTATAGAAGTGTGGTGTGTAGTGGAGAAACATACCCTTGTCTAAGAAAGAGGGAGGGTGGCATTGTGCTGGGCAGATTTTCTACAAGGAAAATCTCATGTAATTAACATGACTCTGGCCCTTTAACTTTTAACATGCTTCCTCAATTAAGCTTTCAAGGCCTTGAACTACAATATCTGGCCACAGCCGCTAGAAATTGATTTATCTCGGAGCTTCTGACCTCTCTGAGAGAATTTTATTTAGCTTTTTGGATATTTGTCTTCTTTTTGCTTTAGAGGGAGGGTGAGAAAGGAATGATGTAAATATTTGCATATATTCTAAGAGGAACTTTCAGTATTTTGATCTCCTTTTTTATTTAAGGCACTAGATAATTATATTTCATCATTCTGTAAGTGTAGGACTATAGCTATTTAATGATATAAGCATTTGCAAAAGCATGTATAATGCAGATAAAATTTAGAGTTAGCTTATCTTATAAATATTAGAATAATGTGTGGTTGATGTTTTGCTTACCATGTTAAGAAATTTTATTTCAGTCCAAATGCTCACATAAATTACTAATATTACTATTATTATGATTGTTGTTGCATTTCTAAAATTATCACTTTCACCAAATAATAGGTTGAAAATGATCATCAAATAAAATTCTGTTTTGAGATGTGCTAAATTATTAAAGGTTGTCTCCTTGGGTCGAGGACTTGCATGGCCCTTTCCACTGGCATGTTATTTTTTCCTCTTTTAAAATAGAGTTTGCAAAGGTTATATAAGTCAGAGAGAAACATGTCTGCTTTTTTAAGGACTTGAAGACTAGTCTATGCTGTCTGGATTCTGCTGAAGAGCACCTCCCTGCACACAGCACCTCATGTTTATGTGTGAGACTTGCCTTTGTGAGATTCCTTCCTCATCTGTGTCTTGGCACGCAGTAGTCCCATGGGACAATGAGCCCTCTCTAGGGCTGCTTTTGCCAGCACTGCATTTTTGCTTCTGTCATTCCTTTGCCTTGGTCCTAGTGGTTGTAACCAACCACAGGTGTTACAAACTCTAAATTGGAATTGGATGTTGGATTCAAAAACTCACGATAATTACACAGCTGTTTTAAATTGTGGTTAAATGGCTGAAAACTGCCAAGAAACTCCACCCACATTCATTACTGTCTAAACGAAAAGGACGTGTATACAGAGATTATGAGGTTTCATATGAATCCCCCAAGCCATAAAGCAGACTTTCCTAATTGTCAGCTGGACTGTGCAGTGCTTGTTTAAAATAATTAGAGTGCAGCAGCAGCCTTAGCAGCAAACCTCATTTTTTTTTTTAAACCTCAGTGCAGGTTTTTATATCAGATACTATCAGCTTCCTGTTCATTTTGACACTATCATTCTGCCAGTCTGGAAAATAAGGAAGAGGAAAGAAAAGAATTATCCTTAATGTACACAAATAATGCAGCCCATAAGTCAGGAAGAGCCAGCCCCGTGTTCGAGATGGATGGAAAAAATTCAGCAAACAAATCTAAACTGGGGAGAAAAAATGTAATTTTCTCTTATTTTTTTTCATGAGGGATAGCTGAAATCTTTCTTAATTACTGCTTATTCCAATGACAGAATTGTAATTTATCATTTAGTTGTAATTTGACATATGTTCACACCTTTGCCATTTCCAATTTCCTCCTTCATTCTAATTGTCTGCTTCACTCGCCTGTCATGCGCTCCTCTTGGGATTAATTCGAGCTGTCTGTCTGCACCAGGCTACCAGCACACTTGGGGCTGCTGAGAGCGTGACAGTGTCAATGTGCACACAGTTTATCTAAGGCATTACCCAGCCATCACACTCCCGGATCCTCTCTTCCCTCACTGTTTACTGTTTATCTCACTTTGCATTTGTGACTTTTCCATGTTTTATTCGACTCTAATTATGCTCTTGGCTGTCAGCTGTAAAAAGAGAAAATGTTACATTAATTACAGTGGAGGGGGAGGTGCTTGGGATTGGTAATAAATGGACCAGTAGATGTCTCTCTCTGTCTCTAAGATCCATACATGATTTAAATACTCTTTCTCCACTTTGGTTTGAATCCTTGATAGATGCCTACACTTGTACATAAACATGTGAACGTTAAAGCTAATGTAGCTTTTATAGTCAAAACCAATTTTTTCTCATCTTATCTAAGACTAGGTAAATCAGCATTAGTAAGACAGAAACCTCAGTTTTCAAATAACCATAGATTTTAAAAGGTTAATTGGTTAATCCATGGATGGTGTCAAAACAAGCATAAGGGGAAGTGGTGATAGTGGGGAGTATATCCAGCAAGCTCTGAGATAATTCCTCTTTTTAGAGGTAGATGTTTTTTGGTCCATTGGAAGCTGTTAATTTCTCCTTCCCAAGGCCCATTAAAATTCAGCAATTCTTTCTATATTTGATATCATTTCTTTTACCACTTCCGAAAAAAATTCCAGTTGCTTTCAACCTATCTAAACCATAACAATACAAGTTTTCCGTTCTCCCACTGAATAGATTTTTATTGTAGCTGAAGCTTCCTGGTAATATGAAACGGAAGAAATATCCCCTCCTCACATCCATTTAGTCCATTAGGATGGACAGTAATTCCTTGAATTAGTTGCATCATTCCCCCATTGGCCTCAAAAAGTGAATGAGATTTCTTTGAATATCTAATTATCTATGAGAGGAACTTACATTTTGTTTTCTCCTCTTAGAATTTTCCCACTCATGCTTCAGGTAATTGTGTGGGGCTGAAGATATTATGTAGCTTGGATTTCTTTTCTTTCTTTTATAGTCCTAGCAATTAAAATTCTACTAATTATGGATAGTTTTTCTTTTTTAGCTTTCATTCTATATACTGTAAATACTATACTAGAGCTATATGGTCAGTCTTTTACATATTCTCAGCTTACAAAATACCTGCATTTTTTTCCCAATTATATTTAAATAAAGTTTTTAGGAAAAGCTAATGAAATGAAATATGGGTGAAAAATGAACAGTCTATAAAATATAATATCTGAGGACAAAAGTTGTAAAATATAGACCAGACTTTTAAAAACTTGTTTCAAATAACAAATCATAAATTTCTGGCTAAATTACCTTAACTATAAACATTCTATACTAAAACAAATATCTAAGAACATTAATGTCTCTTGTCTTTTTTTATAAAGCAACTTTTTGATGTTTCATTTTTATTCTTCTATCCTCACTCTAGGGTAAGTCAATTCTAAAATATTGAGGTCTAAATTGAGCTTTTTAAATGCCATGAAAATAAAATATAGCCAATTATAATCAAAATTTTAGCAACCAAAATTTTCTATTTCATGTTTTTAGCTAAATATATTTAGAAAGAAAAAGTTTGAAAAGTGCAAAATCTTGATTATTTCATACCTATATTGGTGCAGCACATTTTCAGCTGGCTTCTCTTCAAGTATGGGACCCCTTGAGTACATGTTGTCTGATAAATCTTCTGATAAATCTAGCTCAAATATTTTTTTTTATTTATTGGTCCCTGTTTGAATTCCTTTGCTGACTTTCAAAGTCATTCAAAATTTAATCTTGTTCTAAATATGCATATCTATTTTTCACTACTCCATCAAGAGAACATGTCACTCTCATTATTGATAGATTGATTAGTTCATTTACTCACATGTTTGTTCAACAGGTGATAATACTATGTATAAATGGCAGTGAGAAAGATAGAAATAATTTCTACTTTGAGATGACTAGCTTGTTCTCTGCACTGATTCCAAACAGTGATTATTTCTGCCTCTGTGCTGTTGCTCATATTCTAAAATATTCCCTCTTTCATGTACTCCTACCAGCTCTGCAAATCCAACATATTCTTCAAGGTGCAGATCAATTCTAGTTTTCCTAATGAAGCTGTTCTAACTTACACTATGTCAGAAAATTCAATTTTTAATTATATGTTATTTTATATATTTTAAGTGTTTGTTTGTTTGTTTGTTTTAACTTTACTGAGTCAAGGCCCATTTCTTCTTTATCCTCCAGTGGCTAAGGTAATGTTTCTGTGCATCCCAATAATTTGCACAGCTGTTTAATAATCTTCTTTTTTCAAATTGCAGTACCTTAGAGGTTAGAACAGTTGTTTAAAAACCATTACAAAAGAATCTGATCTTCTCTTCTGGTTAAGAGTCACTGCTCCAACCAAATTTGGACACAGAACACACTGGTTAACAGAAAAACTGAATGATCTAGCACTAACTATATTTCATCACCTGTTGTTAAATCACCTAGTTTGTGCCTCTGTTTACACATTTATTGGGATATTTGCATGAAAGATAACATTTGTGCAATGTTCTATATCATTGCCTTTTATTTTTATGAAAAGTTTTGGATAAAATTGTATAAAATGATGAGAGAAACATCACAAAGAAAGTTACTATTACTTTATTTTACTTTATACAAAAGAAATTTCTGATAGTTAAATTATGCAATTAAAGAATAAAAAAAGAAATAACATAGCTAAAAAATAAGTACCCTGGTTAAAAATGTTTTTATTTAATAAACAAAATCACGATACTCCGTAGAAAATACGAGATAGAGAAAAGTGTTATTTCTTAATGTCTTATAGCTGAAAGACTTCCTAGCAGAATATGTAGACTTATTCTGATAAATCGTGGTTGAAGTAATTTGGTCTGCTTTGCAAAGTGAAGTTACAGGCATTTGAAATTATGACTAAGTGGCCGAATAAGCGATTCAATTACCCATTAAGAAGGTATCTGGTCAAGGTGCTTGCTACTTTGGATGGGTGTAATTGTGGAAAGAAAACTTTAATGTATATTAGTCTAAAAGATTGTAATAGGAAAACATTAAAAGAGCTTACATGAAAACCTCAAAACCTAAATGTAAGTAAGTTTCCAGGATCCTGTTGGTATAAAAAAAATGAACAAAAAATAACATGAAATGTACGTTGTCTTTCGCTCATTTCAGTGTTTTCAGGACATAAACGAGAATATGTTGCTGTGAGTCTCCTTTCCTCCATCTGTGTCCAGTGGGGAAAAGGAGATTATGTGGATGTGCAAAGAGAAAAAACAAAAATTATTTTGGTTATGCCACATTAGCTTGTTGCCGATCAACACTCCAAGAAAAAAAAAAGTATAGAATCTGAGCAAAATTTAGAAAACGAAATCTGTTTGAAGCCATCAATCATTAGCCAGAAATTGGGAAATAATGATTCTAAAGAGAGGAAAATTAATTGAGGTAGTTCTTATGATTTTAGATTTAAAAAAACTAAGTAAAATGTATCAGATTCCACTTCTTTTCACCAAACTCCCTCACCTCTTCATTTCTGGCAACTTGCACAGAAAACTAAAAAAATTATATGGGCAAAAATAAAATTTTCCAGTATAGAAACAAAAAAATTTTATAAGGAATACAGAACAAAAGATATGGAATGAAATAACATAATCTGGATCATAGATCTATAAATAGTAATAATATCTTTTGGAAAAATATATAGAGTTAATATGTGTGACACGAGACAACAGAAGAGGCAAGAAGTAGATAAAGAGAATTCTCTAGGAAGTAACAAAAAACTAATTTATACACGAGCCTAATAAGTCTCAATGATGCATGTTATAATTTTCAGCAAAATCATTTAAAGAATAAAAGAATATATGCCTTAAAACTAAAAGATAAAAAAAAATTTTAAGTATCAAGTAACAGAAAAAAAGAAAGAAAAAGGAATATATAACAAGCAGAACAAAGAGAAAACAAATGAGAGATTTTAGACAATCCTCAATATATAAAACAATCAATATAAATTTATTAATACTTTAAAAAAGGGTTTTAAAATTAGACTCCACAGGCTGATGCTGGCTTGCCACCTTTTTTTTAAATAAAGTTTTATTAGAACACGGTTACATTCATTCATCTATGTATTGTCTACTGCCGCTTTTGCACTGCAATAGCAGAGTTGAGTAATTATGACATACACTGGATGTGAAAAAAAAAAGTCTAAAATCTTTACTCCCTATGCTTTTACAGAAAAAGTTTCCTAACTTCTGTTCTAAAATGATATTATCAAAATAGATTTAAGGAAAAGTAAAAAAAAAAGTATATAGCACTTAGTACTATAAAAAATAAATAGATACATATAAATATCAATATAAATGTAAATGTGTTGTATATTATATACATATATATATACAGAAAGATTGAAAATAAAAAATGGAAAAATACATATCATGCAAATAACAACCAAAAGAAAGCCTGTGGAGCCACAGAAATATCAGATAAAATAGACCTTAAAGAAAGAAGCATTACTTAAGATAAAAAGAGTTCTTTTGTAATAATAAGGAAGGGAAAACTCAAAAAGGAACTAGTTATACATTTTTGTGCACCTAATAATAGAGCTTAACATGTGTCAAGCCCAAACTGATAGAATTAAAAGAGAAACTATACTCTTTTTAACCCCTCTATTATTAACTGACAGAACAAACATTTCTATCGGTAAATAAGAAAAGAAGAATTAAACCACATGATTAACACACTAACTAATCGATGTTTGTTATTATCCATCTGTCATCTATCTATCTATCTATCTATCTATCTATCTATCTATCATCTATCTATCATCTATCTAATCTTTCTAATCTTTAACTTTCAACCATAGAATATACATTGTTTTCAAGTGCTTATGGGACATTTATCGAAATTTACAATACACTGTGCAATAAAGCAAATGTTAACAAATAGCAAAGAATGGAAATCATACAGAACCTGTTCTTTCCATAGTTGAATTAATCCAAAAATCAGTAACAAAAAAACATATAATGAATACTGTCAAATGTTTTTAAATTAAGCAATGAATTGGCACATAACTATGGATCAAAAAAGACATCAAAATGTCAATTAGAAAATAGCTTGAGTTGATTGATATTGAAAATATGACCTATCAAAACATACTTAGTGGAAATACAGTGCATATATTTTCATATAACAATAAAATTATTGTGTTATAAAAGAAAAAACTAGAATCAACAGTCTAAAATGATTTATCTCAAGAAATTAGAAAATAGATTAAACACAAAGATAGTAGAAAGAAGGGAATAATGACAATAATAGTGATAATGAATAATATGGTAAAAAAAACAATACAGAGAAAATAAAGAAAGTCTCAATTGGTTCAATGAAGATATCAATGAAACTGATAAATTTACTTAGCCTGACCAAGAAAATGGGGAGAGAATAAATTAGCCTGTCAGAAATGAAAAAGAAGACACCACTAGAATGCTAAATATAGATATTAAATGACAATAAAAGCAAATTAAAAAACAACTTCATTCCAAAAAAATAGAAAATTTAAATAAAATTGACAAAGCCCTTCACCCTCTCCTTAAAATAACCCAGACAATATACCAAAACTGACACAAGGACAGAAAAAATGAAAGCAGTGATCCTTTATCTATTAAACTAGTTAGATATCTAAATAAGAACTTTATTTCAAGAAAAGCTGTAGACTCTGGTCCAGTAGCAAACTCTGCAAATCATTTAGAAGTGGTAACATAATCATATATGCACTATTCCAGAGAAAAACAAAGAAGGAACAATTTCTATTTTATTTTACAAGGTCAACAATTTTTCCAAGATAAGAAGAGATACATCAATCTCTCTTAAATTCTTAAAAAATTCAGTGATGTATAGGAAAAAAAGTCATAACCAGGTTGGATTTATTGTACAAATGTAAAGTTGAGAAAATAATTGTTAACCACTGTAATACATCATATTAACAGAATAAAGTAGAAAATTATTATTTCAAAAAAATGCAGAAAAAGGCAGCTATCACCAAAACTATTTGTAATTTTGGAATAGAAAATATTTTTCTTTAGATAAGGGGTACCTATAACGAAATACATTAAGATTTCCAATCAAAATCAAGAATGGAATAAATATACCTACTATCACCATTTCTGTTCAATATGTACTCAAAATTGTAGTCAGTGCAACACATCATGAAAACCAATGATATAAGAATTCAAAAAGAAAGAAATAAAAATGTATTTTCCAGGTTATATTATATGCATGTAGAGAATACCAAAGAATCTTTGGAGAAACTATTGAAATTAATGTCTAAATTTAAGGTGGTCATTGGATATAAAGTCAATAACAAAACCAATTTTATTTTTATATATCTACTACAAACATTTATAAAGCAAAATTAAGAAAATTGTTATTATTTGTAATAGTATCAAAAACTCACAAAACTTGTACAAAAATTTTACATAGAAAAATACAAAATATTTTAGAGTTTAAAGAAAACCTTAATATGAGAAAGGGCATATTATGTTCATAAATAAAAACATCAATTGTCTCCAAATTGATCCATAGATCCAGTGTAATACCAACAAAAATTTTAGATTTATTTGGTAAGAATTCACAAAGTTCTAAAATTCCAAATAGCTAAAAATAACCAAGACACGCTTGAAGTAGAACAAAGTTTTAAGACTTATACTACACTATTGTAAGAATTGTTATTAAGCACAGTTATTAAGACAATATGAAGGTATGAGTAGAAATATGAATAAACAGGTCACTGGCATACAGTAAGGAGTCCAGAAAAGACCAAAACATGCAAAGCCACTTGATTCATAATAAGGTGATGTTTTAGAGTGTTAGAAAAAAGATTGTCTATTCAATAAATGCTACTGGTTCATTTTGACATTACTGTGGGAAAACAATAAATTTTAACCCTCTCTAACATCATGAACAAAAATGCATTATTATTATTAAATTATTATTATATAAAAGATAAGATATAAAACTCTTAGAAAATAACATATAAAACATTATTCTTAACCATTAAAGATTGATAATTTAGATATATTAAAATTAAGATGTTCTGTTTATTAAAAGTTACTCTTAAGAGAGTAAAACACAAGCCAATGGGTGGAAGATTAAATTAGCAACATGTATAATGGACAAGTTGTGTATATGAATATGTAAAGAATTCCTAAAATCAATAACAAAAAATTCCCAGATAACCAAATACAAAAATTGGCCAAAAAATTATAAAATATTCAGAGAGATAAAAATTAAAATTACAATTAGATACTACTGCACACATACTAGAATGGCTAAAATAATTATACTAACACCATGTACTGATTGATGTAACACAACTGGGACTTTCCTACACTGTTGTTGAGGGTTTAAACATCATTCTAGAAAATCATGCAGTGTTATTTACAAATCTGAATACTCACATATTGTGTGACTTAGCAATTCCACTCCTAGGTATATACCTATCAGAAATTTGCAAGTCTGTATCCCAAAGCATATATACAAAAATGTTCATAAATTGTTTTATGTGTAAAAGTTAAAAAGTGAAGGAAAAAAATAAATAATCACCAAAAATAAAATGGGTAAAATGCGCTATTTTCACACAATGGACTACTGTACAGCTATGAAAACAAATGAAATATGGCTATACCAACAATATAGATGAATATGTATTATATTATATATATTATATAATTTCATTATATACATTTTCAAAATAGGCTAAACTAATTAACATTAAAAACTAATTAATGCTGTTAGACACTAGGATAATGATTACCTTTAGGTAGGAGTGTGGTTGTGACTGGAAGGGGCATGTTGGAGCTACTGAGATTTTTGCAACACTTTAGTTCTTGACCTAGCAGGTTTTACTAGTTTTCTCATTTTGTAAATATTCACCAACTTGTGAGTCCACTATCTCTTATCCCATGCTATGGACTGATTTGTGCCCAACACCCTAAGTTATGTGTTAAAGTCCTAACACCCAGTGTGATGGTACTTGGAGATACGGCCTTTGGAATGTAATTAGGTTAAATGAGGGCAAAGAATGGGGTCATAGTCCAAAGGGATTAGCGCCTTATAAGAAGATAATCAGAGGGCTTTCTCTCTCAGTTTGAGCACAGAAAAAATATCATGTGAGGACACAGCTGGAAGGCGGCCATCTGTAAGCCAGGAAGACAGTCCTCACCAGGAACAGAATCAGTTGGCACCATGACCTTGGACTTCTCGACCTCCAGAACTGTGAGAAATAAATGTCTGTTGTTTAAGCCCCCTAGTTTGGTATTGTGTTATGGCAGCCTATACAAAGATAGCCCAGAAGTTCCAGGAGGCTAAATATGCTTTTAAAATCTTCTCTCTCCTTCACGTAACATTGTGCCTGCCTAAAAGTAGGCTTGAAAAAGATATTTTTAAAATATTTTCTTTCAACATGCCCTTTCAGTGAAAGTAAAAATCTCACATTCTTTCTTTGTTTTGTCTTACAAAAATGAAGTATCACTCTATTTACCATATATAAAAATTATAATAACAAACTTTGAATATGCTTTTATAATCTACCCCTTCACAGTTTCACTACATCCCTTTGCTATTATTCCCATCCTCTACCTTTTTCAGTGCTTGTTCCACTGGTTTACGATATTTTATACAATGACTCATCTCACTTTCTGACTCAGTATTGCAACTTGGGTCGATCTGTCAGGACTTGCATCGTAATTAAAAAGTAATCTTTATTCTTTGTGCTGTATAATGAATGTTCTCCTGTGAACCAAAATGTATTATCTGGGATCCAGTACATTATAAAAGTGGTGTATAAAGATGTCAGTGTATATGATCATAAATTATTGAAAAATTAAATCTCACATTTTCTGAAGCTTTCTATAATTTGTAATATATAATAATGTGTATGCTTTAGGTTTTAACTCAATAGTGGGTATCAGTTGCAAATCTTTCCAATATACATCTTTTACTCACTGACTTTATTCTTTTTTTGGTTTTCACTATCTTCTAAGCCTTTCCTGATTACTTGCTTTTAGCCATTTTTTCAACGGTGCTGCTCAAAAATGAATACTCAAATCTGGAATATATTTATAATTCTCATTTTAATTTTTTCAAATACTGCTTTCTTACCTCTAAAAAAGAGGGGAAAAAAGGGTGGAACTACGCAAAGCAAGACATAGGTTCTGTATGTACAAACATGCATCTTCAAATACAAGGACTTCAAAGTGTAATAACATGATGCTTTCCATTTATGTAGTATTTTGCTTTCTTAAGAGCTTCATATACTTATTTCCTTGTGTCTGCATATGTTTTATTAGTATATTTTTTGATGAGGCATGCGAAATCATAAAAACCTTCTATTACTTATGCTTTAAAATAGCCATGTTTCTTTCTGTTTTTACTTATCAGTCTTACATCTGCATCATGGTCAGTTATCTGCAATTCGTCCTTTCAAACACTGCATTTCAAAACCATAATATTAAGGAGTAATTATAAACAAAGTGTGCCTTTCTCTTGAGTTATTTCTTACTTACCTTCATATCTTGATTGCATATTTTTTTCTGGCATTTTTCTCCATAATAATGTTAATTTTACTTTTTAAAATAATCACAGTGTGTCTATTCTAAAGAGCATTAATAGATTACTACGTTACTGATCACAGCTAATTCTTTATTCTCTGTTTTAAGTCGTTTTCTTATATTCAAATATCTTAAATTGTAGATTTCCAATATCTTTTATAGTGTGATCCTCCAAACCTCTCACTCTTGAGCAGCGACCTCATATGAGGTGATTTTGCATTTCTCTTCCATTCCCCACCCCGCCCCATATTTTGACCTTTGGCAAGATTTTACCCTGCAACGTCATATCTCCTTTGAGCAGCATTGACAATCCCATCTGCAATATTGAATCTCCTCCATAGTGATTTTAATTGCTGCTTTCCAATTGTTTGGATTTACTATTCTATAAAGCAATAAGAACACTCTCCACAATGATATCTTACATCCAATTAGTAGTAGAAAAACAAAATTAGTGCATAAAAGTTGCTTTACACTAAAGTGTTTATAAGAAAATTCTTAAATATCTTTTGCTAAACCACCATCAACAAACATGTATGGAGCATCCTAATAAAGGTGTTAATTGATAAGCACATTACAGTGCCTTTTATAAATTTAGTGTATAGATTATTTCTCTAAAAATTATTTAAATTATGTATATCTTATTGGAAAATAAGATATGCTGGATAATTTTATTTCCATTATAATTTATTTCTTATTCACTCTAAACCACTTATTTTTATTGATTGTGTATATTGACATTTTGATTTATTTTGTTCTCAACAATTCTTCTCTTCCAACATCATTATGGTAATTCAGTTCTTGCAGTAGTTGTGAATAATAGACTTGGGATATATTATATATATATATGTGTGTGTGTGTGTGTGTGTGTGTGTGTGTGTGTGTGTGTGTGTGTGCGCGCGTGCTTTAATTTGTGATTTACTGGTGTTAAGTTGGGCCTTATTTCCTGTTAGAAAATCTATAGTTAATATGTATAGTAAAGGGCTTCGTGAACTCTTCTCACCATTTTTCACACCAGATCTTATGCAAAGAAGAATAACCTTGAAAAGTCTGGAACAAGAGCTCTGGTTAGACCAGAAGATTGAAAAGAACATAGCAATGTGGAAAAAGGAGGGGTACCGTTGTTTTAGAATAGACATGTAAGTACCACTGATCTATGTAGAGGTACAAAATCTAGAGTCTAAGAGATCAGTCAGGTTTTCAGTTAGGTTAGTGATTTAACTAGAAGTACTTTGGTTGCAAGTAACAATTCTAATTTGGTTTTCTTTTTGTTTTTAATGCTGACATGAATACATAAATTAGTGGCTTCAGAATTGTGTAGAACCAAGATTTTGAGTAATGTCTCCTGTCTAATTGGTGGGAGAGAAGGCATTGGCAATCCAAGAACTACTTCAGAAGAGAGAGAAACTCTTCAAAGAGCTCAGATTAATGCATCTCAATGAGGACTTGGTTCAGCCTGAGTTGTGGGCCTGTTTCTGAAATTGTAGTGCGTGTGGTGTGAATAGTGTAGTGTCAGCCCTACCTCAACCCATATGAAATGCCCTCCTCTGTGAGGAGCAAAAAGCTTTGTTAGCTGAAGACAGTAGAGGCACTGGGCAGGAAAAACAAATAGATATGCAGTACCACTGGCCAAATTTGAGACGGTTATTTCCAACCAAGCTAGAGGAACTAAGAACCAGTCCTATAAACATGTATAACTACTATTGAAGGCAGAGACAAACACTGGATATGAAAGGTCAGAACTTAGAAAGGATGACCTGGTTAATTTCAACAGCACCCAATGTCAGCGGGATTTGTTAACAAGTGTCAGAAATCTGCAACAGACATGAAACCAGTTACAAAACTGACATTGTTAATGAACCGATATCTTTGGAGGCCCGGGCATCTCATGCACTTCCTTCTCAAGGTCCAGGCTGATACACACTTGATTTGAAACAGAGTGGGTGAAATTAAAGTACCAGGGCAAACAAATTGAATGCATTCCTAAAATGAGAGAAATGAATCAAACACCACCTCACAACATGTGTCCCCCTTTCAGTCATTTTTAGGGAATTAGTTGGATTTGTCAGATAACCAAATATAGTACTATTGATCTACATAAATGTTTGCTTTCTTTTCTTTTTTTTTTCCAAGATGGTATTCGATATAGAAGAATTTATTCTATTTAAGTCCATATAGCAGTGCCTATTAATAAACTTACATTCTTGCATCAATTTGTAAACATTAATTTTACACCTTGTTTATTCATTATTTTCTCTTGTTTCTGTTTTTCTAGGTAATACTAATTATTTCATTTCTTCAGATCACTGGTCAAGTATCATTAGGTAAGTTACTAGTTCTCTAAATACCAGTACCCTCATCTGTAAAATGGAAAGGATTCCTATGCCATCTCATAAAGTTGCTTGAAGATGTAAGATGCCAATCTAGGTGAAGCATTCAGCACAGACTTGGCCCTTGATAAACATACACTCAATTTCTTTTCTACATAGACATGAATAACAAAATAACTCACGATCTGTACTTTTTTTTCAATGCCTAAATTACTATATACTGAATTAAAATCACATAAAGACAGAGTCTCAGATGAACATAAAATTCTCATAAATGTATGGTTCAGTGACTCCTGGGTTTTCTATTTTCATGAGTTTATGAATGAGGGAACATTGTCCTTTGGGGAAGTGTCTCAGAGTAAAAGGAGAAAGGAGATGAAGAATCAGGGAAGATAGGATGGTGACTTTTCTCAACTGAGCCTTATATTCCAGGCCTAAGTCAGTGAAAGATGTAGAAATAGTTTAAATAAACTTTCTTCCAAAGAGGCTTTATGAGATTCATGCACAGATAATCTTACTTCTAGGGTCAAGATGATAAAAGTACAACAAAGACTTGGAGACATGAGTTTTCTATTGATTTTTTCGAGTTATGCAGTATGGCTGAAAACAGAAGGGTAATTGTCCCTGTGAAGAAGCAGCAACTCGAGGAGTGTTTAAAGACTATGTTCAAGGGCAGTGCTACTCGAAGTGTGGTCTACATTTGGTCCCAATCCATGCACTACTGGCTCAGAGACTGAGAGCAAGCATTTAGAAACTCTGATAGAAATTTCACAGCACTGTATTATTCAATAACATGCTAGTTTTCTAGAAATTCATTTTTATTGTATTTTAAAAATGTATTGGTTTTGTGTCATATTAGGGGAGAAAACTGTTCCTTCAGCACAGATAGTGTGAGGAACGCTGCTCTAGGGAATGTTCTGTGTATTATTGGTGATCATTTTCAGCTCTGGAGGGAGTGAGTCACCTTCTTTAAGTGGGTTTTCAGTAGAAAAGTTAAGTTGTCAGTGGAAAACTTAAATGTAAAATTTTAAATAAATCTATCATTGAATATATGTATGCTGAACATGAAGGTTTTAATGACTTACTAAGGATACAATTAAGTAAAATATGTATTTGTCTTTACTGTCTATACAATACCCACTAGACTTCTAGAAAAAACTGAAAGTGCTCTTGACCTGGGAACTGAGGTTCTTCATGAGGAGTTGGGCAATGTGTCAATAAAATATGGGTTATCAATATTACTGCTGGATCATTTGTCCCTGCCTAGAAATTTTTGTATTAATACATTACTTTCTATATATGTTGATGTATAGTAAGATAATATTATAAGTAATGGTTGAAATGATTGTTACAGAAAAAAATGAAACACACACACACAAGAAAACAAAATTGCTGCTTGGCCATTCCAATAAATAATGGATCAAAGAGTAATCTAAGCACCACAGCAGGTTTGGAAGAGAGTCTGAGTAGAAGGAAATTAGTTAGTGCTGTGGAAGAAGGATATCAGAAAAAAGCTCTTGGTTATATTTATCTGAGGACATAAACTTGATCTGAGAAAACAAACCAGAGAGTAGAAACAATTTATAGCTGTTTTTTTGTTTTTGTTTCTGTTTTTGTTTTTTCCAATTAACTCTGTGCAAGCACACAGAGAAGTGGATCACAACTGGGGGATCTTAGACGCTTTCACAAGATAGAGAATGAAAATCCCAGGTGAGAAGTTGGCAGAACTCAGAAACTTAAATCCTGGACCTGAAATATACAAATCTTAAACACTAAGTAAAATTTTCTTCCCATGTGAGAAAGAAAGTATTCCACACTTTTTTGACCTTGCAATCTTGAGTGAATTATTTCAACTCCTGTGCCAGTTTCCTTATCTCTAAGAGAGAGCTAATAATAGCAGTGATTTTATAGGTTTAGTTACAAAAAGTAAATATCTGTCCTGCTCATAATCACATATCTTTAATAAAACATCAATGATATTTGCAATGGGATATGATGAGATCAAGAGAACATCATGTTTTTGACAGGACACGTGAAAGGCTACATTCAGCTGTACAATAACTAACTTTCTCCTTCTGAGTGACTTTGCTTTTCACAAATAACATTTCAGGTCTGCTTTGTTCTCCTTCCTAAAAAAAAAGATTGTTGGACTGGTCCTCTCCTCATATGTCTAACGCTTACTGAGCATCTAACAGCATAAACATATCCCTATTTAAAAAACAAACAACCTCCCCCGCAAAAAACTCCTTTTTCTTTTCTGAGATGCACCAAAGGATTCCTGTGGAATGCATTTTCCTGTTGCCAAAAAAAGAGAGACAGACTAAAAAAAAAACATTTTTGACTGCCAGGGTGTGCTATGCGGCCTTCAGTGGTGTTTAATGATAGGAATCATTTAAAATAAAGAATATAATAAATAGAAATATCAAATGCTGTCATGTAAGAAGGCCAAGTATTTTCTGTTTATATTACAAAGCAGAATACTAAAATGGAGTTAGTAGTCACTTTTTTTCAGGACATGAGAGATCACAGTAAGTGGTAAACCTGAAGATTAAAGTACCCAAATCTGGTGTTTGACACTATTGTAAAGAGTTTTTGTCAAGAAACTCAGTTTGAGGGAGATGATGGAAGAGAAGATAAAGGACAGAGTGGACAACAACAAATCCTAATCAAGTGCAAAGCATCAGCAAACGCAGGATGCCTGGTCAAGTTGTTAGTCTATTACTCTACTCATTAGTGTACTAACACTCAACCCCAATCTCACCACAAATTGTCTCAAGTATATTCAGCTTTGGATGGCTTCACTTCCTAAAGTCACTCTTCCGAGAAAGGTTCTTACGAGCCATAGAACTGAATCACCTAGTAGTTTTTCCTCCTCTTCCATATACACAAGAGTTCGGGTCTCCTTCCATAAGAACCCCTATTTAATTTCTGTGTTGTGAATTTTACAATGCCCACTTCATTCACAAACATGGTCTCTGCCTTTCTGCAATGGCGTTATATACTTCTGCTGAAGGTGGACCAAATCCTATGTGCAGACCCTGTGTCTCAAGAATTTTAGCTTTTCTCAGTAGCTTCATTATACAATTTTAAACTCTTCTTCTTAAAAATACTATAACTTTTTATATTTTAAGAACACTACATCCTTCACCCAGCTATTCTCTGTTCAATAAATAAAGAAAAAAATCGAAGAAAATTATCTTATTTTTTACTTTATTTATTTTATAGCTTATTAAATCATTTTCACTTTAAGTTTTAAAATATTTTAGCATAGTCACTAAGAACACTTCCACTATTTCTGCTCTTCTTCCTATGTTGACTTTCTTATATACATCTCTTTCTTTAATTCCTTGACTTGTGCTGTTTCTCATGGTCCATAATAATTCATTCATGAATGTTTCCACTTTCCATTT
This sequence comes from Macroglossus sobrinus, assembly GCA_004027375.1. Classification (NCBI taxonomy): domain Eukaryota; kingdom Metazoa; phylum Chordata; class Mammalia; order Chiroptera; family Pteropodidae; genus Macroglossus; species Macroglossus sobrinus. The sequence continues at coordinate 385,341 of PVKZ01000449.1, read as the reverse complement.
CTCTAGTTATATGTATGTGAAAAATGTATATGGTTTTCACCCTCTTTATTAATTCTAGTAATAAAATCTAGTAATCTGCTAAATGAAATACAGTACCTCTCTCACCTTGATTTTATGTGTTAGGTATTGACTTTAACTCATGCAGTTATAAATAAAATCTACTGAAGTAAAATAATTTCCTAAGAATTCTTTCCCAATTTAATTAAAATATTAATATTTTTTATATTTATTCTAAATCGTATAGCTGTAAATCAGGGATGGCATATAGGGGATATTTTTCCCTTCCTTATGATGATTGTTTGACAAGGCTCTTAAGAAAATCCAGCGGTTTCTTCCCTACTTCTAAATAAACCTATATCCTACTCCCTAGAGGTCACAGAGTTCAGCTCTTTTAGGTTTCTCTTCTGATCATTGACCTCTGTATTTTTAAATAATATGTAATTACTGTTATTAATTTTTAATTGTGATAATTTGGCTTTCATAAATATCTTCTCATGCATGTACATATTCTTCCCCCATCCACCATGCTGTTATTACGTCATCATGAGTGCTTAAATAGCCCTACGTGTTTAACTCTTAAGATTACATAATTTTGATTCAAATCAAACCCATATATTTTACTGTAATTGCACATTTTTACACAAATTTTTTGGGAGGGTTAATACTATTAATATTGATCCTCCTTTTTGTTTGCTTAGTTTTTCATGAAAATATCACTAATGTATTCCCAAACTCTTTGCCCTCAGGAAAAAAGAAAGCTCCTATCAATAAGTTTAAATACTTTACTAATCTTTTAATTTTATATTCTGACTCAGAGACATCCCTCCTTTAGCCCTCTGTTCTCCTGTATATAGTAGTTGCTCTCTAAGCCTGACACACACATGTCATCTTGAGATCTCCCTTCCTTGTGATCCTAGAGATTCTCTTCACTATTGTTCTCCTTAAATACTTTGATTTCTATTTCTTGATTAACTTATTGATTTTGTTGGGTTATGTTTCACTGGTTTCTTGAGAAATTCTAAAAGAACGGTAAGTTTGAAATTTGCATGTCTGAAGAACTCTTTAATCTACCTTCAGACTTGATAGCTGATGGACCCTAGGTTGAAATCATATTCCCTTAGAACAGTGAAGGGGTTATATGGGAAAGACATGCATTGTTTATTTTCTTCTTGATCTTTGTGATTGGAGGGACCACGTGCCTGAGATTAAGTGATCTTTCTAGCTCTGGGTCTTACAATCTTCTCATGAGTTGACACACTCTCTCTCTTCCCTTAGATTGTAGCTAAAGCAGAAGGTCCAAAAAAGAATTCTGAGTCCTTAGATGGCACTGCACGAGGGGACATAGGCTCTTAAGCACTACCATCACAGATAGGGCTGCATTATGAGTGGCAATAGTTTAACAAGAATTTTATCTTGTGTTGAGCTACTGGCATTTAAGAGTTTTTTTGTTATTCTAATGCTGAATCTTTTGTATAGGACCTTCATTTTTTGTATGGTCTTCATTTTGTCTTTTGTTGCATGTTTACTTAAATAGATCATTTGTATTTCTTACTCTGAGCAATCTATAGGCCATTTCACTTTGAAATTCATGTCTTTTAATTATTGAGCTTGTTCTTTAATGATTTGCTCTCACTTCTCTTTGGATGTATTATTCGTTAGATAGTAGACTTAGAACAATTCTGTTTGTTTATTTATCCTTTCTTTCTGATTTTATATCTCATATTTTTTTTTTGTATATCTTGGAAAATGTCCTCAAATTTATCTTTCACACTTTTGATTGCATTTATATTTTCAACCATATTTTGAATTTTCCATAATTTTTTGTCTTTGAATTTTACTTTTTAAATAGTTTTTATTTCATGAATTCAATACTTCTGTTATTTCTCATTGCTTTTTTTTTTAAAGCTTGACTGCTTTCACTTAGTATAAAAGCCAAATTGCTTATACTTTTCTGAGGCCCTTATAAGACCTCATACTATCTGACCCTCTTGCTCCTCCCTGACCTCCTCTCCCACTGCATTTCTCTGTTTACGGCATGTCATTTTTATCATTGTCACTTGAACATTCCAAGGATATTCCTACCTCAGGTTTTTTGCACTTGCTGTGTTTTTTCCTCCAGAAATCCATATGACTTTCTCCCTCATCTACATTATGTCTTTTTTTCAAATCTCATTTTCTCAGATACGCTTCTCAAAACATATTTATTTAAAATTTCACCCCCCGATACCTTCCCAGTTTTCTTTCTCTGCCTTATTTACTCCATAGCAGTAGTTATCTACTTATTTATTTTTTAATTATTGTTCACAGTAGAAAACAAGCTCTATTAAGGTGGCACTTTTTAAACTGCTAGATCTCCAGTTCATAGAAGATATTTTGGAAAATATTGGTGCTTATTAAATATTTGAAATTGGTCTTGGAATCACATCTGTATCCTATGCATAGTAAGAGAGCTGTAAGTTAAAACATAAAAAGCTGTTTTGCTGAAAAGTCTGCAAACCTTAGGTAGAAAAAAAAGTCTTTAAATTTTCTTCAGTAGATATAACATGAATTCTTTCCAGTGATAACATTTTTTGGTTCCAACGTTTATTTTAATTCCTACCTTCCAACGCTAACTTTTTGCAGCCATCTCAAGAATATACTTATCAGCTGACCCAGCATTCAGTCTTCCTTTGTTGTTTAATGGCCTATAAGAAGGTAGCAAAATGTTGCTCTTTATCTTCTTATTTTTGCTACATTTTACATTCCCTTAATCATTTAACTTTTCCTTTTTTCTTTCTGTCTTTTAGTTCCTTCGTTGTTATTTAATTTCCATCCATAAGCACTCATTGTTTAACAAACTCTGAGCTAGAAATGTAGGAAAGAGGAGTGGAGATGCAGAAGCTGCCAAAAATAAGTTTATTTTCTATGATTATTTACTTAACAAGATTTGAAAAAAAACAATCAACCTAAATTCTCTGTAAGTCTCTGGAGTAATTTAGCTATACTATACTTTGTATATTTGGTTTCATTTACCTGTTTTACTATAACTATGAACAACTGAATTAATTATTCCTTTTACATGTGTATTATAAAACATACTATTCTTTAGCATATACTAGTAATTCTTTATTCACCTATCATGTAAAGTAGAGTGCAAGTGAACAAGTGCAGATGTCATATGATGTCAAGGCAATAATACATTCCTGGAACTGAGAGAAGACCACTGTAGTAGAAACTGTGCTATGCAACCCTGATCTTCCTCCAAGGGAGATCTTGTACAGTTTGTGGGAGTGTTGTCAGCAGACTACTTATAGCTGTCATACCATCAGGGATTGCCTCATCTTTAGGAAGCCATCTTAATGAAGGCCAAATTCCTTCTTTGATTAGGCTGTATCCAATGACTGATGTGTGAGTTTAAAGGTCTGTCCATCTTGGCTCACTGAAGACAATTTTAAAGGGTCATAGAATCAGCAAAAACTGCCATTAAGCCTGCATCATATCTTGACTTCTCCTTCTTCCCAGTCTCACTCTCTTTCCATTTCTTCTATAGTTGTTGATACAAAATGCCCATAAGGCTTCAGAAGTATTCAACTGAGAGATATACCTAAAAAGTGAGAGGTATGTTAGAGAAAGCTTCCATGAGAAAGAGATGTTTGGTTTAAATACCTAAGCTTTAGAAAAATAAGGTAGATTTCATTAGTCAGAGTAGGTTAGGCTGTGCTGCAGTAACAAAGTGGCTCAATACAATAAAAGTGTATTTTTCTCTCATATTACATTAAGATGCAAGGTGATGGCTTTTCAGGATAACTCTCCTCTTAAGAATGTAGTTTCCTTCAGTAACATGGCCTCACTAATTTATAATCCTTTTTTTCCCAGCTGTGTGAATGAAGAAAAGCAAGATGAAGAGGTGGGGTGATGTGTTTTCACCTAGATCTGAAAGTTGTGTACTTCACTTTGACCAAAATTCTTTGTCCTAAACTAGTCACATAATCCAATCCTTATACAGAACAGGAAGCTGAAAAATATTTAGAAGAAAGAAGAAATGGATTGAGGAGTGAATAGCCATTCTCTGCAACACACGTGTAAAAATAAAAAGTATTTTCAGTGGAAGGAAAAACATATAAATACACAGAGTTAAGAGACAGTGTGGCACATATAACATACAATGAGGGGCAGGGAATGAGGTTAAAGAGGTAATCTAGAAATTAGGTCACAAAGGAAGTTGTATGGCATACTAAATGGTTTTCACTTTATGCTAGGCATAAGATTTGCCATTAATATATTTTAAGCAAGAGAGTGGTGTGACCAGAATTTTCATAAGTGAGATTTCAACATGCCTTGCTGAGGACAGAATAGGAAAAAAAGAATAAAGATAGGGCAGAAAGCCTGAAGGCGGGGAAGTTAATAACAGTATGTGATATGCTTTATATCATGTACTTTGTTACCTGATATTAAGTTTGCAACTGGGTCATAGTTTTTTAACAGACACATTAAGTGATCCTATGATTTGCACTATACACAGAGATATGATGTAGAACATCTTTATGCTGTCAGTTATGATTTCTTCTATTGGGATAATTTGTTTCATAATAAACTCTACCAGTTTGATTTAAGTTCAGCTTCATTAAACAGAATCTTAAGTTTCAATGACTTAAATAAGATAAATGTATATTTCTCCCTCATGTGAAATAATTTTGTAGATTATTATAGCACTAGCATGATGGTTCTATGGACATTGGGAATCAGGATTTTTTCTAGCTAACTGCTTTGCTATCTTGGTCCAAGATGACTTTTGAAGCTTCAGACATTATATTTATGTTAAAAGCAACAGGAAATAACACAAGAATTGACATAGAATATGCTCTTCCGTCCTTGTAAGAAGACATCTTGGAAGTTCCAAATCACTTAGCCACTTATACCTCAGTGACCAGACACATGAGTAAACACAGTTGAAAGGAAAGTTGGTCCTTTATTTGCGTTGCAAAATGTCCAGCTAAAATTAAAATTATTTTAATTTGTTAGAAAATCAAAAAACGGTATTTGATAGGCATACGGGAGTTTCTGCCACTACCTTTTCAAGTTACTACCATTACCCTTTCAAGTTTATGTCACTCATTACCCATAGGGTCCTTTTATGAAGATTCATACCCATTTATTATTTTACTAGGAAATACTAATTTTGCGATAATCCATACTTCTTGACTCATTTTTCCATGTGGAATGCACTCTCCACATGGTCTATTTTTACAACATTCCAACTCTTTAGGGAAAGGAATGAATTGCTAATTGATGGTTAGCAAAAGTTTAACATTCATTGTCTAAGGTCTGCTGGTTTGTTTTTAAAAAGAGAATCTAAAATGAAAATAAAAACACAGGATATAAACTTTTTCTCCTCTCTCTTCTTGAGACCAATATGAGGCAAGGATCTTGTGTGAGCTTGTTCTTTAAATCCTTGTGTGGGCTATTCCATGGTCTGTACTGGAGACGGGTTAATGTGGTAGAAATATTTGCAAGCACATTTGGACACACATTTAAAGCCACACCCATTAATTAGTTTTTATTTGTTTGTTTATTTTTTGTTTTTTGGGGTATTTTTTACTTAAAACTAAAGATAGTATTTTGCTTCTGAATTCTGAATGAGTTTAAGAGGGGAATTAGCACACAATGTATTAGCTCTTTAATTCTCCAGCATCCTGGAGATTTTCTCTAGGGACTCCAAAAACCAATAAAGATCAAGTGAAAAACACAATGAATGAAACTACTTCACAAAAGAAGACAAACTAGAGTTTTATTCCTATAAGGAAAGAAATTCCTCAGCTTTATTAATGACTGCCAGATAGAAATTCCGATATACTGTTGTGAGATTTTCAGATTTTGAGGAGAAACTAGAAATGTAGCTTTTCATATTAAATCATTTGTTTTTAAAATATTGGATGCATTTAACAAACAGAAACATCATGTGATCCAAACAAAACCTGTTTACAAATCCCTAAGCTGCCAGTTTATTCTAAAACCCTATCGTTGTCTGAAAATCCCAGTGTATTCATTCTAGCCAGGGCATGACTGGGCACACTAAATAAGAGAATAAAATATGACTTTAGGGAGAAAGTTCCCCAGCAATATGAAAATATCCATGCCTAAAAATAAGGACTACTCAGTGAAGTCTATATTTAATGACATAAACTAGTTGGAAAAATAATTCGTCTTTGAAGATTTTTTGTTTGTTATTTAGAAAGTGACTTAATTTTATAAGGTTAAAACTAAGAAAATGTTAATTGTTACCAACACAGTCCAAACGTGCTTATCATGAATATTCAGGAAGCAGAAAAGAAGTAATAAGAATATTCTTAAAAATGAAGCATCCAGACTGTTTCAGAACCATAGTAGGACTATAAGAATAAAAACTAGCTAAGGTATTATCATAGGGAACATTGTTAAAACAGCCACAAATTGACAACTCACAGGAGCAAAAAGAGGGATTTTTAACTTTTCCCCCTCTTATTTCTTCTCTCTAATGAAAAGAGTATGTTTCCCAAGGATCATTGCATATTTTAAATTTTTACTTCATATTTATGCACCAGTGTCTTTTTCTTTTCAACTTCAGGACATAAGGCTTGTCTTATTTTTTCAAATAATGAAGGTCACAGATAAGCCACAGAGGTTGCAGCCTTATTCTGGGAGGAATGTTGACATTTCATTACCAGGTGCTTTCAGTTAACAAAGTACCAAATCCAAGATTTTATATAATATCTAGAATATCAATTTTACTTTATTTTTCTTTTTATTTTTTTAATACATTATAATATATACACAATCCTAATATGTAGACTTTTTAAAAAATTTGTGGGAGAATAATAAATCTATAAAGTATATAATTTGATAGAATTTTAATCATTTTAGCTTGCATTGTATAAAAAACTAATATTTTAGAATCAAACTCTTAATCTGACTTGTTAAGTCTATTAACAAGTCTATATTATTGTTGATACATTAAGAAAAAATAACTTTCAACTGATCCAATGTGACCAAATGGTAAAAATACTATCAACAAATATGTAACATTTCTTTTTGTTCCTATTTCACACATGAGCACTTAACTTTCAATTATCCTTATTCCTAAATCTTATGTAAGGCATAGGAACAATTAAGTCTGCTATTATTATCTTTAAGATTATTCTGCTATTTTGATCTGTGTGTCACCTAAGTAACTAAAGAACAATAAGACACTCATTAACTGAAAGCTTGTTCATGTTGAATGAAAAAGTAGAGGACTCTATTCTTTTCTTGGGTAGGACAATTTATGTTTACACATTCCTGAAGTATGGCATAATGAGGAAATTCAAACACCCTATGCTGTTATACTGGCAGTAAGGTCATTTTCACTGCAAGGTATAACATCTCAAAGCTTCTGGAGTTTGTTGGACATTTTTTAAAGCAGAGAGCCAGTCATATATATACCTGGTTAGTCCGTATTCTTAGCAGGTGAGACTGCTGGGTTCAGTAGCTACCAAGAGATTTACAGCTGACAGCCTATTAAATTTATCCTGGCTTAGCATGCAAGCACATCAGGAAAATTCTTTTGGTTCTATTTCCTGTTGCCCTTCAGAACTTGCTGGCTACCTGAGACAGTAAGAATAACCTCTAGAATGACAATTCATTGAACCTCTTTCACAATTTCTCTTTCAGCCTGGTTTTTCTACTGTCTGTCTCTTCTAATAATTGTCCATATACTTTTAGGTCTATTTTCAGAATTACTATTCTCCACCATTAAATTTATTTACCTATCTGTATACCAATAACACAGTATCTTAATTATTGTAACAGTATAATGAAATCTTCCAATATTGTTTTTGGTTTCCACAATTACCCTGGATATTCTAAGTCCTTTGCATTTCCACATGTATTTTAGTAGTAGCTGATTAATATGCACAGAAAAAAAACAGTAGGATTGTGTTTGGTATTGTATTCAATATATAGATCAATTTAGGAAGAATTGATATCTTAAAAATATTGAGGCTTCTAACCCACAAATATAATATACATCCTCATTAGTTAGGTCTGCTTTAATTTCTCTCAGCAATGCAGAGATTTTTGAATTGTATCTTGTCACAATTTTTACTATTTAAGATTTATGATCATACATTCTCTCTCTCTCTTTCTTTCTCTCTCTCTCTCTCTTTCCCCCTCTGTGTGTGTGTGTGTGTGTGTGTGTGTGTGTGTGTGTGTGTGTGTGTGTGTGTATCTTTGTCTCAGAGCCCTGTTCTAAAAGAATCAGGCTCTCCATAGATTGAAAGGCTAACATAGCAAGGATATGTTGTTTCAGGTCAAAAGTCAGTAGAACTTGAAACCTACCAATATTTATGAGCTTAGAATAAGTAACCATGTCTCTAGTTAAGAACTGGGATGACTATAACCCTAACACCTTGATGGCAGAGTGAACTAGAGTCAGTCGCACCCAACCAGGTTATACCATATTACATGGTCCATAGAAACTATGAGATAATAAGTAGCTGTTCTTTTAATTCACTAAATTTTGGAGTAACTTATTATTCAGTAATAGATATCTAATACAATGATTTATATTTACATTAGTTTCACTGTAGCTTATATTGTGTGCATACATATTAAAATAAACATCAGTGTCTATAAATAATCATTTGATCTGAATTCATAATTTCATATCAACTAATGAGTGATCTGTTTATGTGTAATTTTAAAAATCATCTGGTTATATGTAATACTAGAAATGATAAATTTATCCAACATACATTCTAATACAACAATGATATCTTATATGTTGCAATGTTTAAAGTAAAATGTAGCCCAGCCAAAAATAATAAAATTATGTTTAATGGGAAAACATTTACACTGCTTTTATTTTTCTTTAAATTAAATTAATAAAAATTCAGATTTTTGTTGCTCACTCTTGTGTTCCACATTTCAAGTGCTCAGTCACTACATGTGGTGAGCAGTGACTAATGTACTAAACAGCGAATCTTAGGGTTTGTTCTACTAGATTGGACTATGACATCTATAGGTGGTTAGATACCTTGATATAAGATCACAGAGCAAAGCAAACATAGATTCAGAGATTGAAGTCACATGTCCTTTTTCTTATTCTATATTAATATTCATTAATTCAGCCAGCTACTACTCTCTTGTATATATTTGCACAATGATAAACGAAAACCTCTGCCACATATAGTAAAGCAGAATTTAAAATTTTTCTCAGCTGTAAAAAAGTAAACTGGTCAATGCAAAGGAGGTTCAAAGGCAATAACAGACAGATGAAATTTTCAAGAATTTTTCTGTTTGGATAGAACATAGGCAGATGTTATAGGTCTCACAAAAGCTAATATTCCATAGGGGAAAAAAAGGCATTTTTTTTCCCCTCATGTTCTGCCTTGCCTTTTCTAAGCAAGTATTTCTTGCACAGGTTATGTGTCTCTCTTGTCCAGGTCAGATTTTATAGTGCTTGTGGCATTAATTTAATAGGAAGAGAACATGCTGGAATTCTTTAAAGCTCTTCACCTCTAGAAAAAAGGCAACGCATCACAGTTTAGTGCTGTCTTATTTGGTCAGGTAATCATTGTTTAAAGAACACATTGACACTTTTTGTGAAAGCTGTCAGTGTACTCTTTTTGGGTCATATCCACATGGAGAATATAAAGTTAAAAGTTCCACAATTATTTAAAACTTTTAGAATATAATAAATTTTTATTTACTTTAGCTATCAAAAATTTTATCAAAATTGCAGCAACATTTCTTCCTTAATTTTAGGTATTCAAATACAGATCAATACAAGGTTGAATACATAATGCCATGAAGGTGCAAAAATGTGAATTTATTTTATTTAACTGAACTAAATTTGTTCATGGAATTTTTCATTGTGTTTTAATATTTAGAAACTCGGGATTTAAACTTAGTCATTGTCCAATTTAAGAAAAATATTTTAATTTATTTCAAACTATTTAAGTTATTTTAGACACTTAACTAAGTGATAATAAACACGTTTCGTGGAGAATTTGAGGACAGATATCTCTGCCTCAACTTTTTTCTGCTATATCTTCCAGTGAAATCTTTCTTGGCCTCTGATATGTAACTAGACTCCTCCTAGCTCAACAGTGTTTGGTGGAATTTGCTGTTCTTGTCCTCAGTCCCTCCCAGGATCTCCACCTGCAAAGAGTACACTGTGCCTTCCTTGCCTTGAAACCACACCCTGTCTTATCTCTTTCAGAAGCTCTCTCAACATTTTTGCATCCTTCCCTAATGCCATATAATTTCTATGAGGAATTCTGGAGGGTGATATGTGTGTTGTTTGTTTCAGATATTTATTTATCTATTATATTAAACTATTATTTTTATTCTACTCTATCCACTTAATTTTAGCAAATGACAAATTGTAAAGCATTTTTTCCCAGTGTTTCAAACAAGAAGAGTATCACAAACCCCCTCTGCTTTTGTTTTTTTCTTCATCTTAATTGTGAATTCTATCATCTCATTCTTCCCATGGACCTTAGGTTTATAGAAATGAAAGCACTAGTTCCTTCATCAGTGAATTCATCAATGTTTTAATTCTTGTCTTATGTACTACATATTTATCAGCTACACTCTTATAACCCATAAAGAGCTTTCTCTTTTTTAGATTCCAGACTGGTTTCTATTTATTTTATGTTATCTATGTCTTCTGTCTGACAAAATAAATGTAATCAATCTAATGGGTAGAGAGCTCTCGGAAAAGTAGAGATAATCTAAAGGAATAAAAGGGGGGAAAAAAGCCCAGAAACAATAAAATCTTTGTACTGGGTCTTTGAATAGTTGCTTGCTTAGAAGCTGAATGACATCTATGAGAGTGGATATTTTTTGCAGGACTGTGATGATTTACAAAAGTGGAAGGGTGTAAAATGCAAGTGAAATCTGGAGAAGTAATGTCAAAGGTGTAAGGGTGTAGAATCCTGGTAAAATTTGGGGAAATGCATAGTTTTATGGATGTCAAGAGATTATTAGAGCAACCTGACTGAGAACAATATAGGGACTTCCCTGAAGCCTCTGAGGGGGAGCCAAGACTCTTCTGTGAAGAGGCAAGAGCACTTTTCTCACACTAGCCAAAAGAAAAGCTGAGATTAATCAGGACAAGAAAAGCATCCCAAACAGAGGCCAATGGATGTATCCCTTCTCATGTGTCACAAAAACACATAAACCATCTAAGAACTTAGCCCTTGGTAATTATGACAGGAGATGTAAGAGTAAAAGAACACTGAATGTGAATTAAGTTATAACAAGAGTCTTAGTTTCTTTCTTTCTCTCTCTCTCTCTCTCTCTCTCTCTCTCTCTCTCTCTCTCTCTCTATCTGTGTGTGTGTGTGTGTGTGTGTGTGTGTGTGTGTGTGTGTGTGTGTGTTTGTCTTCATGGGCCCTAATTTTAAAACAAAAACAAAAACTAAGTAACTTCTTTAAGGGCAGGATTTAGTCTTGCCATTTAAGTACTTATCAAATGAAATGGAGGTTTTATAATCTATTGAGATAAGTTTAGAATATAGTGTTATTATTTTATAATATAAAGTTTTAATGCATGCATTTTATACATATTTAAAACTTTAAAAGCTTGGCATATTAATGTAAATTAAACATACTACCAAAGCAGTCCCTATATCATGTCATAGAAACATACAGCTGGAGAGTCCCTGGAGAAGACCCTTCCCATGGCTCCCAGACTTTCCCTTCTGACTTTTTTCCTGTGGGTCCTATAATTTAAGATAAATAAATATTCTAGTCAATGAGTAATAGAAGATGTAGACTTATCTCAAGCAAATGGATACTAAAAATAGATAATCAGGTTTGAGGTGCTTTGGAGAGACCCAGAACGCTTGGTTGAGACTCACTAATCTGAATGCCTTCTTCCAGAGTCCTTTCACTTGAGATGACCTCCCACTGCTGTTTCCTTCTTTGATTACGTGAATTATATTTAGATATAGCCCTCTTTTCTTAGGTTTTCTCTACTAAAATCACTGTCAAAGCATTCGTGTACATAGCAGAACTTGTTGAAAGTTTGTAGAAGGACTTTAATCATAAAAAGTTCAAACACCTTAGTATTAAATAGTAGATTTCCTTGTTCTTAAAAATTCTCTGGACATGAATCACTGATAATATCTCACAAATGTTCTCTGCGGGTGATATGTAAAAATTTGGAACCCACGCTCCCAATTCTCAGAAAGTATATTATTTTTACACACTCAAGTGTAAGGCTGAGTTAGTCAACTTCCAATTGGCATCTACCTTTGTGAGCAGTTAATTTTCTAGTTCACCCCTTCACTTTAAATACTTTGGCTTTTTTATGGGCATCTTTAATCTAACTCCTCACTATACATGGGCCCAAGGTCATGTATCCTTTTCTGCATGTACTTTTAAACTCCAAGACTCTGAGCTATGGAAATTGACAAATTTCCTTGAGGGAGCCACAAGTTTTAGCACCTGCTTTTATGTATGAATTCAGGCTTTTATTTCACTTTTGACTTCAGTGGGAATTTCTTTCTTTTTGTGCCAGCTCAGACATGAATTTAAGGAAAACTAAAAATGTATATTTCAGTAAATTTTGTTTGTATGTAATATTTTGTAAACAGAAAGCTTTTAGGATATGTGATATATACCAGTCCCTCCTTTCTTTTCTCATTCACCACCAATTTTCTCTCATTTCATAAGCAGAGTCATTCAATCTTCATTTTTGTTGGGGGGGGAGGGTCACTTTGTAAATATTTTTTTGACTCTTACTTCTCTCACAGAGAAGTCTAATAAGGTGTTATGTTAAGCAAAGACAATTTTGGCTCTAAAATAAATGTTTGTCTGAGACATCTAATAAAATACTATTTTGTCAAGTACTTTACTGTGTTTTCTAAAATTTTACCCATAAGTCATTAACACTGGAAAGTAGTAGTAATTTTGTTCTTGGGTCTTTTCTTTGAAAGGATTTTTTAAAGTATTTATTAATGGACCATTATAGTTGGGCCTTTTTTATTTTATTTTATTTTATTTTATTTTATATTTTATTTTTTCAGTGTCAGAGTTTACTAGATCTTGTTTGGGCTTATACCCAACTGTCTAAATCAGTGTTGATCTAAGTATGGTTTGTGGAGCAATGTTGGTCCATGGATGCTTGTTATTGGTCTCTGGTAAGTAAAATGCAAAAATGGAGTGACACTGCAGCGTTATTCTACCATATAGTAAGTAAACTAATCTTATGGAATGGGACATAAGCTGGTTGTGCTGATGGCAAACTTACGTGATGATTCGTGTTTGGTGAGAGCTGTTCAAAGAAGAAATCCATTTTAGTACATGCAAAATGTGGGTGGTTAGATAAAACTGGTCTTTTATAAGAGGTAATCTGAGAAGGATTGATCTAAATAATAATGTGTTTTTTATATCTCTATATTAATTCAAATAATCACTGCTGGGAATATATTCAGTTATTTAGAATATATCACAGATAAGGCCCAATTTAGATCTTGTTTTCTGAGTGGCCCGTTTTTTTAACCAGAAATTATATGCCTATTCCTTTTCCTTGCATATCACAGGTCACATGAAGGAATGAACAAATATTCAAGTTATAAACATAAATGTCTTTCTTATGTTGAAAATAAAACTCAATGCACCTGTACCATCATCAGTTAGTAATAGGTGCTATTACACTAGGCAAAGATAGCATAAAGGCTGTCACTGTTCAAAAGGCAGTATAATTTGGGAGTTAAGAATCCAAGCTTTGAAACAGGAATGCCTGCTTTCAATTCCAAGCATTATCACTTAGTAGCTATGAGATGTTAGGTAAGTTGCTCATACTTTCTGAGCCTCACTTTCCTTATCTATAAAATGAGTATCATGGTAGTGGTCTCATGTCATAAATTTATTTTAAAAAAACATTCAGCAAAGTTGTCATCATCACTTTTTTTTACTATTTCATACACTTAGAGCAGTGAAGAATGCTATGGTTATTCATGTGTCTATTCAGCACACACATTTTTTGAGCTTTAATAATAGATGAGAAAATGCCAGTATGCAATTTTTACTGCGTGTTTTTACTTTCCCCTTAGTTTGTCTAACCAAAAAGCTCCCCCCGCACTTGGATTATAACTCTTCTCCAAGAAGCTCTTTATATTTTGTTCACCTCAATATTTAAATATTCTCCTTTGCCATCAGTCTTTACACAACAAACATTTATTAAGCACATTCTGTGTGTCAGGCAGTGTTATTGGCTCTTGATGTAAAGAGAATTAAATATTATTTCTGTTTTTAAGAAGTTTACAATTTAGTTTGGGCTAATGCATATTCAATAAAGATAAATATTGTAAATGTTATAATAAATACATGAATGTGGTATAGAAGGAGATTTCAAAAAAAAGAAAATTCTGTATGGGAGTGTTATGAAATATTTTGTCAATTAAGCGATGTTTCAGGTAGCTGATCATCAAAAATGGATATATTCTCCAAGAGGACTGGGGAAAAGGTGATAGGGTGAGAGATTTATTAGGTTAAGCTAATGTAAATAAGAATAATTTTATACAGTTATAGAGAGAAAGCTGTCCAATTTAAAAGAGAAGATTGGTGGCAAAAGTAAATAAAAATAAAAATAGAAACCCTCACAATTAGATACAAAGTTCTGCCAATATATCACCCCCTAACCTTTACAAGTCAAGATAAAGATCCACACTGCACTTCATATTTTCACCAGATTTTTTTTTTTACAGAAAATCTTTAATTCTCTTAATTCTATTCCTTTTACTTTGCTGTGGCCAAAGAAACAATCAGGAAAATATATATAATCAATTTATTAGACATCACACAGTGAAAGTAAGCTGGTTCCTTGCTCAGAGTAGAAAAATAAAGTAAAGAAACATACCTAGCTGAGGGAAGCAGGGAGAAGGCAGTAACTGCTGAGAAAGAATGCCAGCAATAAGCCAGTGAGATGCAGAGCAAGGGCTTGATATGTCTAGTACATAAAGCAGCCCTGGAATATGATGAGGCAGGGGAGAATTTCTGGACTCAGTTAAGTGACAGGAAACTTTAAAAATAATCCTTAGTGAAAAGAATACTCCGGTAGCAAATTGTAAATTAAATATATTTAAAACCGCTACTGCTTTCCACAACTTAGTTCTGATTTCCTTGCATGTCTTTTCAAGAAAGAAAAATAGAAATGGTATTAAGCTGTAATCTCCTCCATGCACTTTATTCTTCTTTTTCCAAATTTGTCTGTTAAAGAAATATGCAGATGGTCCCTGTTTTACAATGGTTTGACTTAACGACTTTTTGACTTTACAGTGGTGTAAAAGTGATATGCATTTATTAAAAACTGAACTTCAAATTTTGAATTTTGATATCTTCCCAGGTAAACAAATGAGGGCAAACAATGGCACTCTGCAGTATATTCATTGTATTAGATAATTTTTCCCAACTCTATGCTAATGTTAAGTGTTCTGAGTATGTTTAAGGTAGGCTAAGGTAAGCTATGATGTTTGGTAGTTTAAATGTATTGAATGTATTTACAGCATACAATATTTTCAAATCATGATGGGTTTATTAGGATGTAATTCTATGTTAAGTCAAGGAACATCTATATACAATAATGCTTTTATTGTCTAATCTATATTGCTAAGGCTAGGTAAAGAGGTGAAGGTTGTTTACACAAATGTATTAATTGTTTCTATTCTGATGTGCTCATTTACTAACACTAATTCACCTTTATATTCAATCTACACAGGTAAATACACAGAAATATGCACACACGTACTTCAACACATAGAGAATATTTCAGGCACCTCAAATAATATACTACAACTAAGTACCTAATTTAAATCTTTGCCCGGATGCTGGAAAGAGAGGGAGGAGAATATTATGGATTTCAGCTTTAATTTATGAAAAATTTATCGCCTGTTGCAAGTCACAGTGGAGAATGGAAAAGGATTCTTCTAAGAAAACTGAGTTTTGTGTGACTGACACATACTGCATTTTTAATAACACAGACTGAAATGCATTATTCAGAATTTACTGTTGTCCAGCAATTCAGCTCTGCTGTAGATCTTCATACTCATAGTAAGTCTGTTGTCTGCAAAAATTCAAATTATTTTTGTGATTAATATTAGTGGCCAAGATAGTATTTGTTTGCCCAAGTAGAGTGTAGTGGACTAGCATAAGGGAGTATCATATATTTCAATGGATTAGATAATTATGAATCAGTATTTAGTGTGAGCTACTGAAATGATTACCTAAACATATCTAGCCATTTTTATTTTTATTTTTGTTTGGTTTGTGAGAATAACATTTCATTTACACAAGGGAGGCATTCCATTTCACCTGACAATGCATAGGTATAGATATTACTCCTTAATAGCAAAAACAGAGGTTTGCAGTGTTTCAAAAATTCTTGAAGCTAAAGGATAATATATTTAGAGATCTTATTTATTGTTATTTATCTAATAATGAATATAATCTCAGCTTTTCAAGATCAAACATACATATTTTATAGCAACTCAAACTACCAGAGCATACTATTATGGCTAGAACGATTTCAAAAGACCATGACCTACTAAAATAATATACGTACAATAAAACAGTCATATAAAACTTAGAGTAAGACATTTTTACTCAAGATCCAGTTCAGCTACTTGTTACTTACTGAATGGATTTAAGTCATTTATCTGATCTGAGCATCATTTTTTTCATCTATGAAAGAAGGGTTATACTAATCCCTACTTCAAAGTTCCCTGTGAGATTCAAATGAGATAATGTAATTAATTCATATGCTTTGTAAGTGATATTATAAAACCTGTACAAGGGGAAGTTTTGTAATTACTGTTATTGCCTATGTCCCATTTTACCACAAAATATTTGCTCCTATCACTTTGAAGCATGCATTCAAAATCAAAGTTTGCCATCATTAACTGTCAGTGACTTAGATTTCCACCTGCCTTAAGGTTGATAAATTTATCAATCTAAACTCATGTGGGAAGAATGTATTTAAAATATTTAAGAAAAATGTCAGCACAACTCGAGAACACTTACCTTGTATAGACACAACTCTTCCATCAGGATAATATGATCTGTAAACTTTAGTATTTAGTATTTAGCATTTCTGCTTATTCCTATCCAAGAATGACCCCCATAAGTTCATGATCTAGAGTATTTGTAATTAGAATAATAATTACTGCACTATGGGGTTTTGGCAAAGAATAAAGTAACATAAGCAAACTGCTTAGTGAAAATCTCAGTGAAACCTGATGTGTGTCTAGTAATATGGGAAAAAACAGCCTTGTGAAGTAAATGATGATAGAATAGCTTCAAGCAATTGGTCTCAAGAAGTACTAGAGAAAAAAATAAAAGATAAAAATGCACAGGAAGGTCATAAGGGATGCATTTAAATTGATTGACAGAAGTCTAAAGTATTTTTCTTCTTTGTATAGGACACGCTACAGTAAATGTCTTTTCCAGAAAAATAATTACCTTAGGCATGAGTAAAACCCTTCTGCGTGTGTGTGTGGGGGGGTGGTACACATGTATGTATATGTGTGTGTATCCATTGGTTCTAGGTTGTGTGTATTATATAATATATATATATAATATATGTATACATATATTTAATATATATGTTATCTCCACAGAATATACATATATCATATATTATGTAGACATAACATATAATCATATATAATATATATAATCTCCATAGAACCAGAACAAATAGGATATATATACATATATATATATAACCATAAAACATTGATGTCCCCACAAATTGTATCTTAAGTCTGGAGTGCTCAGCAAACCCTAGACTTATTTATCTAGCTTTTAACTTGTTTTCTGCATTTAAATATGTAATAAATATCTCCAAACTAACTTGATTAAATTTCTTCTCCTAAATTCCTGCTGCTCATTTAATCTCTCTCTCTCTCTCTCTCTCTCTCTCTCTCTCTCTCTCTCTCTCTCTCTCTCTCTCAATATGAAATTTACTATAAGTAATGGTTCACAAGATTATGGAGGCCAAAAAACCTGAAGATCTGAGCTAAGCACAGTGGAGTTAGATGAGGTCTACATATGAAGGCCTGAGAACCAGGAAAGCCAATGATGTAAGTTCCAGTCTAAAAGTCTGCAGCCTTAGGACCAAGAAGAGCTAATGTTTTAATCCAAGTCCAAAGGCCAGAAAAGACTGGTGTCATAGCTCAAATGGTTAGACAGAAGGCCTAACTAACATCTTACTCAGCCTTATTCTAATCAGGCAGGTCTGCAATTGATGGGGCAGGGGCCATATTAGGGGAAGGCAATCTGCTTTACTCAATCTGGGAATTTAATATTAATCTCATATAGAAACACCATCACAGATACACACTGAATAATTTCTAACCAAATATCTGGGCACCCTGTAGCCTAGTCAAGTTGACATAGAAAATTAACTGTCATAATCACCAAATATTTAAAATCATGAGACTAGATGATGAGATGTCCAAAGAAGTGATGTGAGAACTAAACTCTAGGAACCTTAATGTTTGAAAGATCTAAACATTAGAAATATTCAACAAAATAGTTTTAGAATGAGTATCCAGTAAAGCAGGAGAAAACCAAGTGAGAGTGGTGCCCAAAATGTCAGTGAAGTATTCCACAAAGAGCAACTGTGTCAATTACACTGGTTATGATGAGGGCAGAGACTTAGCACTGGGGACACTGAGATTTGGTTCAAAAGAAGACTGAAACTCTACCTCTGGACATAATAGACTAATGAGGTGGTACTTAACGATACTTAGCTTCTCCTCCATAAACAACTAAAAACCTAAATAAAATGTATAAAAAATTTGTTACATTAACAGATGCCACAGGGTTGGAATTCCTGAGGAAAGAGAAATAGACCAGACGAGCCCCAAAATTCCATTGGCTTTCTAACTGACACACTTTTCAGACAGAAGCTCAGGGATAGAAAGCCCAAGCAGAGTTGAGAGCAGTCGAAGTTTAAAAAATGCATGTTAAAAAGATTATACACAAAACTCAAAAGAACAAGCTAATATTTGTTTCTTAATTGCCTTGTAAAATCTAAATACATGGAGAAATAAACCATGCTCAACGTTTGAAGACTCGATACTATTATCTTTAAGGAAGTCATAAGCTTTCTAATACACTGATTCAGCAGTACATTTGGCCTCCATTACTGTTGGAGCAGGTCACAGAGCTCAGGGCATAGGGAGGAATTGTCTTGGATTAATAGAATTTATTGGAATATATATTATAAGAAAGGAAGTTAGAATAGATAGACCACTGGGAAGTTAGGGACTGTAAGCCTAAGAGTCACATTCTTGCTTGCGATTGGCCTGGTTATAATGAGCAGCATAAAAAACATAACACACATATGCTCACATGCCCTTCTTTTTAGTGTTGTGATGTGCTCTATGATATGGTGATATATTCACATTCAATCAGAACAACAGATTTATTACAAATATTTTAAGAATAAGGAATCCAGTATAAAAATACACATGAATATGAGAGAAACTGGGGAAATAAAGGTCTAGAATGGAAGTTTGACATTGGAGATACAGTCATTACCACACCAGTTTAGTGTGGGTAAAAAAGGCAGAGCTATGGCTTCTGGGCATGAAGTGGGACCCTCCAGTGTTGGGATATGAAGAGGTCTAAGGAAACTGCTGCTTGTGTGGAAGCTGTTGCCTCCAAGGAACCCACTTCCTCTGTGGCCTGGAGTCAAGCATGAATGGTGAGCATGGGCTGCTGTTGGTTGTCAGGGCCAGCAATCAGAATGATAAGCTGGATGAGGAGAAGGAGAACAAGAGAAAATTGAGTCTTGCTGGGCCACCAAAACCTCTGACAGTAATGGCTTCTCCTTCCGTTCCACCTTCTGTATGTCACATGAGTTGCTCTCTTGGCCAACTCTCATCTAAATCCACAATAGTCCACCTTGGACAGGGACAGTAGATCAAGGTGACCACACACCATTCAGCACAAATGACCAGAATGAACTTTTTTGTGATGTGAAGTATTTTAATGAAGTGTTTGACCAGGGAGAGTATCATGATGGTGAGTGAATATGGAAATAACATGAAATTAAACTGTGGAAGAGTGTTACCTATGTAGCAATCTTATAGTCCTTATATAAGACTTCTGGCAAGGGACATGCTGGGCTTTCGTTTATTTTAAAAGATAGAAGAAATACCAAAAAAAATAGAATAAAAAGTGAAAGTAATAATGATCTGCACACTTATTATACTTACTACATGCCAGGCACCATTGCAAATTTATTATGTATACTAACTCATTTAAGTTTAACAGCAATCTATTATTATTTTCATCACATCCAGGAAACTATAGCATGGAGACATTAAGCAAATAATCCAAAATAACATGAGTAAATGGCTAAACCAGAATTTGAGTCCAGGTAGTACAGTGTCAGAGTTTGTGCCCTTGACAATAATGATAATCTGTCTGGTAGAAAAAGGCAAAGAATGTTGCAAAAGAAGAAAATGTATGAGGTATAACATAGACGTAAACAGGTGAATCAGCTAGCAGGATAACAAATGGTTTTGATTCATATTGAAGAGTTCATAGATAAAGATAAATAAAAAATTCCTATAAAAATTTTAAAAGGGATTAAACACACTTAAAAAGGGATTTTTAAGCTTAAATGTGTTCCTCCTGATGAAATTATAGGTTAATTGTAAACTAGAGAAATGGGAAAACTTGGAAAATGTCATAAAACCCAAGTACATCTAAAATTTAGCAGTGAGAACATTTAGATATTGTGTTCTTTAGGAAGAAGCAAGAATATTTGATTACTGAATATTTTCACATCTCTGCACTTTTGAAAATGTATGTGCATTCTAATCCAGCTAACTGAAATCCATCCCCCATCCCTGGACTCAAAATTAACCTCAACTATTAGCTCCCTCATGAAGTCCTTTTTTCTCCATTTAATAATGGAGAAAATGCTTTCCTCTGTGGGTTTTCACAGTAAGTACTTTGTTCACACCTTTATCTTAGTGGGTATCATTATGTTGACATTGACTGTAAATGTGTGCAGTGGATTCTGTAGTGCACTATCTGGAGATCCCTTCAGGACTGAGATACTTTTTCTTCCAGCTGGGGAAGGTGTGCCTGTTGGCAGCTTACAACTGTGTCCCTCTCCGAGAATTGCTCTCAGCTGAATGAAACAGCCTCACCCTCTTCCCCAGGGAATCCCACATCCAATAACTGTTTGATGCAGGAGTACAAAGGCCTGACCCATTTGCTCTAACTGGGAATAACTCTTAAGGGGCATCCAAGCTTCAGAACTCCCTGGGGGACTGACTGAGTTTGCTGCAACAACTACACTACAGTTTAGTTGTACCTTCTGCCCAATGCTGCTTCTTCCTGGTTGTAACCAGGCTACACTCTAATAAATTTAATGCATACAAATCTCTACTTTCCTGGAGAAAAGAACCTAACCATGAGCCTATCTTTTCCATTAGACTTTTTTTCGAGAGAAAAGACAATTTTTTTTTCCATGGAATAACTAGTATGTAGCTAACATTTTTGGTGTCTGCTATGGCTTATGCACCATGATCTACAATTCTTCCTTATAGCTCTTCAGATAGGTAATACTATATTTCAGAGATGCTAAGACCTATTCATTATATTATGCTTTATTAATTTTTAACAGGATGAAATGTGATTATGTCACAGAATATAATATCCTTGTGAGTACATACAAATATGTACTTTTATTTTTACTTTTGATTTTTTTATTTGAACCCTTTTTTATTGTCAGTATAAACAATCTCCTGAATGTGTTCAACTCTTAGGAATTATCAGTGATATACTGATAGTCATAATTCAGTCATAAAATTGACTGGTGTAGCACCTTTCATATTAATACCAAAATTTAAAAGCATACCTACAATATAGGGGCCTTACTGATTTTTCTGAATTATTGTGAGACTCATTTCTTAATGAAAACTGTGCTTTCCTGAAATTTAAAGAATGCATCAGAAAAGTCAGATTACTTTTATTGGATGAAAGAATGAATGAATGAATGAATGAAGAGTAAATTGATTAATATGAGCTTGAGGGATTCAAGACAAAACACCTAAACTTCTTTCAGACCAATGCATTGTGATATTTAAATTTAACTCCCTATAATGTTAAAAGAAAAAAGTTATGGATTTCTAGAGAATTGACATTAGTCTGGTGATATAAAGAAGAAAACAAAGGGTGATAAGTTAAATCTAGTACTTGAGACATTTAGAAATGTGAGCTGAACCAAGAACAATTTGTCAGGCCAAACAGAATTGCATGGGCTAAGAAATATAGAAACCTATTTACAAGTCTGTGTGTATTAAATTAAAAATATAAAAAATTATCATATTTACTCAGAAATTTTGTAGGTGAGGGAATTTCTATAAATGTATTTTAAAAATACAATGGTCATACCTAAAAGAAATAAAAACAGATTCATGATTTTACCTCTGGAGATTTAAAAGTTAGCTGTTCCAGCAAGAAATACATGGATGAGGATCCTTAGGCAATGACTTGTTTCAAACAGTGGCAGATTATATTGCAGGCATTAATCAGGCAAGTGTACTGCAATGCCTTATACAACTGCTTAGGGTAATAAGGCTTTATTTAGAAAATATAAATGTACATTAGTTGGTATATTTATTTTTCACTTACTTCAAATACTTATAATTAAAGGGGCATAGTCTCTTAGTAGAATCATTTCACTATTTTAACATGAATTTTAGTAATAATTTTTTAAAACATAATTTAAAAATTCCTAAGAGTTCAATGAAAATATCTTTGTAATTTTATCCATACCTATTTATAAACTTTGGGTTTAAAATAAATCTGGACATTTTTAGGCAAGACTGCTTGATAATATTTATCAGGAATCTTCGCATGGTTGAGAATATTGCACAGGAACCATTTGTGTCTTTGATGTGAGAAATAATGTTAAATGTATTATCATACTTTGAAAAGAATATGTGAAGATTATTGTTATTCACCATTACTCATATCTTTAATCTAAATAAATTAAAATATGAACTCATGGAAAACGTAACTATTTTCATATAATTACAAATGAATAAAGAGTATAAAGTAGCTTAGACAATAAAACAAAATAATTTTCCTCTTCAGCTTTTATCAGGATACACATACTTGGTGAAATATGAGTTACATGAATTGATTCTATATTCCTGAATTTATCTAATATCTGCTAGTTTTTAGGAGATAGTTTAGTGAGCAGGCAAAGAAAAGCTGATGGATAAGTGAAGCAAAATGACAATCAATTCCAGCTACACTTGGATGAGAAGAAAAAACTATCTGATATTATTGTATTAAATGTAATTCAAAATTCATTTTAATTTTGGTTAAAACTTTTCTAGAGTATAAACTTATTTCAAAATAAACCTTAAATAAACACAAATTTGAATTAATTATCTTTCTTAAAACAGTGGGATTAGAACTCACTGAAGGTTATATAGGGGTCCTGCCTTCCATGTACCCCATTTAGTGATGAAGAGAAGGTTTGCTTCTTTGTACGCTGAATCATCATGTCATACGTCTAAAAAAAAATCACCATCACATCTTCCTCATCATCAGAATCAACAAAAATGTAGCAATAAAATTAATCCACAATTGAAAATTTTCAAAAGGCTATATATCTACTCTCAAAGTCAAAAAATCATTTCCAGAGGCTCAAAAAACATCTTGAATTTTTCAGCATTTTTCTCCCTTTATGCTGACTTACAGACATAAGAATCTTGTTCAATATTACCTAGTGTCCATAAATAACCTTCCTGTTCAGGAGAATCTCAAGGATATTGTAGGACCCAAATGCAGTACATTTATGTGAGAAAGCATAATGGTACTTTGAAAATCTCAAACTGTCTGGATAGTAACTAATCAACTTCTATATAATGCCTTGCCAAAATAATTAAAACATAAAGACAATATTTTAATTAAACTTTTTTTATTTTGATGTAATAGTAGATTCACAGGTAGCTGCAAGAAATAGTACTGAGAGATCTCATGTGCACTTTACTCAGTTTCTTCATCTCACAAAGCTAAAGTAAAATATCAACCCAGAATATTTATATCGATACCATCCAGATAACAGACAATTCATTTTCCTGCAACGGTCCTTTGTGTTGGCCCTTTATAAACAAACTCACTTCCATCCTATCCTTAACTCCTCCTTGATCCTTGGCAACCAATAATCAATTTTCATTTTTATAATTTTGTCACTTAAAAAATAACCAGTAACCTTTTGAGATTAGCTTTTTTCAAATAGCCTAATTTTCTGAAAATTTATCTAGGTTGTTATGTATATCAATAATTTGTTCCCTTTTATTTAGTATTCCATGATATGGATGGAACACGGTTGGTATAACAATTCACCCACTAAAAGAAAATAACCCACTGAGTTATTTTCTACATTTTGGCTATTATGAGTAAAACTGCTATTAAACATTCACATACTGGTATTTATGTAAACATAAGTTTTAATTTCCTTGAAATAAATGCTCAAAAGTGCAATTGCTTGCTTAGAATTTTAAGAAACTAAAAAATTATTTCACAGAGTAACTGTATCATCTTACAATCCCACTGGAAATGTATGAGTGATCAAACTTTTTCACATCTTCACCAGCATTTGGTGTTGTCTACTTTTTATATATAAAGATATAAATGTATTTATGTTTTATATATTTTATATTTATATATTACACATATAAAAAGAGCAATACTTTATATTTATATAAATATATATATTTTAAAACTACTTTTTATTTTAGCCATTTGTAGGTATGTAGTGATAGCTTAGTTTGTAGCTATACTTGTAATTTATATTTGCTTTTCCCTAATGGTTAATGTCATTGAATAACTTTGTATGTGCCATCTGAATATACTCATTTGAAATGTTTTCATGTCTCTTGCCTATATTTAATTAAATAATAATTGAGCTTGAGAGTTCTTTATATATTCTGGATATTCATTCTTTGTTAGATTGTGGTTTTCAAATATTTTCTTTATTTTTTAGCTTCTCTTTTTACTCTCTTAACATAATCTTTCTCACAGCGAAAGTTTTTGATTCTGATGAGGTTCAGTTGATCATTTTTTTCCTTTAATTGTGATTTTGTTGTCAAAGAGTAGCTTTACAATGGGGAAATATTGTGAACTTTATCTCAGTCAGTTTATCAAAGTCACTCTCCACAATGGTAAGACAGGTTGATAATATGTACCCTTGATAATGATGTGATGAAAACTGTACTTTATCTCTGTGGTTTCTTTCCTCAAAAAAACACACCCAAGTCTTATCTTGAGAAAAACATTAGACAAATCCCAGTTGAGGAACATTCTATAAACTACCTGTCATGGTCATTCAAAACAAGAAAAGTATGAGAAATTATTATGGCCACAAGGAGTCTGAGGAGACATGACTATTGAGTGTAATGTGGTATCTTGGATAGGATTACAGAAAGAAACAGTACTTCAGGTTTAACTAAGGAAAAATGAACAAAGCATAGACTGGCTTCATTATAATGTATCAATATTGATCTGTTAGCTGTAGCAAATGTATCATATTAATATAAGTTGTTCATAATAAGAAATTCTAGATATGGGTTGTGAAAACTCTCTGTATTGTTATCTATAAAATTAAAACTGTTCCAATATAAAAAGTTTATTTTAAAAATACACCTTTTTCTATCTCTGTTCACTAAAAATGCCTGGAAATGATCCAATAATAAGAAACACTCTAGTACCCAACAGATTTTTTAAATTTTAGCTGTGTTTTGATAATTGTTAAAATTATGGATAAATAGGTCAAATTCCCTTTACCATTCTCTCTACTTTTATATGTATTTGAAAAATTCCAAATTTGGATTTTAAAAAAACATGCACAGCCCCTAAAATAGCATGTTGCTTAATGAATATTACCTTTTTTTAACATGAGGTTAGCTATAGCTAAGATTAGCTGAACCAGTATCATATGCACATTAAATAGGTAGCCACTAATAACCCACTAGGAACCATCCATTCAAAGCATGTAGGGGAAGAGAAACCACCCAGCCCCTCTTGGGGACAACTTTTGAATCAAATTTATTTTAACTAATTAAATATTACAATAATTTTTAAGAAAGTTATTATACCCAGAGAGACACTGAAGCCTACTTCTACTGAACAGTTTTGTTTTTGTTTTTGTTTTGTGGATATAAACAGAATACTGTAATAAATCATAAATTTCTAACTGGACAGGTCATGGTAGGTAGTCATGTCCGATGCCTATTAAGCCAGCCCTGTCCATTGGTCCTATGCATCTAAGTTAACACATCTTTGAGATGCCAGGAATAATATTCCTCGAAGGCATAACCACCCATAAGAAAGCACATAATTTTGTTAACTATCCTGTAATACAACTCCTGCCTCGTTTTCTCCACCTACATGTAATCTTTCTTATATTCTCTCCTTTATTTCAAATGCATAAAAGAAGCTACAAAACTATTATTCTCTGAAACATTTGAGATCTTGCTCCTTAGCATATGTCATCAGTTTGGCTCAAATAAACTTATGAAAATTCCCTATAGATTTGGACATTCTTATGTTGAAACGATTAACATTTTATAGAAGCATAATGCTCTTCAAAAGTACTCTGTCCTTCTATTCTGTAGTCAAAAGTTCATTTTTTTTTCTTGACAAAACGTGTTAGTACGATGAACTGTTCTATAAATGTAAATGAAGATGGCACCAGGCTCAAGGCAGAAAATTTCTGTTTTAATTTTTGTTGTTGTTGTTGCAGACACATATAAATAAATGCCTCATGGCCAAGGACTATGCCTGCTCAATGTCAGAGACAATAGTTGCTTGGCATCATTTGTTAAGTGTCAATTAGTTTATTACAGTTTCTCATTTACTCTTTTACTTAGGCACCTGCCTCTTTCTGCTTGTTACTTCCCATTTGACTCACATTTTAAGATTATTCACTTTTCTTTGATGTTTTATTTTGGAATTTTCAAACATATGTATAAGTAGAGAGGGTATACTGATCATTAAATTTTATATATTATCAATGCCAGCCAATCACTTTTATCTGGCACCCCTGCCAGAGTGAGCCCTCAGGGTACTTGTTGATATACTTGATCATTTCCTTAGGCCTCTTAGGTAATCAGAGCTATAAAATACTTTCATTTAATTATGGAGTTGATTTAAGACTTCTACCCATAAGCTTGTGGAGGGGACGGAATTATGTGAAACATCAGGTATTGGTTTGAGTGTCATGAAAATATCATTTAAAAATAAGCTATCATAACACATTATTAAATGCTATTCCTTCACATTTCATGTCACATTGTCTCTGTTAGGTTTCCTATATGGTGTTTTTTACTTTTTAGTGTTTAAGCTCAAAATGCAATTTTTTTTAAAAAAAAAACAACAAGAATACAAACAAATTTCTCCATCCCAACCAGTATGTGCTTTCAATTTCAGATCTGCCTTTTGCTTGCGGTTCTTTATATGTAAAAAAGACCTATGAGGTCATATAGTACAGATTTTCTATTTTTCACATCACTGAACTAACAAAACTGTAGACTCTCATTTCATTAACATGTTAGAAAAAAAAACACCGTCTTTTTCCTATTCTATTTTCTTTAGGATTGCCTTTTCTTTTGCACTTCACTAAAATATGAAAACCATGTTCCTGTGCCAAGTCACACACACTCTACTATAGTGTGATGGTACCATTCATTTCCCACATTGTAATGCAAACCTATAAATGCCAATTATGCAAACAAAAACTAGCAGACAAACTTGTAGAATAAAATGAGTTTGACAAAGTTATATGTATTTCTACAGATTTTGTGTGTGTGTGATTTACAGGCCTGATTATTTCTTCCTCAAATGCTTTGACTTAGTTGTTTTAACCTTATAAAACTATTAACAATCTATTTTTTCAAATCCTGTCTTTGGAATGAAAGTCTTCAATTTCATGTAATACTTTCATTTCCTAAAACTTCAATATACACATTTTAAAAAACTGAAAACAGTGAACCTACTAAATTGGAAGGTAAGATTGAAATTTGGCCAATGGGAGTCCCACAGAACACTGAACAATCAGACAGAGAAAGAGATGCTGTACAGGTTGGGGAAAGTTTTCATAATTACCAAGGAGAAATTTGATTACTGTTACCAGATATGAATATGAAAAAATTTCCCCATCTGTCCAGAGTCTAGGCATTTTTTTTTAGGGGAACTGTTGGATTCTTATTGTACAATAGAAACATCTAATGGCAGGTCTTCCAAGGAGACAGATTTTGGGATTTAATAACAGGTAAAAAATGCTTAGGTCTTGGCTGATGGTGAAAGGAACATGGAATTGATGGTGGAAATGGAGTTTTGAAGACTAGTTGTGGTCTCATGACCAGTTCCAGAATTGACAACTGTAGCAGTAATGATATTTACTTTTTGTGTAATTATGTACACATGTATATATTAACCTCCAACAGGGCACTTCCAATTTGTGATTTGTTATTGCAATAGCATGAACCCAAGCACACGTGGCTTAGACCCACAAAGAGCAGCAGAGGCAATGGTAAACCACTGCTCCTTTTTTTTTTTTTTTACTTTTTTTCTTTATCTTTTCTTTCACTTTCCTTTGAAAATTCAATAATGAGAGAGTTCAAAATGGACATAAAATGGTACTGAAAGATGAGATTCCCAGGTTGGAAAGCACTCAGTTACTGGGCAAGAGCAGAGAACAAGTACTAATAACATTATTGCTAATGACACAGCTAGACCAAACCTGGAAAGATATCCAGTGACTGATGTGCACAAAGGTGAAAGGAAATGATGATACTGCATAGTGGATACAATGGAAACATGGAATGTAAGAAGCATGAACCAAGGTAAACTGAAAATTGTAAAGAAAGAAATTGGACATCTAAATATTGCAATGTTTTGTATTAGCAAACCAAAATGAAATGAATGGGATATTTCTGGTCAGACAACTACAAAGTGCTCTATTCCAGAAATGACAAACTCAGAAGAAACAGGGTGTCTTTAACATTGAGACAAGATGTAGCACAGATAGTTAGGGGCTACAGTACAAGGCCTGACTAAATAATATCAATTAGACTTCTAGGAAAACCTATTAACACAACTGTAATACAAGTCTATGCTCCAATTACAGACACTAAAAAAGACAAAGTTAAAAGATCTTATACAAGTATCCAAAAAGAAATTGATCTCACACCAAAACAAGACATGCTTATTATTACAGGAGACTGGAACACAATAGTATGAAATAAAACAAAATCAAATTCATTGAAAAATTTGGGCTAGGTGCCAGAAATGAAGCAGGAGATCAGCTCAAGGATTTCTGCGAGGCTTACAATGTGTTCATCAGAAACACATGGTTCAAACAACCAATAAGATGGCTGCATACATGACATCACTAGATGGCCAATATAGGAATGGACAATAGCCTATGTAATTGGAAGCAGAAAATGGAAAAATTGTATTCTCTCTGTCAAAACAAGACCAGGAGCAGGTTGTGGTGCTGACAAACTGTTAATGTCAAACAGTAGGATAAATATAAGAACATTAAAAAAATTATAGTGCCAAAATATAATGAATAACATTCCTGATGAATTTAAAGTCTATATTAAAAGAGTATGCACTGTTAAATAGATTTGTCAAAGAATCAGAAGAACTGTAGACTGTAAATAGAAATATTAAGAAAAAATGTGTAAAAAATGTTGGAATTAAAAAGAAAAATCAAGATGAACGACAAAAAAACACTAAAAATTGTTAAAGACAGGTGAGAATCAAGAGCAGAGTTAGAATCCTGAACAGTTTTTCAATAACTATCACATAGAGATAAAGAGAACTATTACAATAGCAAATGTAAGGAGATAGAACAACGAAAAAGGAAGAATAAGATCTCTACCAGAAGATTTAAGAAATAAAATGGAAATTCAAAACTAGACTTGGAATTCTGAAGGACCAACAAGGAAGCACATTATCCGACCAGAAGAAAATAAATAAAAAAGTTGAAACAGTATACAGATAATCTATATAGAAGAGACAAAAGGATAACAGATACCTTTGAAGAAGATGCCTATGTCAGAGAAGTGCATCTAGAAAGGGATGTTGAAAACTACCCTGAAAATATTGGAAAGATATAAATCGCCAGGGGTGGATCTGATACTGATAGATTTATTTCAAGCCAAGAGACTGAATCTGTCAAAATTCTAATAAGAATATATCAACAAATATAGAAAAAAAACCAATGACCTACAAACTGGAAATGCTCAATATAATCTCAATTTTCAAGAAATGAGATGGCAAGGAGTGCAGTATTTATAAGACTATAGCTCTAATTTCTCACACAAGTAAAGTAATCTTCAAGGAGATGCAACAAAAGTATCTACCTTCTATGGAGCAAAAAATGGTGAATGTTTAAGCTGGATTAAGAAAATGAAAAGGCACTTGAGATCTAATTGTGAACATTTGTTGTACACAGAAGTTCTCCAAAAAGTTTCAGAAAATATTTGTTCATGTTTTATAGATTATAATATAAAGCCCTTGACTTGTGGATTATGAATAGCTATGGCTTGCTCTGAAAGAGAGAGGCATACCTCAGCACTTGGTGGTCCTAATGGGTAACATGTATTGTGGAACACTAATGTCAAGACAGAATATGGAGAGACAGAATGGTTTTCTATATGCAAAGGTGTCAGACAAGTGCATTTATTATCTTTATTTGTTTAATCAGTATTCAGTGAATATGATATGAAAAACTGGGCTAGATTCTTAAGGAAGAGTGAAGTGGATGGAAGAAATACCAATAGCTTAAGGTATGCAGGCGACATCATCTCACTGACAGAAAAGAACAATGATTTGCAGTTGCATATGAATTTGAGGGTTCGCTTTTCCATTTCTGCAAAAATAATCATTGAAATTTGGTAAGGATTGTATTGAACCTTTAAATTACTTTGGATTGTATTACCATTTGACAATATTGTCTCATGAACATAGGATGTACTTAAATTTCTTTTAATTAAATTTCCTTTAATTTCTTACATTTTAATTGCTTTCAGCAGTATTTTGTTGTTTTAAGTGTAGTTTTCAGTCCTTTATCTCCTTGGTTAAATTTATTCTTAGATGTTCCATTATTTTAGGTGATATCATAAATAAAATTGTTCTCTTAGTTTTCTTTTCAGATTGTTCATTGCTGGTAGGTAAAAACACAACAGATTTTTACATGTTGGTTTTGTATACTGAAACTTAGCTGAACTTTAAAAATTAGCTTTAGTAACTTTTTTAGTGGGTGTTCAGAATTTTCTATTTATAGGGTCATGTATTTATGATTTAAAAAAAGGTTTACTTCTTTTCAATTTGGATGTCTTTTATTCCTTTTCTTTTACTTGCTTAAGTGCTTTGTCTAGAACTTTCAGAACATTATTGAATTGCAGTGGTGTATTCAAACACTCTTGTCTTGTTTTGGAAATTAAAGAAAATCTTTCAGTCTTTCACCATTTAGTATGAAATTAGCTGTGGGTTTTTTCATAAATTGTCCTTTATAATCTTGAAGAAATTTCCTTCCACCCTAAAGTTCTGGTTCTGAGTGTTTTGTATTAGGAACATGTGTTGGATTTTCTCTCAATTGAGATGATCATAAAGTTTTCTTCCTGTATTCTATTAATACTCTTTTGTTGAAATACTCTTGCATTCCTGAGGTAAATCCTAGATGGTGAAAGTGTATGTTCTTTTTAGATTCAATTCGCTAGTATTTTGTTGGGTAATTGTAAATTTATATTCATAATGGATATTAATTTGCATTTTCTTTAGTGTAGTTTTTTTGTCTAGCTTTAGTATTGGAGTAGGGCTAGCTTATAGAATGAGTTATTAAGTGTTTCCACTCTTACATTTTAAAAAAGTGTGAGAATAATTACTGTTAATCTTTCTTTATAATTTTTGGCAGAATTCATCAGTGACACCATTTGGTCTTGGAATTTTCTCTTCGGAAGGTTTTTGGTTACTAATCTGATCTCTTTAGTTGTCATAGGACTATTTAAATAATCTATTTCTTTTTTAGTTTTGGTAATTTGTGTGCTTATACAAATTTGCCCATTTTATCTTAATTATCTAATTTGCTTGTGTACACTTGTCATAGTATTTCCTTGTAATCGTTTCATTTCTATAAAGTCAGTAATAATGTCCTCACATTCATTTATGGTATTAGTTATGTGCATATTTTTTCTTTTTTAAATTTATTAGCTATAGGTTTGACTTTTTTTCTGATCAATCAACTTGGTGCTGTTGAAACTCTTTATTGTTTTTCTATTCTCTAGTTTGTTTCAGTTCAAATACTTATTATTCCCTTCCTCTGCTAAATATGAGTTAATTTGCTCTTTTTCTTCTAGTTTCTTAAAGTATACAGTTAAATTATTGATTTGAGAGTCTTCTTTTTAAATGTAAGCATGTACATCTACAAAATTCACTCTGAACACTGTTGTTGCTACAAGCCATGAGTTTTGGTATGTTATATTTTCATTTCCTCTTCATTTGTCCCCTGATATTCCTATTATGAATATGTGTCCCATAGCCTTTTAAACTCTGTTAATTTCTCTTAATTTTCCCCCCAACCCGGTCCACATATCTACAAGTTTGCTGATTTGTTGCTCTGTTCAAATTTTCACTTAAATTCTCTAGTGAGTTTTTTATTTCAATTATTGTACCTTTCAGCACCAGAATTTCTGGTTAGTTTTTTCTTTCAATATTTTTTTTTCTTTATTCTTTATATAGTCTCTATTTGTTTATATATTATTCTCCTAGTTTACTTTACCCAGGGTTTTCTTAATTCTTTGAGAATATTTAAGACAGTTGATTTTAGTTTTGGTCTAGTAAGTTCAATGTCTATGCATTCTCATGAACAGTTACCTGTGAATAATTTACACTTTTTTGTTTTCTTTCTTTTCATGGCTTATATTTGTTGTTGTTGTTGAAAACTGAACATTTTTGAGTACAGTAATGGGAGTAACTCTGAAAATCAGAATGTTTTCCCTCCCTAGAGTTATTATAGCTTACTGCGTGATTTAACTGTTTATTTGTTTAGTATTTAGTGTTTTCTAAACTATTTTTGTAAAGTTCATACTGTTTTCATGTGTGATCACTAAAGATTCTGTTTCTTTAGCATTTATTTTACTAGTATTTCCACATAGATTTATTTGGCCTTCATAGCAGAGAAAGAGTGAGAGAAAGATGGAGGGAGACCACAGGAAAGAAAAAAAGGAAGAAAACAGGAAGGGAGGATGGAAAGAAGGAGGGAGGGAGGGAGGAAAGGTAGGAGAGAGAATGGGAGATAGCTCTCCCAGTCTTTGCAGATTGGCTCTGTGCTGGATCACTCCTTTAACGCTTAGCCAGACTCTGTTTGCAGCTCTGTTTAACCATTATTTACTGCTTGTAATGAGCCTGAAGATAAGCCAGAGGGAAAGCTAGGGCCTTTTCAGTCTTTTTTGAACAATTCATCCTGCTCTAGGCATGTGCATTTCTTTCTAAATTCTCCAGTAGATATAGGCACTTTTGAATGCCCAAATTTCCCAAAGAAAGTCTCGTTCTAGCTTTTCTGTCCAGAATTTCAGCATTTTGTTGTTTGCCATAATTTTAATCTTTTGCCCCAGGCAGCTGCTGATTATTTCTTCGCCTCATATTGTTTTTGAGGAATGCCACTGCTTTTCTGCCTTTAGTGAGTTCTGAGTTAGGCAAGAAAAAAGTAAGTGCCTTCAGGTAGTTTTCATAGAGGTTAAAAAATAAATAAACACAATTCTTTGAGAAAAATGTCTGTTCTGCTTTTTCTGGAATCAAGTACCAGGGTCACACAGTGGTAACATGAACTGCCATTTTTAAGAGTGCCACAGTACGAGGGATGCAACAGGGAAGGGGGAAGTAAAAATGTCACAAAGTTTTTCTAATATTGTTAAGTTGTCTTTTTCTTGATTAAGTATTCTTTCAATTGCTATGAACTTTTGACTCTTTTCTAGAGTTTTAACAAAGTTCAGTCTGATAGTCTTTATTTAATTATTTAAATCTTTCTGTGGAAGATTCCCTTATTCCCTAGTTGCCAGGAATGCTGGCTACAGATGGCTTATACTTAAATTTCTCCCCTGGAATTTCTCTCAGCTAAGTGGTAATGTCTTTCCCAAGATTATATCTCCCTGGGAGCAGTCCATATCAAACGATGGGTTTATAAGAAGAAACAATCCTGACCCTCTTGCCAACACATTTGATGTTTCAGGACAACTCTGAAAGTTTATCACACCTTAAAATTCTTGTGGGATCTCTGAGCTTTTCTCACACCTTTGTTGATATTATTCATATCCCAAAATTTTTCACACAGAATCTAAGAAGTAGGACATAACATAATACTTAATTCAAATGCTAAAGTTAAAAAAAAAAAAACTAAAGAAGATGAATTTAATTTGTAGTAACTTGCACTTTTAACATTGCTACTCACTTCTGGCTATTACAAACTATTTTGTAACTTTTTAGAAATAATATCTAACATTTTATAAGAAAAAACTTTCTAAACTAGTTATCAAGTTCTACAACTATGTCATTTTTTTCTTTTCTCTCTCTTTGAAAATATGGAGAACTACCTATATTTGTTCTTTATTAATTTATTCTAAAATATCTCAGTGATTACTGATAAGAGATAGTCATCTCATGTTTGCTTTAATTCACCCCCTGGTAAGTAACAGGTCACGACATGAGATTTAACTTCTGTAGAGCTGTGAATTTTTAAATTTGCAGTAAAATACCCATTATTCCCACCTCCCCCCAAATTTTTACATCAAACCTCACTATATGAGAAAACAATAAAAATGATTTGTTAGTATTTTATTTTTAAGTCTGTATCATTTTCATCTTGCAAGCAATTAATTTAAAAAGTAAAGCTATTGATTATTGCGTTGATTAACACGAACATTTCAAATGGAGCTTATGGGTGAAATGATAGGCTTACTTCAGCCTCAGCATTCAATTTATTTCTTTTCTTTGGTTTTTTGTGCTATATTGAAATAACCATTATTCTCATTCACAAGTAGTTTAAAATAGAGAAAGAATAAAAAAAATTGTTATGTAAAATCATGTTATAATCTAAGTAGATTAGTAGAAAGTAGTGTTCCACTTTTACAGTAAAACTGTGCATGCAGAAACCTAGATAACCAGATCAAGGCAGAGAGTCTGGAAGATCATATACTACCTTCTAGTCTCTCACTGTATCTGAGCCTCTGATAGCTTAAAAAACAAAATTAGCTTTCTGAAATAATAATAGTGGCTCTTAAGATAATTACGCAAGATTGAGGAGTTTTAAATATGCATACATAAAAAAATGAAAGCCAATTGCTTATTTATTACTGAGAAAATTTATGATTTTGTGTTCCATTAACTGAATCAGAGTGTTCCTTCCATCTTGTTCACTAAGAATACTTTCTCTTTAACATTTATAACATAGTTTAAAAAAATCAGTGTCAAAAGCCTATATTTTAATAAAAGACATAATTTTCAAGTGTAATAAAAAAGTTCTAAAGTATTGAAGACATAGTAAGGCAATACACTTTAGATATGTACACATAGTTTCATTATTAGACATTCTAGAATAAAAAATTAATCAAGATTTAATTTATTTGCTGTATTGAATTGCATGGACATCCTCAGTATAAAATACAGTATTTGGCTCCTGATAGGTTCTCAAAATATTTTTATTGAATGTATAAATGAATTCAGAATATTTAAATAAGAATAATAAGATTTTTTTGAGACAACTCATCAATATACCTTACACTCACTAAATACTTGGTTAAAAAAATAAAATTTAATTTATATTCATCTGACTTTGTTTCTAGATTCCATGGCAAAAACTGGATAAATTTTTTTCCAAATCTAAATATTTTAGCGTAATTGTCTAACTTAGGGGGTCAGCAAACTATTACATGTGGGCCAAGGGACCAAACGTTTTGGTGTGTAAATATGAGCTTTAAGGAGAGAATTGAATATTTGTAAAAGAGATAATATATGACCTATAAAGCCAAATATGTTAACAGTTGTCCATCTTTATCTGTGGTTTTAGTTACCCACGGTCAAACACCATCCAAAAATATAAAATAAAAAATTCTATGAATAAACAATTCACAAATTTTAAATTGCTTATTGTTCTGAGTAGCATGATGAAATCTCATGCTGTCTCTTTCTGTCCTGTCATTGACATAAATCGTCCCTTTGTCCAGCACGTTCACACTGTATATACTGTCTGCCCATCAATCAGTAGTCATTTTAGTTATCAGATTGCCTATCATAGTATCACAGTGCTTGTGATCAGGTAACCCTTATTTTACTTAATAATAGCACAAAAGTAATGATGTTGGCAGTTCGGATATGCCATAAAGTGCTTCATTTAATTGTGAAAGGTGCTTCCTTCACTTTTGTAAAAGGATTTGACTTAATCAGAAAATAAAATTAATCTTATGCCGAGGCCGCTATGATCTATAGTAAAAACAAACCTTTAATTTGTGAAATTACAAGGAATAAAAAAGAAATTTGTGCTACTTTTGCTATGGATTGGTAAATTATCAGAAGCATATAACCTTCCAAGACTTAGCCAGGACAAAAGACAAAATCTAAACAGACTGATTACTAGCAACAAAATTGAAGCAGTAATAATTAAAAAAAAAAAAAACTCCCGACAAATAAAAGTTCAGGACTAGATGGTTTCACAGGCTAATTGCACCAAACATTTAAGGAAAAATTAATATATATTTTTCTTAAATTATTGAAGAGTACCATACACTTCTATACTCTCTCTATGAAGCTAACATTAACCTGGCACTGAAACCCGACAAAGATTTTACTATATATATATATATATATATATATATATATATATATATATATATATATATAATAGGCCAATATCTCTAATGAACATAGATGCAAAAATTCTCAACAAAATATTAGCAAACCAGTTTCAACAATACACTAAATGAATTACACACCATTAGATTTATCCAGGGATACAAATATAAATCTTGTATCCATAAATCAATCACCATGATACAACACATTTAAAAAAATGACAGATAAAAATCACATGATTATCTCAATTGATACAGAAAAAGCTTTGAAAAATATGCAACATAGTTTTATAATAAAAACAAGGTGTGTACAGAAGAAATGTACCTCAAAATAACAAAGGCTATAGTAAACCCATAGCTAATATACTCAATGGTAAAAAAGTTGAAAGCTTTTTCTCTAAGATCGGAAAAAAGACAAGGATTACCACTTCAATTCGACATAGTTTTTAAGTATTTTTGAGTCATCTAAATCATAAAGGAGAAAGTAAAAATGTCACTATTTGCAGATGGCATAATAACTACATATGAAAAAACCTAGACTTCACCAAAAAACTATTAAACTAATCAATAATTTAGTAAAGTTGAAGAATACAAAATCAATATTTAGAAATATATTGTGTTTTTATACACCAATAATGATCAGAAGGAAATTAAGAAAACAATCTTATTTACAATTACATGAAAAAGCACAAAATATCTAGGAATAAATTTAACCAAAGAGGTGAAAGCCCTGTACTCTGAAAGGTAAAAGACATTTAAAAAAATCAAAGTAGATACAAATAAATAGAAGAGTATACTGCTCATGGATTCGAAGGATTAATATTGATGAAATGTTTTTACTACATAAAGCAATATACAGATTCAATGCAATCCCTATAAAATATCAATGACATTCTTCTCAAAACAGAAAAAAATAGTCTTAAAATAAATATGGAACCACAAAAGACCTCATATAGCTAAAGGAAACTTAAGAAAGAACAAAGTGGAAGGTATCATGGTCCCTGATTTCAAACTACACTGCAAAGCTACAATGATCAAAACAGTATGGTAATGACATAAAATCATGTATATAGATCAATGGAATAGAATAGAGAGCCCAGAAGCAAAATCCACTTACGTGGTCAATTAATCAATGAGGCAAGGAAGGCAAGAAAGTACAAAGGGACAATGACAATCTCTTCAAATAAGAGATGTTGGGAAAACTGGACAGCTACATGCAAAAAAAGAAAAAAACTGGATCACTCTTTGCATCAGATACAGAAATAAACTAAAAATGGATTCAAGACTTAAATGCAAAACCTGAAATCATAAAACTCTTAGAAGAAAACATAGGCAGTAAACTCTTTAACATTGGCCTTAGCAATATATTTTACATATGTCTCTTTGGGAAAGTGCAGCAAACAAAAATAAACAAATAGGATTACATCAGATTAAAGAGTTTTTGCACAATAAAAAAAAACTATCAACAAAATAAAAAGATAACTTACTATATTTGAAAATGATACATTGACAAGAGGTTAATATCTAAAATACATAAAGAATTCATACAACTTAATATTTTAAAAAAACATGAACAATAAAATCAAATAATGGGCAGAGGACCTGAATAAACATTTTTCTCAAAAGGACAATTAGGTGACCAATAGACATATGAAAAAATGCTCAACATCACTAAAGTATTACAGATATGCAAATTAAAACTTCAATGAGATATCACCTCACATTAGTCAGAATGGATATCATCGAAATATCAACAAAAAACAAATGCTGGTAAGATGTGGAAAAAAGAAAGCATTCATCCACTACTGCTAAGATTATATATTGATGAAGCCACTATGGAAAACAATATGAAGATTTGTCAACAGACTAATAATATGGCTGCCATATGACCCAGCAATTATATTTCTGGGTATTTACCTGAAGAGAAAAATACTAATTTGAAAAGATATATACACCTCTACATTATTTGCTGTGTTACTTACAATAGCCAAGGTATGGAAAAAACCTAGGTGTCTACTGATGAATGGATAATGAATATGTGAGATATATATATATATAGATAGATAGATAGATAGATAGATAGATAGATAGATAGACAGATAGATATAGATATATGATATATGATATATATGTGTGCCTGTGTATACATATATGTACACATATATATGTACTATTAGTAATAAAAAAGAATAAAATTTTGTCACTTGTGAGAACATGAAAGGACCTACAAGAATT
Organism: Macroglossus sobrinus; assembly: GCA_004027375.1. Taxonomy (NCBI): domain Eukaryota; kingdom Metazoa; phylum Chordata; class Mammalia; order Chiroptera; family Pteropodidae; genus Macroglossus; species Macroglossus sobrinus. The sequence continues at coordinate 346,208 of PVKZ01000449.1, read as the reverse complement.
ATGCTAAATTAAATAAGCCAGACAGAAAAAGACAAATACTGTATAATTTCACTTGTATATGGAATCTGAAATAAAACAAAACAAAAATAGACATATAGATATAGACAATAAGCTGATGGTTGCCAAAGGGGAGGGGAGTAGGGAGTAGGTAAAAGAAAAAAAATAAGAAATTTGTAATGGTTTTGTTGTTATACCTCAAACTGCAAAAGATATGGCCACAGTGCATGATAAGTTCTTAATTAAGATGGAAAGGAATTAAATTTGTGGGTGGAAGACATGAACAGAAAACATGTTCCAACCAACAGCAACATGTTGCTCCAGAAAGAACTTAGCCTGTAGGAGGACTTCAGCGAGGTATCTCTGAAATGAGTGACACCAAGCCATTTACTGAAAGTAAGGGAGGCTTACGAAGTTGTAAATAAATAGGTTTTGACTGAAAATTTAAAAATTAATGCAGAGACTGGGTCTGCTGATGAAGAAACTGTTGCCACATTTCTGGCTGAGTTGAAAACGTTGATTAGGGTTTTGTACTATCTGCTATTTCAGGTTTATCTACTGAGGGTTTTGGAATATATTACTTTCAGGTAAGAGGAGAAGACTGTACTATTTGTCTTTTTTTCAGGAAAATGTTTGCCAAGCTCTGGTTTAACTTAAAATACAGGCTCTGTAATATATGAAAAAAAATTGGTTTGGAGTGAGCAACGGTATACCTCAGAATAATAAGCATGTGCATCCCAGAGCCAGTGAAATTTAGACACCAAAGAGTGTATTATTACCAACTAGGAGAAAAATTCTATCTATCTATCTATCTATCTATCTATCTATCTATCTATCTATCTATCTATCTATCTATCTAGAGATCGAGAGAGGAGAGAGAAAGAAAGATAGAAAGAAAGGAAGGAAGACAGAAAGAAAGAAAGAAAGAAAGAGAGAAAGAAAGAAAGAAAGAAAGAAAGAAAGAAAGAAAGAAAGAAAGAAAGAAAGAAAGAAAGAAAGAAAGAGAGAGAGAGAGAAAGAGAGAAAGAGAGAAAGAGAGAAAGAGAGAAAGAAAGAAAAGGAGAGATAGATAAGACATAAAGACAAAAGGAGAGAGAGAGAGGGAGGGAGGGAGGGATGGAAGGAGGGAGGAAGGGAGGGAGAGAGAGTAAGAAAGAAATTTTAGAAAAGAAAACATAAAAACATGAGAATTCTAAATCAAAGTTGTAAATATAGAAACTTTGAACTGACATTATTAGATCAAGCTGGTTTTCACTTGGACAACTTCATGCTCTAATAAAAAATGTATTAATTAATATATAATAACTTTATTATATAATAACTTTATTATATGTTAACATATAATGATGTATCTAACCCTAATTCATTACTACTTAGATCATTCTAGCCTCCTCCCTTTGCTCATCTGTAACCTTCAACTCCAGCTGTGAGAAATTGGGCTCCCACCACTTTGCCATATATTTACTAAATTATCCAATACCAATATACACATATTGTATTCTCTGAATTGTTAACTCCCAGTCTTACGAGAAACAACTTTATTAACTAGAGTATAATGCTTATGTACAGTTCCTTTTGACTTCAGTTTTGTAGATTATATTTATTTCCAAAATTATTTAGATCAGAATCTGATTTCCCTACACCCTTAGTGAGGGTGTTTAATATCTTTATAATATATTTAGATTATCTTGTCTTATTGTATATTGCATCTTTGGTTTCCCCACTCTTCTAATTTTTTTAAAATTTACATACATTAAGGTATTCTTTGTGCTATAAATTTCTATGGGTTTTCACAAATTCTTAATGTCTTGTATTTACCATTACAATATCATACAGAATTGTGTCACTACTCTAAAAAAATTTCTGTGCTACACCTTATTAAACCTTTTTCCTTTCCCACCAAACTCTGGTGACCAACAATCTTTAACTTCTCTACGGTTTTGCCTTTTCCAAAATGTCATATTACTGAAATCATACAGTACATAGTTTCTGCAAACTAGTTTCTTTCACTGAACAATGTACCTTTATAAATTACCTATGTCTTTGTATTACTTGTTACTTTGTTTAGGAATATTGTTAAGGAATATTTCACAGGGTGGATGTACACCATAGTCTGCTTATTTTATTCACCTATCAGAGGACATCTTGATTGCTGCTGGTTTGGGCGATTATAAATAGAGCTGCTCTAAATATTTGTATGCAGGATTTTTATTTGGGTTATTTGATTTCTTTTTGTTAAGTTTATGTGTTCTTTGTGTATTTTGTGTACAAATTCTATATTATATACATGTTTTGTAAACATTTTCTTTCAGTCTGTGGCATGTCTTTTCCTTAGCAGTGTCTTCCACACACCAGGCCTTTTAAATTTTGATAAGATTCAACTTATTGATTTTTTTTATTTCATAGATTATGCTATTGAAGTTGTATATAAAAACTCATCAACAAACCATAGATTTTTCTTTTATGTTCTCTTAACTTTTATAGTTTTGCATTTTATAGATAGGACTGTGATACATTTTGAGTTAATTGTTGTGTAAGGTGTAATGTTGTATCTAGGTTCTTTCTCTTTTTCTAGTATAAGGAATTCTATTTGTTTCAATATCATTTTTGAAAAGACTAGTTTTTTTTTTCTTTGAAATCAACGTCATTGCCCCACTGTTACAAATCAGTTCATTATACCTGTGTAGGGTCTGTTTTTGGCTGTTCTATTTTGTTTCATTGAGGTATATGTCAAATACCATGCTGTCTTGATTATTGTAACTTTATAGTAGGTTTTGAAATTGAGTTGTGTAAGACCTTTATATTCCATATTGTGTTGAATATTCTAAGTCTTTTGCTTTTCATTTAACTTTAGAATTATTACATTAATATCTACAAAATATCTTGCTGGCTTTTTTAATGGATTTGCATTGAACCCGTATTTCAAATTAGGAAAAACTGACATTTTACCAATATTCAGTTTTTCAATATGTGAGCATAGAATATCACTCCATCTGATTTATTTATTAGTATTTGATAGTTTTGTGCATATAGATTCTGTACACATATTATTAGACATACATAGGTATTTCATTATTTTAGGTATTATTCTAAATTATATTTTTTTAAAAGTTAGAGTGTCATGCATTTATTCCTGATTATTAAAAAGCAATTTATTTTTTTCGTATTAATCTTGTACCCTGCAGCCTTTCTATACTTGCTTATTAGTTCTTGGAGATTTTTTGTTTTGTTTTGTCAATTCATTGACATTTTCTTCACAGAAAATTATGTCATCTGTGAATAGACACAATTTTATTTCTTCCTTTTCAATGTGTGTACCTTTTTTCTTTTCTTGTTTTATTGCATCAGCTAGTATAATTTCAAATCAGAGTAATAAGAGAGGGAGGACATTCTTGCCTTGGGCCCATAAAAATTAATAAGGTTCTATGTAAGCCTCATGGTAACCACAAAGCAATAACCTTGAGTAGATACAAAAAGATAAAGAGAGAGGAATCAAAACATATCACCATTCCATCCTGGCTCATTACAGTCCAGCTATGTTGGCTCTTTTGGTGTTCTTCAAATATTCTAGTCATTCTCCTTCCCTCAAACATTTTGTGTTTACTTCTGTTATACATGCGGTTTGCTACTGCTTTGTTCAAATGTTGCCTTTTCTTTCTTTCTCTTAGAGGATTGCCCTCTTTACATTGTTTAAAACTGTTAAGGCTTTCCAGTCCCCAGAACTCATTTTTGTTTAATGTTTCTTCATAACAATTTAACTACGTAAATAATATACATTTTATTTAATTTAGTATCTGTCTTCTTGAAGTATAGTCTTAGCTCCACAAAAGAAGGGGGATTTTAAAATATGTTTTGCTTACTGCTTTATTTATAGTACCGAAAGTTGTGCAATTGTAGAGGTTAATAATAATTATTTGTTGAATAAATGAACAAATGGAGATTTGAAAATAAACATACATAAATACATTGAGTTTAAATATATGCACAGGGATGAAAGATTACTGTTTTCAAGTTTTTTCTCATACATGTATATATTTGTATATATGTGTGCAAATGTGTTATTAAAGCCAACAGTTTTGAAATCTTTCAATCATATTCTATTAATTAAATTTGTTACAATAATGCTAATTCACATTCATATAGTATTTTATCATTTTCAAAGCACTTTCAATATAGTATTTTGCCACTGGCATTATTGTTATAATTCCTCTTTTTACGTAAGGAAACTGAGATCCAGTTTTTTGTCAAAGGGCACACTTACCAAATGAATGTCAAAGTCTAAAGTTAATTCTAGGTTTTATTATTTAAGTCTATTTTCCTTCCTTTGTTTCTGTGCCCTTGTGTTTCTTCATTATTTTTTCATGATTATAATTATATACTAAATTTCTATCAATTGCAGTTAGTTGAAATCTGTCATTTAAAGAAAGACAAAATGATTCAGTGAGTGAATATGATTGGCATACTTGGTAACTAAATGTTTCATCAATTAAAAAGCTAAAGAAATCCTTATATACTCAAAACATTCAGTGTCTTTAAGACTGAAACTAGAATAAATGCTGCTGCAACATCTCTTCCTATACAAATTTTCATTCTTTCTAAACCTGACTGTATTTGCTATGTTTGCTTGCTTGTAGTTGGCATCAATTTCCACCAAAATAAGAAATCTGAGAAGTATTCTTAATTTCCACTTCTATTACAAAAGCAGACTGTGAGTTAGATCTGGCCCATGGACATTAGTTGCCAATTTAAGTTCTTAGAAAATAGAGCCTTTATCATCATCCATACCATCAGCATCTAAAAGATGCTCAGCCCATAGTAAGAGCTAAATAAAAATTTATTGTAAAATAAATAAATTCCAAAAAATAAATAGACAGTTAATAACCAAAAGTCAAATGATTACCTCAAGAGGCTTTAGGTGTAAACTGTGTGTGTGTAGGGAGGCGGGGATGGTTTAGATATTTACTTAGAAAGAAACTGTCCATGAGGAAATATATATATATATATATATATATATATATATATATATATATGTAATTTTCATGTTGTACATAAGTTTACATTTTCTATAAGGTAGCTAGGACGTTTGGTAGGTTCTAGGCTGGAGATGTAAATTTTGGAGGTAGCATAGCATTGGTATTTAAAGTCATAAATATGGGGAAACTGAGTGAGTAAAGAACCAAGGGAATAAGTAGGGAGTGCCAAGGACACAAGTAAGGAGAATATTAATATTTAAAGAGCTAACAATGGATGTAGAATCTATATAGAGAAGTCTGAGGGATAGCCAAAATGAAAGAAACTATTCTAAAGATGATAAATTAATAAGAGTCAAGGTGAAGAGTAAAGAAGTGAGCAACAATCATAAATGTCACCAAGATATTCAGTGAAGTTAATCCCTGATAAATGCTCACAGATTTAGAATTAAAGGTCATGAATCACCTTATCAATTTAGAACAGTGAAGGTAAAAGTCAAATGGTGATGAGTTTTAATAGTGCATGAGCGGCAAAGTAAAGATGGTAAGGGTGGAAAGACAAAAAAAGGAAATAAAACACTGTGTAGCTATTGGGCATGCTTTGTCACAGAATTTTTTGTTAGTGTTTCTCATGTTTATTTATAAGTTTTTATAAGATGGAAAAGCACCATGTATGTCTAAATGGTTAGAAGGAGTCAATAGTTAAAAATAAATAGAAGACACAAAGAAAAATTGGAGAAATGATGAAGAAAGTTCTCAAAACAGAGAATAAGGGAAATAATGAAAGCAGAATTGATTTGAGAGAGCAGGAGAAACACATCTTCATCTGAAACTATAACAAAAGGGTAAGAATAGAAGTAAAGAGGAATATATTGTATGCAAAGAAAAAGCTGAAAGAATCAAAGAAAATAGCTTTAATTTTTTTTATGTGGAAAAAAATAATAAAGTAAGTCCAATAGCTGAGAAGGAGATAGAAAGAAAAAATTGAGAGCTTAAGAAAATACAAGTTTCAAATAGCTTTTGAGGGAAATGGGAGATGTTGATCATTAAGTATATGTAATAGAATTGCAGAATAGTATGGAGGGCACAGCTATGAGTAAATCATAAATCTCTAATGGCACAATCTGCACTGTTAGGAGATTTCATTTTGCAATATTCAGCAGCAAAGTATATAGGTGCTGAGAAATTAGATGTTGAAAATTATCCATGATTGAGCATTTGGAAAGAATATAAAATCAAAGAGCAATGAGGTAAAAGAAGGAGGGTCTTGCCAATAAATAGTAATTGAAATGATGTCTCATAAATTGTCAGTGTTATAATGATGGGATCAAAGCTACAGAGCTGACAAAAATGGACATTGGTGAGTGCAAATCATTATGAAATTAGGGATAGGTCTTATGGAAATGAATGAGAATACCAGAAGGATAAGAAATTATGCTCAGAAATGAGAAACTGGAATTTTTTCCTCAAAAGCAGAAATGTTCTGGGCAATGACAAGGACCAAATTGTAGGTACAATTATTGATGGCTGATGTGAAATGCAAAGGAATGTAAACAGAACTTATAACATCAGGAAAATGTGAGGCAAAGGTATTATAATTGCTATCTACTGTAGCTGACACTGCAATGCCTTGCCCCACTCGTTCATCTACACCAATTACCAGCCTCACTTCTAACTGCCAACTGCTGCACGTTTTTTGTTTTTTGTTTTTGTTTTTTTTTTTGTTTTTGTCTGAGGGTTTCCCTAGCTTTTATAGCGTACGTTGCTCTTTGTGAGGTAGGACAGAAGCACTGGGAAATCAATGCCCTCCCTTCTCCTCAAAGCCCTCAACCAATGAGGGAGCAGCTCCCTCAACCCGTAGGTGGGATAATGCTGAGTGGCTATTTTCACCAGGTTTACGAAATTTCTTCAGTGAGATTGTTTCACTACTACCACTAAGTACTGCCACTTGAAAACACACCTTTTTTGGTTCCATTCTCTTTCTTATCTAATTCATTTACTCAAATTCTTATCTTAGGATTCTACTTTCTCTAAGCAACCATGACATTTATATAGATCCTGAAGTTCCTTACAATGATACTAGGAGTGGGAGGGTAGAAGAAGCAGATAAAGCAAAAGTCAGAATGTGATTTCAGTGAGGAGGGTTCAGTCACACATACACACACACACGCACACACGCACACGCACACACGTGGGTTGAAATAGAACAATTTTAAAAGCTTATGAACTAGAAAGAGTGTTTGACACAGCCTCTTTTCCTAGCAATATCAATGCATGATAACCTTCTACAGAGAAGACCCAAGGAAACATGACTCAGAGAACAAGTCCACAATCATTCAACAGACATTTATTGAATATCTACTATGGGCTATGAATAAACTAGATGACAGAGACACGAAAATAAAATACCATTTATGAATTCAATGTGCTTGCATGCTATTACGGCAGTAAATCTATAATCAAAAAATTCTAAGGCAATGTAAAAATGATGACTAAAGTATACATTGTGTAATGTTGGCATAAATGTAAAAGCTGCCTTAAGGTCTAGAAGAGTCAGAGAAGACTTCAGGAAAGAGATAATTTCTGAACTTAGTTTTACATTTAAGGAGATGTCAACAGGCGAAGGAGTAAGGGTAAAGGGTAGATATTTTAGAAAGATGGAATGAGCAGTGTCACAGAGGGCAAAAATAGCATGATATGTATAGAAAATTACAAGAACTTAGTGCTTTTGGAACTTAGACAGGAGAAAAAAATATGTTGGAGAGCCAGGCAAGGGCAGATAATTCCTTATATGTTGGCTATGAAAAATCTATTCTTAGGTAATGAAATGTCACTGAGGAATTTTGAATAAGCAAAGAAATTTGCCAATACTTATACTAGAGCATAGAATAGTGTGTGAGTGTGATTGAGAAACGTTAATTAATATAAAAATAAATTAATAAATCAGCAAAATAGCAAATATATTTAATGATGTGATAATAGAAAATTGTTGTAGATGTGTTAGGTTAGTAAGTCATCTCTGAAAAAGTAGAATGTAATATGAACTTTAAATAATAAGGAGCCAATATCATCAATAAATCAAAGAACGAGCATTAGTGAGGATGAGAGAAAAGGAAACCCTCATACACTGTTGGTAGGATTGAAAATTGGTATAGCTACTATGGAAAACAGTCTGAAAGTTCTTCAAAAAATTAATAATGGATTGATTCAGCAATTGCACTTCTGAGTATTTATTCAAAGAAAACCAAAACAATAATTAATAAAGATCCATGCACCCCTGTGTTCATGGCAGCACAATTTACAATAACCAAGATATAGAAGCAACTTAAATTTCCATCAACAGATGATCAGATAAAAAGTTATGGTTCTTTTATGCCATAAAATATTACTCGGCCATAAAAAAATGAAATTCTATCATTTTTAATGACATAGATGGACCTAGAGGTTACTATGCTTAGTGAAATAAGTCAGAGAAAGATAAATACCATCTGATTTCACTGATATGCAAAAACTAAAGAACAAAAAGAACAAACTAATCTAAAACAGACTCAAATATAGAAAACAATAAGATGATGGCCAGAGGGGAAGGAGATTGAGGTGCTGGGAGAAAGCAGTGAAGGGCTGAAGAAGTACAAATTAATGGTTGATAGAGGGTCACAGGTAGGGTGAACATGGCATACAGCATAGGGAATGCAGACAGTAGCAGGGTAATGGTTGTGAATAGAGCCAGAAGGAAGATAATCAGGGGGATCATTTCATAAACTATATAAATGTCTAACCAATGTACTGTATACTTGAAAGTAATAAAAAAATTCAAAAAATAATAATAATAAGGAGCCAAATATGTGAAGATTTAGTAGGGCATACAATCAAAGAAAACAGCTAGTATGGCAGGGTAGGGGAGCAATATTAGATTTTATTAGATTTTGTTTGTCCTGACTGAAGAATAAGAAGAAAGACAATTTGTCAGGAATAGTGGTACAAAATGAGTGATAAAAAGTGAATTTGGAGATTGTAGGAAAAACCTAAGTAAAGTAAGATTTTAGAAGCCAGAATTAAAAGTCTATATTTTATGTAAGTATGATGCTATATGAGGCAGAATAATGGACATCCAAATAAATCCAAATCTTAAACCCTGGAAGCTGTGAATATGTTACAGTATATGGCAGAGGGAATTAAGATTACAATTTAAATTAAAATTACTAATAGGCTGGCCCCAAGATAGAAAAATTATCCTGCAGTATTTGTGGAGTCCAATGTAATGATAAGCATAATGAATTCCTTAAAAATGAAAGAGGAAGGTGGAAAGAGAATCAGAGGAAGGTGTAACTATGAAAGAAAGGCACAAAGAAATGCAACACTGATGGCTGTTAGGATGGAGAAAGAGGTCATGAGCCAAGGAATGGCCTCTAGAAGCTGGAAAAAGGCAAGAAAATGGAGTTCCAGAAAGAAGGTAGCCTACTAATATCTTGACTTTAGTCCAGAGAGACTCATGTTAGATTTCTCACCCACATCTGTGTTATTTTTTATCCATTAAATTTGTGATAGTTTGTTATAGAAGCAATAAAAGCTAATACATGAGACACTGGGAGTTGTCAAGCAATGACATTGTAATAACCGTGATGGTTTTAAAACTCTATTTGTGGCTACTGTATGGACAGTAGATTATAGTGCAAAAACACCGAAAGTGAAGAAGTCAGTTATGAGAAGGCTAATGTGATTTAAGCAAAAAATGATAATAGTTTGGGAGAGAGTATTAATAGTAAATACAAAGGGAATCAAAAGGGTTTAAAATATGTTTTGGAATTACAGTAGAAAGAAGCTGCTCTTTGATTGAATTTAGGGAGTGAAATAAAACAGATAACAAGAAAAATGCATAAATTTTAGTTTTGCACAACTGGGTTAATTTTTATACCATTCACGGTGCTGAAGAAGAAAAATGCAAAGGTAACTTTGTGAAGTGTATGAGGAGTTCTAAAATCATTTTAAATCCCCTAAAATATTTTAAAGCCCTGTGCTTGCATCAAGTAGTCAGTCAGTTATATATATATATATATATATTTATATATTTATATATATTTATATATATTTATATATATATTTATATATATTTATATATATATATATATATATATATAAATCTGAATTTTGGGGGAAAGGTCAAATATGTAAGTTGAGGTTAGTGAATTAGTATAGAGATGCTTTAAAGCCATAGGTCTAAATTCAGTCATCAGGAGAGTATATATTTTAAGCAAAAAGGAGATGTGGAATATAGCAATGGGGTACTGCAAAAATTAATGATAATACAGAAGGCAAGAAAATGAAGAACCTAGAAAAAGTAGTCAAGAACATAGGAAAAGCATCAGTTAACTGATATCACAGAGATCAAGAGAAGAAAGTGCTTCTAGAAAAATAGGCCTCAGACACTGCTGAGAGATTAATAAAATAAGTTAAAATCATTAGGTTTAGCAGGATGGAAGTCAGTAGTATCTTGACAAAGTCTCAGCGAAGTGGTGTCAACAAGAGTCAAATCGAAGGAGGCTGAAGTTAAAAATGAGAGACCAGGAAGTGTAGACAGTGATTCCATAAAAATCATATCAATATTTTTGCTTTAAAGAGAAGCATCAAAATTGTGTAATTATAGTGAGATGTTTCTTGTCAACAAAATTTTACAATAACACAAACTAAATGTTTTAAACCTTACTTTTTTTTCTCCATCCCATCCTGAAACACTATCCTTAAGTTACTTTCCACCTCAAATACATTTGTTCACTATTCAGTCATTTATTTATTTACTCTTTTAGTTTCCTAAAAATGTTTATTGAGCACCTACAAAGTAGAAAAACCTACTATGCTGCCAATAGTATAAAATTATAGCACATACAATTGAGTACAGTTCATAATACTTGATAATGACCATAAATGGCTATGTTTCTGGTTTGTGTATTTACTATGTTATACCTGTTATCTTTATTTTATAGTGCACTCTTTCTACTTATTTTTAAAAAGCCAGTTTTCTCTAAAACAATATTCTGTGTTATGCCAACAGCCTCTTCTTACATCTCATGTTTACTGTGTCTCTTAATTTTACCTTGTCTCTTGTGCTTAATTTAATCTCATGGTTTTTATTTTACAAATTTAGTATAGCCCAAATGTACAGTGTTTTTAAGTCTATAGTAGTATTTAGTACTGTCCTAAGCCCTCACGTTTACTCACCACTCACTCACTGACTCACCCAGAGCAACTTCCTACAAGCTCCATTCATGGTAAGTCCTTCCTGAACAAAAGTAACACTTCTTTAAAAAAAATTTCTTCCACCATATCTTTACTGTAACTTTTCTGTGTCTATATATAGTTAGGTACACAAACACCATTGTGTTACAACTGCCTACAGTAGATAGTACAGAAACATGCCGTACAGGCCTGTAGTCTGAAAGCAATAGGCTATATCATACAGCCTAGGTGTGGCTATACCATCTAGGTTTTTGTAAGTACACGCCATGATGTTCGCACAATGACAAAATCACCTAGCATGCATTTCTCAGAACGTATTCACTTTGTTAGCAGCACATGACTCCATATGGATTTATCATACTGCTTTATTTTGCCTGTGGGAAAGTGGCTTATGTCTTATTTTCCACTGTATTCTTAAAAATATCTTTCCAGAGTGCTTACACTTGGTGCTTTCAGTGACTGTATATATATATATATATATATATATATATATATATATATATATATATATATATATATATATATATATATATGCAGTATTTCCTGAAATAATTAGGAAAAAGCAACAAAAAACTGAGCTTTCAATATGCTAAAATAATCGATTCAGCCCATATTCTAGCGGTTATATTTACTAGTGGCTAGATACAAACAAATCCCTCCAAATCTAACTTAATGAAACAAGATCCTACAAATTCTCTAAGGCATTTATTATTGATATGTTATTCTGTGAATGCTACTTGCTTCTCTTTGGTATTCATTTGACAGAAGAAATACTGAGTTCATTTCATAATGAATTCATATAGTTTCATTCGAACCTTCTTTTAACCCTATTACTGTCAAATGACATTTCAGGTACTGAATGCTGAACTTAAATTTTGAGAACCTGTGTTAAATGGACAAATGTTTCATCAGCAAGATCTGTTATCAGCAATTGATTATTTTACGCATTGAAATATAAAAAGTATTTTTGGAAGGGGAAAAACACAGCTCGCCCACATCCCCCTACAAAAGGTGGTTGGAATTGAAATAATTCTGTGTTTCATTTTGCAGAAAATCGTAAAAGATCAAATTTTTCCCATAGGAGTTATACTACTTTCAGTTTGGGTTTAAGTTATAAATATCTCAGAAATTGCCTTACTCATGGTGTTTCAAATTATTCCCTAATGTGTCTCTTACTGAAACAAAGATGCATAACTATACCTATATATAGTGAGGAGGAAAAATCTCTCCATTCTTTGAAAAGGTTACATCGAGTTCAAATTTGGATCTGGACTTTTCATGAGCTAAACTAGTTTTTTGATAATTACAAAAAAGAAAAGAATTCAATGCTACCCTTGCTTGATGTGTGCATTTTATTTCACCTGAAACTGATCTCATAGTTTTTGGGCTGTTTGGTGTGGAAGGGGGTTACTATCCAAATACACAAAAGTGTCATTAAGACCAATGGCAAATATTCTTTCATGTAGTATCTATCAAAGCTTCCAAATCACATTTGTGACATTTTATTAAAACAAATTTTTTTTTGCATACTGTGACAAATACAAAAGCCTACTAAATTGTTCTTTTATATTTTAAATCTATAAAATGTATATTGTATATTAAATTACATTGTACATTGTAAATTAACAGAATCAGGGAGTAAAAAAATGGTGAAAGTTAAATAATGAGAGTCACAGAAAAAAAAAGAAGAGAAATGAACTTGAAATCCATATAGAATTTCCAGATAATGTTTGAGAGAAGAATCAATTCATTACAAAGAAGCAGTATTCCATAGAAATTAGGCACCATGTTTTTAGCCTGAACCCCACAGGTATTGTCTCTGAGCTTTGAGTAGTAAATAAAACTGGATCAGCAAAAGACAATTCATCTGCTTTATGAATAGTTTAATAGTGTTAATAAGATTTCAGGAAAAATATAAGATGACTTTATTTTATAATTTAAGCATTAGGAAATAAAAATTTTTAATATTCAGGCTCCTTATGAAGAATCAATCTCATATTTGTATAACTGTTCATTATTTTATTTCCTTGATTTACAAAATAGAAAATATTTGTTTCCTCCTCAAGACTCCTAAAGTTATAACAATTTCAAATGTAAGTGATCAGAATTGTATATCTTAAAATGAGAAATGCAAAATAAACTTTTCTCTTAAAATCCAGCCTGAGAGATACAAGAAGCTGTTATCTGCATTGCACCCTGCTGGTGATTATACAGGAATGAGCAGTTGGCTCATTCTCAATTCCACACAAACAACAATTTAAGAACCTAAGGTATCATGAAACATATTTGAGAAGGGGGATGATTCTGAAGATATAGAACAAGCTCTGTAGCCTAAAGAGAAATTGTATGTCCCTGATTCACAGATTGACTCTAGTTTTTGGAACTTCCTTCTAGTAATTATTCGAACATTTACAACACAAATAAAACTTGGAAACATAACTGTCAAGAATTTAGCAAAACTACTCCACAATATTGCTTCCTCGGCATCCACTTTGGTTAGTTAGCCAAGTGGGCTGCAGGGATATTAGCATCTTCATGCAAGCACATGTCCTCAATAATGACCCACAGTCACAAGTAAATGTAAGTTCCAAATGTGATTCCCCCAGCATTCCTGTTGATCAACAGTCTCCCCTGCCTCCCAATGCCTTTCCCTTGTGGACTCCTTAGATAAGACTGTAGAGTCTACCAAACCTGTATTTCACTTTCTCTTGTGTACTTTGTTGAGCTGTGGCTCACATCCAGCACGCTGCGTTCAACTTAACAAGTGTTAATTTAACAAATTTATAACAATAATGCTAAGTGAAAGAAGCTAATTGCAAAAGAGCACATAATGTCTGATTACATGTATATGAAATGTCCAGAAAAAGCAAACCCATAGGAACAGAGAATAGATTAGTAGTTGTGTGGGGAAGGGGTGATGGGTGATGACTGCTAATGTGTATGGGATTTATTTCAAGGGACATGAAAATGTTGTGAAACTGGATAGCGATAATGGTTGTACAGCTCTATGAATATACTAAAAACAGGACAACTAAATTGTATACTTTAAAAGGTGAACCTTACAATATGCAAATTATATCTCAATAAAACTATTATAAAAATCAATGTGGCAAATTTTTCATATGCAAGCAATGATTTTAATATTATCTTTAATTGACCAACTAAACTATCCATATTTAATGCTACAGTTTATTTTTAAATTGTCTATTTTATATAGTGTTCTACACCATATATAGCACTTTTATATGCATTATTTTTCTTAAACCCACAATAACCCTATTACTAAAATAATTTTTATTTTAAGGAAGAGGACTTTAAGGCTTAGAGAAATTGAATGATTTGTCCAGTGTTAACAGATCTTGTAAGCAACATAGTTGGGGTTCTTCTCAGGTCAAGGCTCATGGTTGTTCCTGACATTATAGGTGACTCCTTGAAGATTTACTGAGAGAAACACACAAATGAATAGAAATGAAGTGAAAAGAGTCAGGATTCCAGAAAGGATTGTGTTAGTCATAACTACTGTCTCTAGAGGAAATGTAGATGGTGCAGAATGGGAAGTCAGTAACAATTTATTGTTTGATTTCTATGTTCCCAGCACTAATGTAAAAAGAAACCACTGAATATGGGGTTATGATTAGACAGGGGATGCTGTTTTATAGGAACACCGCAAATAGAAATGATTCAGTAAAATTTTAAAGTAGGAATATGGAAATACTCGGGAAGAAACAAAGCAGAGCTTTGCTATAATATTTATTATTATTAGAGATATAAAAAATTATTTGTAATCATCAAGCATTTTTATATTTCTTTATAAGGGACATTTGACTACTTCTGGCAAATAAAATGTAAGCAGAAGTGAATAATGTCATTTCTACACATAGGAACTGAAAAGCCCACATACCTTCATCTTACTCTCTTTCTTTGCTGTGGGGAACTTGGAGCTGCCATACTCCAGAACAAACAGCCATAAAATGGAGTCCTAACACACAGAAGACCATGAGGTAAGGGAGAAAAAAATGTAATTTTTTTTTTATTTTAAGCTACCAAAATTTTAAGGTCATTGGTTCTTGCTGTGTAGCCTATCCTATCCTTGCTAACTTGAACTTAAATGCTGCAGTATTTTTTTTAATATGTGGCATTAATGTAATAACTAGGAAAAGCAGTGGAGAAACCAATTAGAAGCTCAAATAATGGCAATTCATATTATTCCCAAGCAAAGTAATAAACTTTGCCTTATATAACTTGGAAGGCAACTGCATTGTATGTCGATTACTATTTATAGTGTTCGGCAAAGTATTTAAAATGAAAAAACAATGATCATCAAGAAAGAATTAACTAAGTTGTAAGCAGAAATAGAAATGGAGAGTCATTGAAACTCAGAGTCTTGTCCAATTGGAACATATTTCTAGAATTCTGATTAAAAACATTTCATTGCAGCCTTATTCATAGTGACCAAGACATGGAAACAATCGAAATGCCCTTCAGTAGATGATTAGATAAAGGTGTGGTATATACATACAATAGAATATTACTCAGCCATCAGAAAGGATGAAATGCTGCCATTTGCAGTAACATGAATGAATCTTGAAAATATCATTCTAAGTGATGTCAAACAGAAAAAGTTGACAACCATATAATTTCACTCCTATGAATTTGAAACTGAAAGTAACAAATGAAAAAGACAAACAGAGACTCATGGACATGGACAACAGTTTACTGGTAACCAGAGAGAAACGGGGCGGGGAGGGGGCAGTTGGAAGGTAGGAAAAGGTAAAAGGGGTCAAATATATGGTGATGAAAGAAAATTTAATTTTGGGTGGTGAACACACAATGTAATATACATATGATGTATTATTGAATTGTATACTTGAAACCTACATAATTTTATTAAACAATGTCACCCTCAATAAATTTAATTTTTAAAAAATTTGAGCAATAAAGGCCCATAGGCTTTCTCAGTTGATGCAGTACAAGGATCTAATTAAGAGTATGTTCTTTTCTTTCAAGGCTGATAACCTCAAGGTAGCCCTCACTCAAGGCGGTGTTAGTTATGAGGATAAGAAAGTAAAAAGAAAGCAAGGAAATAAAGCAGATCTGAAACAGATGTCTCAAAAAGAATTTGTGGTATGGATAGTGACACATTGTACTACCAGAAGACAAATAGTTTCAAAACTTAACATTTGGAGAAAATGGTATTGATAAAATGACTTTGAGTATTTAAGCCTTAACTCATAGGCCTTTAATCTTTCTCAAGCTGAAACTGAATTTAGAAAGCAGTGTATCCTCTAAGCAGTGCATATTCGCTAACTCCTAGTTTTAAAAGGAGTCAAGAAAGATAAAGAAAAGGGAAGCAACTTTAAGGAAGAGAATCTAGGAACAATGTTAAGTAATGGACAAAAGAGTTACTAGAGAGCAGAATTTATGGACTAACAAAAAAATCTCTTACTCCAGGGGTACAGGCCTTCCAGTGTTTGCTCTATATCTCCCATTATCTTGTTTACTAATTGATTTTTACTACTTTGTATTCTTCTCCACCACTTTTTAAAAATTTTATTTACTTACTTTTTATTATAGTTGACACATAATATTATATTCGTTTCAGATATACAACACAATAACTTGACATTTACACACTTTATGAAGTGATCACCATGATATGTCTAGTAACAATCTGTTGCCTTAAGAAGTGATCACCATATAATTTACTATAAATGCTTATAATTTTCTATAATGTACATTACATTCATAAATTATTTATTTTATAACTGGAAGTTTGCAACACAATTCTCTTTACCTTTTTCACCCATTTCCCCAAGCCCCTCCTCTCTGGCAACCATCAGTTTGTTCTCTGCATCTATGAATCTGTTTCTGTTTTATTCTGTTTACTTTTTTTTTTAATTCCACATATAAGTGAAATCATATGGTATTTGTCTTAGTCTGACTTATTTTACTTAGCATAATACTTAGCCCATCTATATTGTCAAAAATGGTAAGATTTCATACTTTTTTATGACTAATAATATATCATTGTAAATATAACAAATCTTTATCTATTCATCTATCAATGGACACCTAGGTTGCTTCCATATCTTGGTTATTGTAAGGGTGCATATATCTTTTCCAATTAGTGTTTTGTTTCTTTGGATAAATACCCAAAAGTACAATTGCTCGGTCAAAAGGTATACTCATTTTTAATTTTTTGAGAAATCCCCATACATTCCATAGTGGCTGTACCAATTTGCAATCCCACCAAATATGTATGAGAGTTCTCTTTTCTCCAAATCCTCACCAACACTTGTTGTTCTTTGATTTATTGATGATAGCCATTCTGACAGGTGTGAGGTGATGTCTCATTGTGGTTTTAATTTGCATTTCTCTGATGATTAGTGACCTCGAACATCTTTTCACATGACTATTGGCCATCTGTATTTCCTCTTTGGAGAAATATTTGTTCAGATCTGCCTATCTTTTAATTGAATTATTTATTTTTGTTGTTGTTGAGTTGTATGAGTTCTTTATTTGACATCACTTATTGAAGTGACTATCTTTTCCCCATTGTATATTCTTGTCTCTTTTCTCATATATTAATGGACCATATAAGCATGTGTTTATCTCCATTCTGTTCATTGTTTTATGTATATGTTCTGTGCCAGTATCATATTGTCTTGGTTACGATAGCTTTGTAGTTTGAAATCAGGGAGCGTGATACCTCCAATTTTGTTCTTTCTCAAGATTGCTTTGGCTATTCAGGATCTGTTGTGATTCCATGTAAATTTTAAAAATATTTGTTCTAGTTCTGTGAAAAATGTTATTGGTATTTTGATAGGATTGCATTGAATCCGTAAATTGTTTTGGGTAACATGGATATTTTAGCAATATTAATTCTTCCAACCCATGAGCATGGTATATTCTTTCATTTATTTGTGCCTTCTTCAATATATTTTATTAGTGTCTTATAGTTTGGGGAGTATAGATCTTTCAACTCCTTTGTTAAATTAATTCCTAGGTATTTATTATTTTTCATATTACTGTAAATGGGATTGTTTTCCTAATTTCGCTTTCTGGTAGTTTGTTTTTGATGTACAGAAATGCAGCTGATTTCTGAATATTAATATTGTATTCTGCAACTTTACTAAATTTATTTGTTATTTCTAACAGGTTTTTTTTGGTGTGGAAACTTTAGAGTTTTTAAATCTATCTGTTATCTGCAAATAGTGACAGTTTTATTTCTTTCTTTCCAATCTGGGTGACTTTTATTTATTTTTCTTCTCTGATTTTGCTGTGGTTAAGAATTCCAATACTACATTGAAAAAAAATGGTGAAAGTGAACATCCTTGTCTTGTATACATATCTTTTTCAAAAAAAGAGGAAAAAATACTTTTGAACTCATATCATGAAGCTAGCATTATCTTGATACCAAAACCAGATAAAGATACTACAAAAAAAGAAAAAAGAAAAATGGAAAAGAAAATTACAGACCAATATGCTTAATGAACATAGATGTAAAAATACTTAACAAAATATCAGCAAAACAAATTCAACAGAAAATTAAAAGATCATACACTATGATCAGATGAGATTTATTCCAGGGATGCAAGGATAGTTCAACACTCACAAATTAGTCAACATGATACACCATCTTATCAAAATGAAGGATACAAATAAGATGATCATCTGAATAGATGTAGAAAAAGCATGTGACATAACTCAACATCTATTTATGATAAAATTCAATGCAGTGAGGATAGAGGGAATATACCTCAATGTAGTAGAGGTCATGTATGACAAACCCGCAGCTAACATCATATTCAATGGTCAAAAGCTGAAAGCTTTCCTCTAAGATCAGGTACCTACTTTCTTTTTTAAGTTTGTTTGAAAGAGCATATAACTTGTTTTACAGTTTACATGACACAACATTAATATTAAATACAGTTGAAACTAATGTAGAGGGCCATGTGGATAAACTTTCTCAACTTTTTTTTACCAAGGAAGTAATGGAAAATGTATATTGAGTGGCAAATTATAGTGTTATTCGACTGTGTGACACCAATATGTCCCTGGTAGCAATATTCAAAGAAATCATTCACTTATTTGTCATTTTATACTGAATTTAACATAAGAAGAGTATCAAAGGGGTTAGATCCATACCCTGCCTAAATGTAGGTTAAAGAACGATGAGGAAAAGTTCATGAAATTAGAGACGAGGTTTCAGGAAGGAATATCTCTCAAGAATTGTGATTGAAGTACTGGAAAGATAAAAAACAAAATTGGGAAAAGGAGAGGTGAAAGAAAGAGGAAAAGAGGAAAAAAAAAGTCTGTGTTAAGATATTCAAAGGATATTTGGGAATCACACAAAGATTGTAACTGGCTTCTACAAAAAGTAATTTGTGGCAGTGTGTGATGACTGACTAGTCTCGAAACCCCTCCCCTTTCTTTGTTAATAGCTGCATAGAATAAATTATACAGATCTATAAAAATAAGTGTAATCAGTCTTGATTGAAAACAAGAGAGTAATTGTTAATTCAAACTTTTTTTAAATTTGGTAATTTTTTTCAAATTGAGCTCTCAAGTTTTTTAAATATTGCCTATTTTACCATAGCCTCTAAAGAGTTTCTGAAAATAATTGATCTTTGCCAATCTCATATTTTAAAAAATATCTAATTTCTTAAAAAATTATAAAGACAGAATCACATAACCTATAATTCACCCATTTAAAATGTACAATTTAATTAATTTTTATATATTTACAGACTTGTGCAACCAATCAACACAATCAAATTCAGAACACTTTTATTACCTCAAAAGAGAACCTCATTCCCACCAATAATCACTTTTCATTTCTCTATAAACCTTATAGCTTAAGACAAGATTAATATATTTTATCTTTATAGATATACCTATTCTGAAATTTTCATATAAATTGAATTAATATACTG
This sequence comes from Macroglossus sobrinus, assembly GCA_004027375.1. Classification (NCBI taxonomy): domain Eukaryota; kingdom Metazoa; phylum Chordata; class Mammalia; order Chiroptera; family Pteropodidae; genus Macroglossus; species Macroglossus sobrinus. The sequence goes on along the minus strand of PVKZ01000449.1, from coordinate 326,071 downwards.
TGTCCTTTTGTGATTAACTTATTACATTTAGTGTAATGTTTTGTTTAATGTTTTCAAGGCTCATCCATGTCTTAGCATGTATTATTATTTTATTTATTTTTGGCTAAATACTATTCCACTGTATATTACCTTTTACTTATCTATTCATCAGTTGATAAACATTTAGTTTGTTTCTACTTTTTCTTCCTTATCAATAGTGCTACTAATAACATTTTTGTACAAAAATTTTTATGTCAGCTATGTTTTATTTCTCCTGAGGAGATATCTAGGAGTGAAATGGCTGGGTCCTATGACAATTCTATGTTTAGTATGTTGAGAAACTGCCATTTATTTATGTTTTTTGCACTTCTTTCATAAACTTATTCCTAAATTTTATTTTTATGCTATTAATAAAATTGTTTTCTGAATTTTATTTTGAAATAGTTAATAGTGGTATATAGAAATACTGTTGGTTTTTGTATATTGATCTTATAACCTAAAATATCCTGGACTTATTAGTTTTTATAAGTAGTGTGTGTATGTGTGCATGTGTGTGTTCATTCCTTAGAGTTTTCTATATATAAGGTCACTTCAAATATAGTTTTACTGCTTTTTTTCCAATCTGAATGCCTTTCTCTCTCTCTCTCTCTCTCTCTCTGTCTCTCTCTCTGTCTCTCTCTCTTTTATGCTCTCACTCTCTCATTCTTTCTTTCTTGTTCTTCTTTCCTTTCCACCTTCCCTTCTCTTTCTCCTTCCCTCCCACCCTCCCTTCCTTCCTTCGTATTTGTTTTCCTCATTGCCCTGCTAGATAGAACTTTCAGTATTAAACAGAAGTGACAAGAGTAGGTATCCTTGCCTTACTCCTGACCTTGGAGAATACATTCAGTCTTTTATCATTAAGTATGATAGCTGTTGTTGTTGTTGTTGTTGTTGTTTTTTTGCTTTTTGTAGATGCCATTTATCAGATTTAGAATGTTCCCTTCTAGTCTAGTCTTTTGAGAGTTTACTGGAACATACCAGGATGTTATATTAATAAAAAAAAATTTTCATGTATTGAGATGATCATGCATTGTTATATTTTATTCTATTATATTCTATGACTTTCAGATGTTAAACTAACTTGGCATTCCCAGGAAAAATCTCAGTTGGTCATAGTATGTAACCCTTTTTTATGTTGTGGATTTTGGTTTTGGATTTTGTTGAGGTCTAAATTACTTTTATCTGTTTTCAATAACATTTTCAAATGATCTTTGCTTTATGTATTTCTTTAACTCTTATGCTAATATGTTATGCTCATTCTGAATTGAACTGACTTCTGATATAATTTTAAGATCCCAACATTATAATTTTTTAACATATCTGTTCCATATTCTTTTCCTCTAAAAAACTCATATAAAATGCATAAGGTTTTGTTATAAAAATATTTATGTGTACATATGCACACACATATATATCCAATTTTTAAATCTTCATTATTGGTTCTTGCTGAAAAGATGTTTTCTCTCAGAGATTATATTTTTTAATTCAAATATTTTTTACCACATTTTGCTTTTATGTCTTAAATTTTAAATTTTGACCAGTTCCAATTTGGGGTGGTAAGAACTGAATTAAAAATCTAGCTTCTCTTTTTTTCTAATTGACTACCACTTTTCCCAAATTAAAATTTATTTGGTTTCTCACTCTATTTGCACAATTTAAATCAATGTATGCCATATAATAGGCTGGCAATAGAGATTTATTGATTAGTGAAATAAAATAGATTATTATGTTTGTATTAAACTAAACTTTACATACAAACTTAATAAAACAATAGTAACAAACAAAACGACATGAACAAAACAACAAATTATTTGATGCTCAAGAAAAATTTTAGAATAGGTTAATAATATAACATCTGTGCATATTTGTGTGTGTGTGTGTTTTGTGTGTGTGTGTGTGTGTGTGTGCGTCAGAGAGAAAGAAGGGAGAGAGGGACACAGAGATTGTTATTGTTTTAAAATTTTTTGTATTAATTTGGTGTAGTTATTACTAAAGTGTATTGCTTGCCAATAAATGGTGACTTTTTCAGGAATAAATTATACAATATAAGTGATCAATATCTGAAAAAGCAAAAACTAAACAACTATAAGAAAATATAAATGTATATTAGTAAAATTAATGTAAAAAATAGGTTGTAGCAAGAATTCAGAATAAAAAGATTTCAGAAGTTATTCATAGAAAGCTTTTACTGAAATATAGATGTTTTAACATAGTTTGAATAAAAAATCAAAGGAGGCTTCTGACAAGGAAAGTAATGTGGCTTCAACCTGCAAAAGTTAAGAGGGGATATAAATAGCAGGGTCTAGAAGATGTTTAAGGATTAGACATCAAGATCTAAGATAAATAGTTTATGTTATCATAGGCCTTGAGATGAAAAAGAAAGCATTTCTATCTTTCTTTCTCAAAAGACCTTTAATTTCATTCCTATGGAAGTGGTTCAAAAAATTTTTTAAAATTCTCCCTTTTCTCTATATTTAATTTCCTTTATTTTCATAACTTCCAGACACTTTTAGAATTGGAAAAGCAAAAGATTTTAAGAGATATATATTTTTTTGAATTATTTTTCTTTAGGAATTGAAGATATGGGAAGGATAAACTAATTCTAGGTTTAAGTTAGATATTAACTGGTTTTAATTATATTTATCTTCTTAAAACATCAAAATACAATGAAAATAGAGTGATAAAATGGATGTAATCCATTCCGATTACTTTTCATAAAATAAAGATGGAAACTCTGTGGCCAATTATAATCTGTAAATGTTACAGCTTTAATTTTAAAGAATTCAGGGATACTAATTTAGATCATGCTTGTTTTGGAGTGTTTATGTAAAGTTTAGACTATTCAAACATGAATAATAATAAAATTACCTGCTAAATTATTTATCAAGCATTACTAGTTATGACATCCAAAAGATTTTGTTCTTTTGCTTTATCTGTTTATAATTGTTTTCCAGTTCTAATAAAATTTAAAAGACTGTAAAATAAAATATAGGTTCTCCTTCATTGTTCTCTCCAGCCAGCCAATTGTAGTGATTTAGAGCTCAGAAGACCCTATAGTCAGAGTCAGAAGTTTGGAAGCTGAGCTTGTCCCTACCTGGTGATTCGGTTAGGTGAAATAGTCAATCTGTGCCTCATATAATTACACTAGCTATGACTAAGATTGTTATGAGGATAAAACATGTTAATATTTTAATGCACTTAAAATGATATTTTATTATTAATTATAGCAAGCAAATAATAAATAATTTCCCTATGCCTATGGAACTCTAAGAAATAATCTACAGGCTACTTGCTATCCATAGAAGAACACCTCTCTGGTGCTATTGGAAAAAACCTTGGTGCTTTTGATGAATGAGCGGTAGCTAGTCAAGCACCATATTAAAAAAAACAAACAAATAATATGAAATAATGCTTTGTATTTTTCAAATGGAAGCATTAATTTACTCACATATATAAATATTAATACCACAAAAATATTTCTCATACAAAACTGATATGTTTATCTTGCAACATTGTAATAAGTTGTATATTATTTAAGATGATTTATAAATTAACTCTGGTTTCTTTTGTACTCCCAGGTTGGAATTTATATCTTTTTTCTCTTATTCTTCTCAAAATAAAGTTTATTTGATTATTAAATAAAGAAAAACTTAAAAAGGTCTTTTGCCTTTTTCCTGTTATTTTTGGAAATACTGATTTGTTTTAATTTTTTAAGCAATCCCTGTGCTCTATGACATTCTCTCTCTCTTTCTCTGTCTCCCACTTTGCTCCTTTCTGATTTTTTCCCACTTCTTTAAACATTTCTTCTTGCAAATATTTAAACAATTCGATCTATTTTCTGAATTATTTCTAAATGTTGTTATTTTAACATTTTACAGGGACAAAAGCAGAGTGTTCTGTTCTAGTCCCCACCATGAAAGGATCCGTACTACACACTTTATTCTTCTGACAGGAATTTTAACAATTTAAAGCCAAATGGCTTAGCATTCCTTTTCTGTCTCTACTCAAAAGCCAATGCTATATTTCCTATTTTCAATGTTATAGACCCATTCACAAACACTTCTTTGTGACAATATAGATGGATCTCAAGATAATCATGCTAGGCAAAATAAGCCAGACAAAAGCTGAAAATCACATGATATCACTTATATGTTGGATATAAACCTAAAAGCAACAAATGAACAGGACAAACAGACTCATGGACATGGACAATGGACTAGTGGTTACCAGAGGGGAGGGAAGAGAGGAGAAGAGGGAGACAGACGGGGTAAAGGTGGTCAAATATGTGGTGAAAGAAAGAAATCTAACTGTGGGAGGTGCACACAGTATAAATATATATATGTCTTACTATTAAAGTGAGCAGCTGAAACTTATTGGATTTCATTAACCAATGTCACCATAAAGAATAAATAAATAAAAATAAATTACTGTTCTCTTAAAAATACAAATACAAATAATTAAAAGTATAAAAACAAACACTTCTTGTTCTGAGATTTAAATATTCTGGGTGCAATGAGATCCCAGTGGGTTACAGAAACTTTTGAGCTATAACCTGTGGCCTCCTGAGAAAGCGAGGAATTCTAACTGTCTTCTCCACAGCATGGTTCATCAGCAGTGGCCGATGCAGTAAGTGTAGCACAGGGTTGAGGTAGAGAATCCTTGCTGATAACAACTCTGCTACTCGCTACACACACACACACACACACACACACCTTGTGTTTTCTTTTTATTGAAAAAAAGACTAGCATTTATAATTTGGAATAGACGTAAATTGTAATTTCTTGAAAAGCAATGTTGGTAGTTGTGCTGAAGTTCACAGTCACAGCCTATTCTGCAGACTTGAAGTCATGTTTCAGAGGTTCTGAAAAGCAGAGTTCAAAGACACTTCTTTGGCAAAGGTTTATTTTTTCTTTAATTTGTATGAGTGGTGACAACCTGACACACACATCGTGACTCAAGTTATTTGCTTTAGGACATTCTAATTTAATTGTCTATTATTTTGCTCGGTTCTTTGTTTGCATAATGCTGTCCCTACAATAACACTACACTCAACAGTTGTTTTTTTTTTTTTTTCTTAAGAACTTGTAAAACCAGTCTTGGATTGGAAAAAAACAAAACAGAGAGAGATACTAAAGAAAGAACTTGTAAAGACCTGAAAGAAATAGCAGGTGCAAGAAAAAAAAAGAGGAAGGGCTTGAAAGAAATAGCATAAACACCAAAGTATTTTTCTCCCTAAGGTTTTTTTTTTCAAACCTGTAATTGGGCTTATGGCATTAAGAATATTCCTGAAGAGCAGTTGCTAGTTTCGAATAAAGTGCCTGGATACAATTATTTTATATATATATATATATAAATTTATATATAATATTATATATATATATTATATAGATAGATAGATAGGTAGATAGATAGATAGATAGATAGATATACTGCAGTGAAGGATAACTGCAAAATGTTAAAGTGAAATCATAAGTATATTTGGTACAAAAATCAATTATTTGAAAATTTTAAATTTCAAAGCAGTTACTAATATAATGGCTGGAAAATAATAACACAATTTTATTTACTTGCAAAACAGCCAATGTTTAGCAACAGAGTGATTCTGTAATGCTTTAATTTGAAGAACAGAGAGCTACAAAAATCCTTGCCCTATCTCTAGCATTCAACATAGAAGTTGCTAAAAATTAATAATTTATAGTAATCATTTTTTTCATCAGATTGGCAACCAGATTTTACAATGTCACAAATTCTATCTATTGTGTATCATATAAACATAGCCTGAATGTCTACAATTAATAACTTGTTAAAACACGCTTTAGTTATTCTTTGCTACCTACTCATTATATAGTGATGTTGAAAAGGTAGGCTTTAAACTTAAGATTTGTATCAAGATTATTGAGTAATGATTTCCCTGGGTATATATATTAAAATAATTGCAATAGAATAATATATTTAATATGTGAAAGAAATGCCATTTTTATGAAATTTTTTATTTCATCAAATATATTAATGTAATTATAGTACAATTAATTAGAATATTATTTTTTGCTGTTTATGTTCCTATAATTTCCAAAGATTTTATTAGGATTCTTACCTCCAAAAGGATATTTCCCTATAACTGTAATAAGTTAAATAATAATAGGCTAGCCTCTTTTATTTAACATCTTTGGTATATTTCTAGGTAACATTAATAATTTGAAATTAGTTACTATAAATTGGATATCACCTACTGGGCAAAGACCAGTGTGGTCTCTTTATCTGTTTCTTCATTATCTATATTGTTCAACTAATAATGTTGCTAATGTTGTTAGCTGCTCATAGGTAAGGAATAATATACATTGACATTTAGTCTGAAATAGCTTCTCTCCATTATATTAAAATTTGTGAATTGAAGAAGGCCTGGGAACCACTATCACATGCACATACAAATGCATACACTATCCTAGATGTGTGCCATTTCCATGCCTAAATCATACAGTGAATCCAATTATCTTGAGGCAAAAATACAAAACAAACAAAACCCTAAAAGTTCTATATTTTAGTTATAAATTTGAGAGGATAATTCTCCACTATTGGAATTTCAGAAATGTGATATTTAATGAATCACATTATCATTACACATATTTTAAATTAACAGAAAAATTTGATTTACTAATTAATTTTCCTTTTCATTCCAAACTTTTCATTTAAAATTTTTAATTTAATTTATTTAATTTATTTGGTTTATTTGCATCTCAAAAATTGAAAGAAAAAAATTAATGATGGGTATCTCATTCTGTTTTATTTTATTTTTATTTTTATTTTTCAACTACAGTTGACTTAAAATATTATATTAGTTTCAGGTGTATAATATAGTAATTAGATATTTACATAACTTATAAACATTTATATAACTTATACAAATTTTGACTGTTGACAACATGAGAGGGGATTTGGGGAGGATTAGTGAAAATGAGTGATAAATAAGTATAATAGTTTTTATTAAAAGACAGAATTAAAATCTATGTACTAACAATATGAGTTCATGATAGCTCATATTGAGTTATGGAGCCAGTGGTAAAAGTCCTTGAATTGTTCAGAAAGGAAGTTCAAATAATAATTAAAATAATTTCAAGGCTAAACACAAAAATACTTTTACAGCTAAATACTTAAAAGGTTTAAATTGTACAGTAAAACTAAAAATATTTTTTTAAAAAAATAATAAAAAGTAGAATAATGCTAAACAAACAAACCAAAATTGTTAATAAATCCAAACAAGAAAAAAAATAACAGAAGTGGAACACATTGACAGTCAAAGTAATATAGTGGGAATAAGTACAAATATAACAAATGACAATCTAAACATAAGTGCAATTAATTTAGCTGCAAAAAAAGTCATATTCAACTAAAAAATTCTTGAAGACATAAATTATTAAAAGTAAAAATCTGGTAAAACTTATGTTGGGTAAATGTTAATAAAAGGAAAACAAGAATAGTTATATTATCAGGCTAAATAGAATTAAGAGGAAAAGTATTGTCATATATAATAATAAGGTTTGAATCATCATTAACACATATATAACATATGCATAAGATATATATTCTACTCTGTATGCAGTAATAAAATTGGCTCATTATGTATTAAGCAAATATTAATACAATTATAGAAACAAATATACAAACACACCATTATAATGGAAAGTTTACACTCAATGTTTTTCATTAATGTTAGGCCAAAATAGAATGGATCTAAAAAATAGAACAACAAATTTAATAAAATTATATAGAACCTAAGCCCTATAATTTGAAAGTACAAATTTGAAGTATGACAACTATTGATCATATGATATGCCAAAAAGAAGCCTCAACAATTTTTAAAGAATTGTTATTCTATAGACTTTGTTTTCTAGTACAATGAAATAAAGTTAGAATTCAATGACAAAAAGCTAAATTAAATTTTCTAAACTGGTGGATTAAAAAAGCTTGCTCAGATTTTGGGAAACATGGCAGAGTGAGAGACATCTCTCCACTTGAAATAACAATAAACTGAATAACTAAAACTGAACAAAAAACACTCAAACTGCACATCAGCATGTCTGAGCATGGGATCTGTGTATAAGAGCTACCACAGATCAGAACCCTAAGTGTTGGGCAGTGGACTGGGAGAAATAAAGAAGCTACCTCTCACAGTCACTGGAGCTCCCTATAGGAGGGAGAGAGGAGAAGAAACAGCGAGTTCCCTGTACAGCCTTGCCTAAATTCCACAGTCAGTTGCAGGGCCCAGTCATCAGGGAGGAAAGCAGAGAAGTGGGATGGGACTACAGAAAAACAACAGTTGATTTTGACTGGCTGCGGTTGCAAAACTGAGGATGAGCTGCAGCCCCCAACTCTCAAAGCAGAAGGCCCCTTCCCCCAAATCCTCTGAGACAGATAACTACGGAGCCCCAGGGGAATCTGCGCAAATGCTGCTGAAACTGTCACTGACACTGACAGGGACTGAAATTGAGGGTAGCAAGCACTATTATATATCTACAAGAAAAAATTTTTTAAAGACAATATTTAGGCTTAATATAAAGCAGAGGTCCAAGAGGCTTAGATATTATATACTGGAAACCAAAAGAAAAACACATTCTTTGCAGCAGGCTAAAGAGAGACCTTTATATAATAAATCTTTTTTTTTTTTTTTGAAAAACAGCAGAATACACTTCCATTAAAGCCCAGGGAGAGAAATAGTCCATTAAACACCATGAACAACCAAGGTGACAAGATATCTTAGAAAGAAAGAAAAATCTCCAGTAAATAAGCTTACAGAAATAAAAATGTGCAACTTAAATGACAGAGAATTCAGGATCGTACTTCTGAAAAAACTCAGTGAGTTCCGACATGAGTCATATCAACAATTTTAGGAATTGAAAAACACCTAGATGGGCATAGTAAATTGAAACCCTCAAAAAAAAAAAAACAGAATAGATCTTCTGGAGATAAAAAACACACAGCAAGAGTTGAAAAATGAAATAACAAGCTTGGGAAATAGAGTCGATCAAATGGAGAAAAGGATAAGTGATTTCGAAGACAGAAATCTAGAAATGCATCAGAAGAAAGAAGAGAGAAACTGAAGAATGAAAAATAATGAAGGAGAAATACAAGAACTAGCTGATACCATCAAGAGAGGAAACATCAGAATAATGGGCATTATTGAGGGGAGAAAAAGGAACAGGAACTAGAAAACATTTTCAGAAAAATAGTGGAAAAGAATTTACCAAATCTAAGGAATGAGCTGGAGCATGGAAATCAAGAAGTCAACAGAACACCCATTATCTCAAACCAAAAAGGCCTCCACCAAGACACATTGTATTAAAGTTATTAAAAATCAACAACAAAGATAGAATTCTCAGAGCAGTCAGGAAGAAGAAAACGATAATTTATTAGATTGTCATCGACCTTCTCAGCGCAGGTCTTACAAGCCAGAAAGGAATGGAATCGAATATTTAAACTATTAAATGAATGGAACTGAAGTACCAGACTAGAATAATGTATCCAGCTAAGTTCTCCTTTAGATATGAAAGAGAAACTAAGACCTTTTAAGACATACAAAAATTGAGGAATTTTTCCAATATGAAGCCTGTATTACAGGAAATACTGAAAGAGGTCAGTTCACTTAAAACAAAATAACAAAAGATAATACATCATTAAGAGAAAGTGACTATAAGGAAAATAGAAGCAGAGGGGTGCAATTCTTACTAAGAACAGGGCCTTATAAGCTTAATAAAAAGAGAATTGCTAAGGCAAGATAGTAGTGAACATTCAGCATACATAGGGACAAATTGAGATAACAATGACTGAAAAAGGGAAGATTCAAAGATCCAAATTCATAAAAGAGAAAAGAGATAAGGCACACACAGAAGAAAATGAATATATATATATATATATATATATATATATATATATATATATATATAATAAAACAAGAAGAGCCAGAGGCCAAACCCACAAAAGCCAAACAAACTGAAGAAAACAAAAACACTAGGACAAGGAAGCAATTGAAACATCGAGCTACCAGAAAGTAAAAGAAGACCTCATATTTCAATAATCACCCTAAATGTAAATGGACTGAACTCACCAATAAAAAGGCACAGAGTTGCAGAATGGATTAAAAAGCAAATCCCAACCATATGCTTCCTCCAGGAGACACATCTCAGCTCCAAAGACAAATATAGACTCAAGGTGAAATGGTAGAAAATTATATTTCAAGCAAATGGCAGAGAAAAGTGGGAGTAGTGATACTAATATCAGATGAAATAGACTTCAAAATAAAAAAAAGTAAAGAAAGATACTGAGCGACACTTCATAATGATAAAGAGAATCATGCACCAAGAAGACATAACACTTATTAATATCTATGCTCCCAATCAGGGAGCCCTGAAATATGTATGGCAATTACTAACAGAACTAAAAGGACAAGCAGGTCAAAACACTATCGTAGTAGGGGGCCTAACTACCCCACTGTCAGATATGGACAGATCATCCAAACAGAAAATCAATAAGGAAATAACACTCTTAAATGACACATTAGACCAACAAAACATAATTGACAGTTACAGAGCCTTGCATCCCAAAATAGCTGCTTATACATTCTCCTTTAGTGCACATAGAACATTCTCAAGGATTGACCACATACTGGGACACAGAGATAGCCTCAACAAATATGAGAGTTGAAATCATACCAACCATATTCTCTAATCATAATGCTTTAAAACTAGAGATCGACTATAAAAAGAAATCAGGAAGAATCACAAATACATGGAAATTAAACAACATGCTTCTGAAGAATAACTGGTACAGAAGAAATAAAAAGAGATCAAGAGATACATAGTAATAAATTATAACAATAGTACAACATACCAAAACTTTTGGGACATGGCAAAAGCAATCATAAGAGGAAAATTCATATCATTACAAACCTATCTCCAAAAACAAGAACAAACCCAAATAAACAACCTAATGTTTTATCTTAAAAAACTAGAAAAAGAAGAACAAATGAGGCCTAAAATCAGCAGAAGGAAGAAAATCATCAACATTAGAGCAGAAATGAATAAAATTAAAAACAAAACAAACAAATAAAAACAATAAAAAAATAAATACAACATGGAACTGGTTCTTTGAGGTTAATAAAATTGACAAACTCCTAGCTAGACTCACTAAAGAAAAAAGAGAAAGAACACAAACAAAATCTAAATAGACCAATCAGCAGTGTGGAAATGGAAACAATCATCAAAAACCTACCAAAAAGTAAAAGTGCAGGACCAGAAGTCTTCAACACTAAATTCTACCAAATATTCAAAGATTTAATACCTATTCTTGTCAAACTCTTTCAAATAATCAAAGAGGAGGCAATACTTCCTAACTCATTTTATGAGGCCAATATTACCTTGATATCAAAACCTGGTAAAGGTAACACAAAAAGAAAACTACAGACCAATATCTCTCATGAACACAGATGCAAGAATCCTAAATAAGAAACTAGCAACCAAATACAGCAACATATTGAAAAGATTATACACCACAATTAACTGGGCTTCATCCCAGGGGCACAGGGATGATTCAACATATGCAAATTGATTAATGTGATACACCACATAAACAAATTAAAAAATAAGAATCATATGATCATATCAATAGATGCAGAAAAAGCCTTCGACTAGATACAGCATGCATTTATGATCAAAATGCTTATAAAAATTATGTTAAGTACCTTAACATAATAAAGGCCATCTGTGACAAACCCTCAGCCAACACCATACTTAATGGTGAAAAGCTAAAAACCTTCCCTTTATGATCAGAAACAAGAAAAGGCTGTCCGCTATTGCCCCTGTTATTCCTTATAACATTAGAGGTCTTAGTGAGTGCAATCATGCAAGAGAAAGATATAAAAGGCATCCAAATAGGAAACGAAGAAGTCAAACTAACTATCACCATTTGCATATGACATAATTCTCTATATGGAAAACCCTAAAGATTCCACGAGAACACTACTAGAAACAATAAGCAAATACAGTAAAATTTTTGGATACAAAATCAATGTTCAAAAATTTATAGCTTTCCTATACTCTAATAATGAAGTGACAAAAAAAAGTGGAAAAATAATTTCTTTTGCAATTGCAACAAAAAGAATAAAATATCTAGGAATAAATTTAACAAAACAAGTGAAAGACCTATATAATGAAAACTACAAGACCCTATTAAAATAAATGGAAGAAGATATAAAAAAAATGGAACGATATCCCATATTCTTGGATTGGAAGAATCTACATAGTTAAAATGACTATATTACTTAAAGCATCATACAAATTTAATGCAATCCCCCTCAAAATCCCATTGACATTTTTTAAAGAAATTGAAAAAAAAACCATCAGATTTGTATGGAAGCACAAAAGACCCCAAATTGTCAAAGCCAAACTGAGAAAAAAGAATGAGGCTGGAGGCATGATTCTGCCAGACTTCAAATTATACTACACAGTGAAAGTAATCAAAATGGCATGGTATTGGCAGAAAAACAGACACATGGACCAGTAAAACAGAATCGAGTGCCCAGAAGTAAACCCATATTTATATGAGCAAATAGTTTTTGACATTATATATATATATATATATATATATATATATATATATATATATATATATATATATATATTCACAGTGGAGAAAGAAAAGCCTCTTCAATAAATGGTGCTGAGAAAATGAAAGGCTACCTGCCAAAGAATGACACTAGATTATTGTCTATCACCACACTCCAAAATTAACTCAAAATGGATTAAAGACCTGAATATAAGACCTGAAATAATAAAATACATAGAGGAAAACATAGGAACTAAACTCAAGGACCTTGGACTTAAAGAGGATTTTATAAATTTGGTCTCAAAGGCAAGAGAAGTAAAAGCTAAAATAAATGAATGGGAGTACATCAAATTAAAAAGCTTCTGCTCAGCAAAAGAAATCATCAACAAAGTAAAAAGACAACCATCCAAATGGGAAAATATATTTTCAAGCAACACCTCCAATAAGGGCCTAATATCTAAAATATGCAAAGAACTCATACTACTCAACAACAACAAGAAAACAAATGATCCAATCAAAAAATGGGCAGAGGACCTGAACAGACACTTCTTCCAAGAAGACATACAAATGGCCAACAAATATTTGAAAAGGTCCTCAACATCACTAGCTATTAGAAAAATGCAAATCAAAACTGCAATGAGATACCATCTCACAACTGTTAGAATAGCTATAATCAACAGAACAAGTAATAACAAATATTGGAAAACAGGCAGAGAAAAGGAACCCTCATACACTGCTGGTGGGACTGCAATTGGTACAGCCACTATGGAAAACAGTGTGGAGTTTCCTCAAAAAACTAAGAATTGATCTACCATATGATCCAGCAATCCCACTACTGGGTATTTTCCCCTAAGACTTGAAAACCCATATCCGAAAAAATATTTGCACACCGATGTTCATAGCAGCACTATTCACAGAGGCAAGGACATGGAAACAACTGAAGTGTCCTACAATAGATGATTGGTTAAAGAAGCTGTGACACAGATATACAATGGAATGTTACTCAGCCATAAGAAGAGATAAAATACTGCCATTTGTGACAACATTGATGGTCCTTGAGCTAAGCAAAATAAGCCAGAAAGAAAAAGCTGAACATCACATGATATCACTTATATGTGGGATAAACCTAAAAGCAACAAATGAACAGCACAAACAAACAGAGACTCCAGGACATGGACAATGGACTAGGAGGAGGGTTAATTGGGTACTGGGAATCAAATATATAGTAGCTGAATAAAACTGGACTTTGGGTGGCAAACACAAAAGAATATATAGATGTCAAATTATAATGTACACCTGAAAATGATATAATTGTAGTAACCAATGTTATCCCAATAAACTTTTTAAAAAGCTTGCTCAAATAGTTTTAAGATAAAGTAAATATATTCAAGACTAAAGTAATTAGAATTAAAAAAATAATGAAAATCTTACATATTCAACTTTGAAATGTAACAAAAATGACAAATTGAAGGAAATCTAAAACATTACATGTCTTTATTGAAATAAAAGAAAGGCTACAAATTAATGAACATAGAAACCAACTCAAGATATTAGACAAAAGTGGGAACTAATCCAAAAAAATTAGAATAATAATAAAGAACTGAAAATATTGCAATAGTAAACAAAAAATAGTAATTGCTAAAAATAGAAATGCAAGACTGTACAAATCAATAAACAGAAAAAGAAGACAGGAAAGGAAAAAGTAGACTAATTTGGAAAATTTTATGCTAAAAATAAAAGTGAAAACTTAGATTCGACAAATTCTAAGTGAAATATAATATTAAATAAGATTGATGAAGGAACAGCAAGCCCTAGTAGTTCTAGTACCTCAAAGAAAAGTCTATCTGAAAGAAATTGTCTTTTCTCAAAGAAAAAAATAAAAACAATGTTCTATTCGACAGCAAAATGCTTTTACACTTTCAAAGAACAAATTACTTCAACTTTATAGACATCTTCCCAAAGAACAAAAATGAAATATTCCTTAACTCATCTTATTAATTTATTTGAACTACAGTAATAAAACTAGATAAGAGTTGTATACCAATGGAAAATTGAAGACCTAATTAACTCATAAAACTATATGTAAATATGTTAAAAATATTAACAAACAGAATGCAGTAATTTCTATATATTGATATATTATGACCAAGTTGGATTTATTACAGAAAGTCAAGAGTAGTATATTATTAGTAAATTGATCATTTTTTTACTACATTATAGAATGGGGAAAATTATAACCACCTTACTAGGTACCATAAAATACCATCTGACATAATTTAAAACACACTTATAATAAAAATGATTTACAAAATACAAATATTTACCAGTGTAAAAGTTTGTTTGCCAAAAAGTAAAGAAATTTTCATTGCACTGATACAATGTTAAAAGCATTTTCTTTGAAATCAAGACCTACTTAAGGATTTTTTTATCACTGCTTATGTCCACAATGTACAAGAAGTCAACTAGTCACCAAAAAACTTTTTAAAACATCTTAAAAAGATTGAATAGGAAGAAACTGATGAGAACTATATACAGAAAACCAAAGAGAATCTACAGATAAATTATTAGGTGTAATAAGAGCAGGCTTAGCAGAGTGGTTAAAGATAGGGTAAATATATAACAGTTGATTGGATTTTATATACTACAACCACCAGTAAGAAAACATACTACTATGGCTTCTATGACTACTACTAATAAAAAATATATATATCTAAGAAGAAACAACAAAATATTTGAAAAAAATGGAAATTTTTATAAAACCTTATTGAAAGATATTTTTAAAGGGCTAAACAAAAGGAGAGATATAGCATGCTCATGGATAAGAAGAGTTAATATTATAAAGATATTAATTCTCCCCTAACTGATATATGCATTCAGTGCAATTTTACTAACTTTTCTATTGTGCATGTGTCTGTATGTGTGTCTGCATGTCTGTATCTTGGCAAGCTAATTCTAACATTTATGTGAAAGAATGGAAGAACAAAGAATCAATAAATCCCAAAAGTCCAGAAGCAGAACTTATTTTACAAGAGAACTCTCTTAATTCATTTAAACTGCTATAACAAAATACTACAGACTGGGTAGCTTTTGGAAACAGTGGAAATTAATTGCTAACATTTCTGGAGACTGGGAGTCCAAAACCAATGTGCCCTCTTCTTCTAGGTTGCTGTCCCTCATGATGGAAGGACTGGGACATCTGTGAGATCACTTTTATAAAATCACTAACCTCATTATGGAAGGCTCCATCCTTATTACCTAATCATTTCCTAAAGTCCCCACCTATTAATACACACACCTTTAGGATTTAAGATTTCAAGGTATGAATTTAGAGAGGACACAGACATTGAGACCATTGCATTGTAAAGTTTGTTATATAGATAAAATAAATAAGGTATTGTGGAATCAATTCAGGGCTAAAAAAAAAAAAACCCTGACAAATGCAACAGACTAGAACACATGAAATCAAGTCATAAAGGTATTTCTCTGATACTCACCATTCTATTTCTATCCTCTAGAACTGTACCTGACACATAGTAAAGGCTCAATAAATATTTGTTAAATGGATCTTATAGGATCTATAGCATATGTATTACTGCTAAAACTGAAAGACACAATTATTCCAAGAATTATTCTGAGATGATTGGTTTCTCCTGAATAAAATACTCTTTACTAATTATTATATAGAAAAAAATTTAAAATATATTAGATATTTAAATGAGAGAAAAAACATTGCAAATTTAGATTTAAAAATATAAGAATATATAGTTATGAATGTAATAATATTTTTAACAAAGTATACAATGTTCTAGGCTTAAAAATTGAAACATTTGAACATACTGATGTTAAGAAATCCTATTTATCAAAAAGCATGATTTGGCAAGCTAACAAACTGAAAACTGGAGAAAATTTTTGAAATGAATACAACTGAGAATAATAATTATACAAAATATACAAAAATTCTTACAAATCAATGAGAAAAAGATAACCAAATGCACAAACTATATAAATAAGCAATATTTATAAAACCTGAATAATAGAAATATAAAAACACACCCCCTGTTAGTAATTAGAAAATTACTACTAATACCACAATGATCTACCATATAGATTATACTGATCAGATTGACAAAAATTATGAGTGATAATACAAGTTTTAGTGAAAATGGATTAATGAAAACCTTCTTATAATGCTAGCAAGGGTGTAAGTTAGAGCAATCCTTTTGGAAAATAATTTGGCATTATCTTTTAAGTTTGAACATTCTCATTTCCAACAACTCAATAATTTCACTTCCAGATCTATACCTTAGAGAACTTTTACACATGCATACCACAAGACCTGTACAAGGATATTCATAACAATATTTCTCTTACTAGCAAAAATGTTAAGCAACCAAACCATCTATCAACAGGAGAATAGATAAGTAAAATATTGAATAATCCCGCAATGGAATGTTAAATTACAGTGAAAATAAATGAACCAGTTTTCTGAGAACACACGAATGGGTTTTAAAAACCTGCTGAGAAACATATCATCAAATTATTTTTTAAAAGGAAAGAAATGGTGAAGAAAAATTTCAGGCAGGCGCGACCTATGTTGGAAAGGTAGAAGAATCGGATCGAACAGAAACATACCCACTGATGCCACACTATTGATGATCCTCCATCTCATAACTGGATTGGTAGGCTCATAAGTGTCCTCTTTATTATGCTTTATAACCTGCATTAATATGTACCAAATGTTACATAAGGTAGTTTTAGAGTATTCATCAAAGCTGCACACAAGAACAAAAATAAAATGATCTGATATAGAATAAATTCTTATATACAGACACAACACACAGACTGTTATGTGTTCATTCTGAATTGGCAATAAATATAAATGCCTTTCTGTAATGTTTTGAGAAAGAAATTTTACCTGCAAGTACCAATAATAAAATTTTAAATTTATATTGAGATAACAATACAACATATTACTGCCTTAAATGTTTTCTTCTGAGACAAACATTTTGGTAATTAGAACTATCAAATCAATAAGAAAGCTTAACTTGAGAAAGTCAAAGAGAAGAATCTTTATAAAACTGTTAAAACAGTATATGGTTTTTCAAGAACCCTATTACTACCAGTATTTCAGAAGGGCAAAGTGAATGACAGCTTTCAAAATGGCATGTTTGTCCCCTAGAATATTGTAATTATTTTCTGTGTAAATGTCTGAAAACAACTAATTTTAATTTAGCTGTAAAAAATAAGAGATAAACATAAATATTGTTTTATTCAAAGCTATTAACATGTATTTTCATAAATGGAAAACTCTGAACACTTAGGTTTAATCATTATAAGGACAGGCAACACAGACTTCTAAATATTTTTAACTTTTCCTTTTTTATTTTTTTCACTTTTAGACTCCCACAGTTCTTTAGAATAGGTTCCTTTCAATGTCTTACAATTCTTATTTTTAGCATGTGCTCAATTTAACTTCTGTTGATATTAATTATGATCTGAATTATGTAAGTTTGCTGCTAAAAAATGAACAAACAATTCTCAACAGGACCATTTTCAACTTTATGATGTCATTCTGGATCTCTAAATCCAACTCACAATTTAGTAACTATGCTCCATCATTTCGTAAGAAGCATGTTTTCTCTAATCTCAGGGATAAGTACATTTTCTAAACATAAAACCTAAGAAAAATTCAATATAGGATAAAACAATAGATTTGACCATGTAAAAATTTAAAGGGAGTAGAAAATAGAAAAACATGATCAACGGATTCTGATTTTTGCACTTAATAAATTATAGAACCTTTCACTGCAGGGAAACTTGAAATTAGATGAAGGCAAGATTTTAGGGAGAAACCTTTACTGCAGTTTGAGTTTGAAATATCTGAGACAAACCAGAAGATGATGCCTTGTACTCAAACTGAACTTCAAGCTGGAGATAAACTTTCAGGAAGCAAGTATGTATCTGAAGCTCTAAGTGTAAAAGAGCTTCCCCAGGAAAAAGTTAAAACTGAGATGAGAACTGTGATAAACACAGAGTTCTTTTTTTTTTAATGTTTTATTCAAATATAGTTGACATATTAGATATTATATTATTTTATGTGTATAACAGTAATTCAATATTTATAGTTTTAAAGGCTGGTTCTTTAGTCTCAGTGATTCAGTAGGTCTGGGCTGAAGCATAGAAACTCACATTTTCATCAGACAGATGTTCTCTGGACCATACCTTAAGATGGACTAAATAATAAAAAGAAACTGCTCTTTTGTTTTCTTGTTTCATTCAATTGTTTGTATACATGCATCACACCTCACTTTATTTCTAAAATAGTCCCAGACACCTTTATTACATGAATGAGGGAATCTTAAATGAACATAATGACACACAAAAGAGGTTGCAAGTGTTTTCAACTATAAAAGAATGTACTGTGTAAAGGAAAATTATACCTAACTATATACTTGAAAATAGCTAATTTTAGCTTAGCATAACAATTTATAACGATAGAAAACAATACTGCAAAAGCACAAAAATTCCTTATGTGGAAATTATTTCTTTTTCTGAGTTATGGGAGTATCTCTGAATACATGATTTGCTTTATTGTGCTTTGCAAATATTGCATTTTTAAAAAAAATTTAAAGGTTTATGGAAACTCTGCATTGAACAAGTCTATTTTCCAACAACTTTTGCTCACTTTATGTCTCTGTATCACATTTTGGTAATTCTCACAATATTTCAAATTTTTCATTATTATTATATTTGTTATGGTGATTTTTGATGATCAGTGATCTTTGATGTTACTGTTGTAATTGTTTTGGGGTGTCATGAATGGTACTCATATAAGATGGAAAACTGAATAATATTGTGTGTATTCTGATGCTTCCACCAACAAGCCATCTCTCTCTCAAGAATCCCTAGTCCCTGAAACACAACAGTATTAAAATCAGGCTAATTAATAACACTGCGATGTCCTCTAAGTGTTCAAATTAGAGTCACACATCTCTCACTTTAAATCAAGACCTAGAAATCATTGAGCTTAGTGAGGAAGCTTGAGATATGTGGAAAGCTAGGCTTTTTGCACCAAAAGGGTTATGAATGCAAAGAAAATGTTCTTGAAGGAAGTTAAAAGTGCTACTCCAGTGAATGCACAAATAAAAAGAAAGCAAAACAGCCTTATTGCTGATATGAAGAAAGTTTTAGTGGTCTGGTTAGAACAAACCAGCCACAACATTCCCTTAAGCCAAAGCCTAAGGCAGAGCAAAGCACTAACTCTCTAATTCTATAAAGGTGGAGATAGGTGAGAAAGTTGAAGAAGAAAATGTTAAAGTTTGTGGAGATTGGTTAGGAGATTTAAGGAAAGAAGCTGTCTCCAGAATTTAAAAGTGCAAGATGAAGCAGCAAATGCTAGTAGAGAAGCTGCTCCAGGTTATCCAGAGCTAGCTAAGATAATTATTGAAGATGGTACACTGAACAACAAATTTTTAATGTAGCTGAAACAGCCTTTTATTGGAAGAAGATTCTTTATAGGACTTTCATAGCTAGAGAGGAGAGGTCAGTGCCTGGCTTCAAAGCATCAAATGACAGTCTGACTCTCTTGTTAAGGGCTAATGAAGCCGGTGACTTTGAGTTGAAGCCAATGTTCATTCACCATTCTGAAAATCTTAGGACGCTTAAGAATTATGCTAAAATGACTGCCTGTGCTCTATAAATGGAACAACAAAGCCTAAATGACAGCATTTCTGTTTATAACACGGTTTATTGGATATTTTAAGCCCATTGTGGAGATCTACTGCTCAGAAAAAAAGGCTTCTTTCAAAATATTACTGCTCATTGACAACACACCTGGTCACCCAAGAGCTCTGATGGAGATGTACAAGATTAATGTTGTTTTCATGCCTGCTAACATAACATCCATTCCACAGCCCATAAATCAAGGAGTAATTTTTTCAAGTCTTATTATTTAAGAAATACATTTCATAAAATTATAGATGCCATAGATAGTGATTTCTCTGATGGATTTGAATAAAGTAAATTGAAAACCTCTGGAAAGAATTCATCACTCTAGATGCCGTAAAGAATATTCACAATTCATGGGAAGAGGTCGAATATGAACATTAATAGGAGTTTGGAAGAAGTTGATTCCAAACACATGGATGACTTTCAGGGATTCAAGCTTTCAGTGGAAGAAGTAACTACAGAGGTATTGAAAATAGCAAGACAACCAGAATTAGAAGTGGAGCCTGAAGATGTGACTGAATTGCTACAATCTCATAGTAAAACTTGAATGAATGAGGAGCTGCTTTATGAATAAAAAGATGCAATAGTTTCTTCAGATAAAACCTCACATTTGTGAGAAGATGCTGTAAAGACTGTTGAAATGATAGCAAAAGATTTAGAATATTACATAGACTTAGTTGATAAAGCAGAAGCAGGGTTTGAGAAAATTGGCTCTAATTTTGAAAGAAGTTCTACTGAGGATAAAATGCTGTCAAACATCATTGCATGCTACAGAGAAGTTGTTTATGAAAGGCAGAGTCAATCAATATGGCAATCTTCACTGTTGTTTCAGAAAGAAAGAAATTGTTACTACCACCTCAACCTTCAGCAACCACTACCCTGATTAGCCAGCAGCCATTAACACACAGCCATTAAGCCCCTTTACCAAGAAAAACATTACAACTTGTTAAAGACTCAGATGTACTTTTTAGCATTAAAGTGCTTTTAATTGAGGCCTGTAAATTTTTTAAGAAATAATTCTACACTTAATAAATTCCATTGTAGTATAAACACAACTTTAATATGCACTGGGAAACAAACAAACAAAAAAAATTGTGTGACTTGTTTTTTGTTGCAGTATTCACTTTATTGTGGTGCTAGATCCCAGCCTGTCATGTCTCTGATGTACGCCTGTATTATGGTGATAAATATGTGCCTTATTCATGAGAGCAACTTTGTGGTAAAACATAAAGTTGTTTATTCAGATGAGTTACAGTAGAATCATACAACTAGATGATCCAGTATTCTATTTCTCTAATTTTGGTGGATCTAAACCTCTCCAGAACAGTATAGCAGAAAGAAATCTACTCTAAAAGGTAATGCCTAAAATGCCCTTATTGAAGAGTATACCACTCTATTCTGGTTTGGTTAGTTTGAAATTTAAGATTTTCAATGTATTTGTTTTATCAAGACAAAGATTTATGTTACTAGAGGTCATGCTATTAGCAAGAGTTTAATATTTTCATATCATTATAAGTTTGAATTTTCTTATTAAGAAATATATATTCATAATTGTCATTTTGTGCTTAAAATAATGTGAAAGATATAGAATGATGAGGTATAGCAGATGTAAAACTCACAGTAAAGTAATAAGAAGTCATGATGAGAATAAAATATAAATAAAGACTGGATGAAATATAGCTCGGTTTTTCATTTTTCTAATAAAAGATTCTAAAATCCAGTGTAGTTTACAAAAGTCCTTTATTGAAGCGCTCAAAATTACACAAGACACCTTTTTTTTTTAACCTTGTCCCATAACAAGATGTGAACAAGGAGATGCTTTACAAAAAATAAGGGGCAGTAAATTCAGAACGAATTGAGGTAAATAATGCCTTATGCATATGTATAGTCGACCTGTGAAACTCATTGACCGGAGAGGTCACTGAGTCAAATACTACAGTTGAATTTAAAAAACAGTTGGGTAATTTTATGACCACTAATAGCTTTGGGAGCTCTGCTCAGCAAGCAGAGATAATGATAAGGGTAATCAAACCTCTTGTTTCAGGATATAAGTTACCAGAAAAGAAGGTTGTCCAATTCCATGCCTTACTTTTGTCCTCTGGACATTTCTCATAAACACCCACCTTCAGGGAGGTGCAAGGATGGACACCAGTGCTATTATTCAGCACTTTTATGCTTAAGTTTATAGATGCCCGTGTGTTCTTTCACCTTCATTTGAAGTATCTTGCCCCTGTCACTTAAGAGCAGTGAAAACTGGTTTGGGAAATAATGTTTCATAATAGTCAAGATAATCTGCAGTTTATGTTTTTAGCAGGAATAGTTTGACAGTTAGCAATTATTACATTTGGTGGGGGAGGTGGGAGACATGATAGTGCCATTTTTTTTTGTATATACCATTATGTAAAGTGGCATTAATGAAGTTACCATTCCTTTAACACTTCATTCTAAATACATTGTATTTTAAAAACATGTCACTGAGTTTTAAAACTTGTTCCTCTTTAGAATTACTGTCGATTGTGTTATAGTACCTTTGAAACTTTAATCAGTGTTACAGTAGACCAAGTCTTTTTATTTAATTTACTTCTATTTAATTGAGGTCAAAATTCAAGTCTTATTGTTTAAGTCGATTTTTTCCAAAGTAGAAAATTTGACAGAAAAACAAATAAAACATAAAACTACCTGTAATCTTAAAATTTTGAATAACTATTACTATATGTACACATATATGTATATATAGTTATACACATACTCTCACACACACTCATTTATATATATTTCTGCTAGTTTGGTTATATAACCAATATTCATGACAGATTGTTATTAAAAGGATAAATTATTTATCATGAACAATTGACAATGAAATTAAATATTTTTGAAGGCTGCATATAATATACATATACTATAATTTATTTTCCCAATTTTCTCTGTGGACATTTACATTGGCTGCAACTTTTTGCTGTCATGACTGTGAGAACATCTGTGATTAATTTTTACTGTTATTTCAAAATGAATGCACATTATTTCTGAGGCTTTTAATACATATTGCTAAACTATTTTCCAGGAAAATTGTGTCATTTTGCACATCAATTTATTAGAGTATAATTTCCTTGAATAATAAAGAATTAATACATATATAAATTTTAAAATCTTTTAAAATCTTTATTAATAAGATTAATAAAATAGTAGAAAAAATTTATTAATAATTAGTTTTGTATCTTTGATTACTTGTAGTTTGAATGAAATTACATAAGTTTATTGGTCATTTCTATTTCTATTTTTGTGAATTACAGGTTCAAGTTTCTTTGTTATTTTTAATATTTACATGTTTAACTTTTTCCCTTTTTGTTGTTATTAAGAATATTAACATTTTGCCTGCATATACTTCCCAGTTTGTTACTTCCTATTTTATTTATAATATATTTTGACATATGAGAGTTTTATATTTTTCTGTAGTCATTTCCATCAACTTTTATTTACCATTTGCATATGAATATATACTCATTTTAATAGCATTTACCTCTATTTTCTTCTGGGATGTGTGGTTTTATTTTTCATATTTAACTTCTTAAAGAGTGACCCTAAATTTCTGTGGTTACATATAAAACAGATTAATCTGAACATGCTTTTTTCTTTTTTCCTTCAATAACAAATATTTCCAGACTTACAAATATTCTATCACTGATTTAAAATCTTATCTTGATTTTATATCAAACTAGTGTTAATAATTAAATCAGTTTCTGAGGTTTCTATTTTTAACATTTACTTTCACATTATTTATTTTTATATTGAATTTAAATAGTTAAAAGTAAAATATCTTCTAATTATTATTATTCTCAAAATACTTAAATTAATCTTATTTGTTTCTTGATGGCATTTTAAATGATTGTATTTATTTTAAGTAATTATT
This sequence comes from Macroglossus sobrinus, assembly GCA_004027375.1. Taxonomy (NCBI): domain Eukaryota; kingdom Metazoa; phylum Chordata; class Mammalia; order Chiroptera; family Pteropodidae; genus Macroglossus; species Macroglossus sobrinus. Next base: position 301,824 of record PVKZ01000449.1, on the reverse strand, counting down.
AAATCAACAAAAATTTTATTTTTTTTCTTAAAATTCATTCTGGTTAATTTTGGAGTACATATGTTAAGATAGTTCTCCATTTATTTGATCATTTTACTTAATACAATTTAGTAAATTCTGTCATTATGTGACATGATTTATACACACTTTTATACATTTATTACTGGAAAATTTATATTTTTGCATCTACTATGAATAAAATACTTTTTCTATTGTGGCTTACAATTGGATTTTAGTAATATATACAAGTATACCAAAATCAAAATCTCCTGATTTCGGTGTTGTTGATTTTTTTCTTGGTTTTCTGCTGTCAATTTCTATTTCTAATTTAATTTTTATTATTTATTTTCTCCTGTACTTTGGATTTCTTTGCTCTTTTTTTTCTAGTTTCTTAAGATGGAAGCTTAGATTATTATTTTAGGCCTTTCTTTCCTAATACATATATTCAATGCTATATGTTTTCCTTTAAGCACTGATCTTACTGTATCCCCAAAATTTCGATAATTCTATTTTTATTTTTATTTAGTTTAAAATTTTTTAAATTTATTTTGAGATTTCTGCTTTGACCTATGTTTTATTTAGAAACATGTTATTTATTATCCACATATTTTTAAATTTTTCAGCTATTTTACTCTTATTGATCTCTACTTGAATTCCATTGTTGTCTGAGAGAATACATTGTATAAAGTATTGTTATGGTGTGTTATACGCCTGTGAAAAATATTTTTTAAATGTCTTTTTTAATGTTAATAACTTATTTTCTTCTTTTTTCTACTTTTTTATTTTTATTTTTTTCTTCTTTCCCCATCTTTTCTTCTTACCTTCCTTTGTATTTATTTATTTGACAAGTCTATTATTAAAAACAATCATCAACTCATGAATTATGTTTTTTAATATTGTAATATTTACAATATTTGCTCTGTGGAGCAAAAAGATAGGTTCTATTCCAAATTCTTTCATAAGCTGAATATATGTTGCTTTAGTAGTCCAGTTTTTTCTGAATTTATTGGAGGACCTTGAAACAAATTGAAATTCCATTTTCATACTATTGTGATTTATTTTCCCCTCAAAATATTGATACTTTTTCTTCAAGAAATGGTTGAACAAAGATTTAGGCCAATGAGGAACCAGACAATAAAAAATACATACCAGGAATTGAGCTATGTTTTTCTGCAGAGGTGAAGGTTTTCCCACATGATCCATGAAAATTCTAACTTTTAACATGACCATCAATTTGTAGGTCAAGGAATCTTCAGTAAAATGTTGGTATGCTAAGGATTGCATTCTTTACATTGTTCTTCATGGAAGCTCTTACCTTTGAGAGACATTCATTTGGGAACTTTTACCCAGGTTTGCATTGGGTGTGTAAAACTGATTTCTGTTCCAAAGCCATTTTTTCTCTGGCAGAAATTGAATTATCTAGCTAAGTAAAAAAAAATGGGAGGAGAGAATAAAAAATCCTTATTCTCTCTCTCTGTAACATATACATGCGCAAATTGTCAATATGAGAAAACTTATTGTTGCTTGGTAAATGTTAATTACTCTACAGATATCAGGAACACGGTCAATATAGCTGTTATTTATTTTAAGATTGAAGAGTCTGAGTCTAAATAAAATAAAATAAAATGAGTGTCATATCTTGCATCTTACCCTATATAGTTTTTAATATACATTATTATTTATATCTGGCTCTCAAATGAGATTGCATTATTTATAATCCAAGTCACTTTATCAGATCCTCTTGAAATTCCCTTGCGTTTCCTAGAACAATACTACTTTCACTTCTGTTTTCTTCTGTAGAGTTTCCAGAGAGATACCATGAGGTACTATCATAGAGATATGAACCAGTATGGTTGAACCTATATCTAATCTATATCTACTTTAAGGATCCAATTTTTAGTTTTTTGGTAATCTTAAAAAGAAAAAAAAGAAAAAGGAAATTATTTGAAACTCTATATTAAATATTTTATCAGAAAATCTATATTACATATTGTATCAGAAAACCTAAAATTGCTTCTCATAAAGGAAAAGTTAACTTTCACTAGATTTACACATTAATGTTGAATGTGGATTTTAAGGGAAGGAATATATCCTTCATTGCTATTGGAAATGTTTTTTTCTCAATGAACAAAATCTTTAAGAAGTGCTGCTAACATATGAATTAAAACACAATTTTAAAAAATGAAAAAACAGAATCTAGTAACTCAGTAATACAATAAAAATTAAATGAGAATTGATTAAAATATAGTGGCCTATACTTAAATCTTTTTTGCACTCTTTTGAGTTTGATACTCCTTAAATCACCTCTAGTTTCCACAATGAAACTGTGATTGGTAAGCAATATTGGAAGGGGACTATTGAGGTCATGTCCATGCTAAAAACATTTAAAAATTGCTATAAGCCTCAATGTCAGTGTGAAAATTACACTTGGGAAAAATTTGTTTGTTGATTAGTATGCATATACCAACTAAATGTGGCTTTCAGTGTCTTTTTTATTTCACTTTGGTGCCTGTATTAAATGACTTGTTGCTATTGGAGTTATAAGTCAGGTATAGGCAATTTTCCAAAAGATCTTTATTTAAAATGTTTTCATGATTTATTCACATTAATAACCACAAAACCACCATCACCATTACTACCAACACCAACACCTACTGCCAATAATAATGACACATTCTTTGAGTGTATGCTATGTTCCAGTTACTGTGATAATTATTCACGTGTTACTTCATTTTATCATAAAAGAACTCTTATCTATAGTTGCTAACATATTTAGGAATTAACATATTTAGATAGCCTATAGCCACATGGTTATTCCATATTTAAGAAGCATGCAGTGGATAATACACAATTAAAATATGAAAATAAACTCATCTGATCTCTCCAACAGCAGCAGGGATGAAGTGAAAAAGAACTTTTTTATTTTGCCTTATAGTTATATTGGGATGTTTTAAAAGAATAATTTAAGAAGTATTCTTAGATTGAGTAATGTTATTCGGTAGTTTTATTAATACATGCGTAAATACATATATTTTCTGAGGAATAATTAACTTTCCTCCAGCATTGTTAAAACTATGGAATTTTTCTATAAGAAATGGTTCCTTCCATTGTGGGAAAGAAAGAGATATTTAGCAATGGTAAATCGAGGTGTGGAAGCCAAGCAGAGCCAAGATAGCAGCCTCTGGGAGATAGGCTGTTGAAGGTCCATAGGTAGCTATGAAATACACAATCTTGGTTCAGAAATGGCAGTGGAGGTGGGAATCAGAATGATTCTAGTAAACCTACAATTGGCATTATAATGAATAAGCTCAATGAAATGAGAGAAGCTCAAAAGGCAGTTAGTGCAAAGAATAGTGGCAGAAGTGCCTGGACTGGCCTGCAAGGGTGAAACAACAAGAGAAATTGCAGAAAAATTTTAAAATAGTATTTAAAATAAAGAATGTAAGGAAAAGACATATAACCACATAAAGCCTGGATGACAAACATAAAACCAGAATCTATATCATGTGTCATGATTACAGTTAATACTTAGCACTTAATATGAATATGTGTAAGACACTATGCTAAAGATTCCACATAAACTACCTTATTTAGTTCTGTGAGTAGGTGGTCAAATAAGGCAAACAATGCACACAGTGGTAATCTGCTCGATGCCAGATTCTTTGTAAGGAGATAACCCCAGAATTTAATCTGGCAGTCCAACCACAGAGACCAAGTCCATAACTAGTAAGTATGAACTGCACCACTCATGCAAAGAAGGGGTGGGAGGATGTGGAAAGCAGGAAAACATACAATTAATCAAGACAGGAAGACTAGCCTGTATAGCTCTCTAACTAAGAAACATTTGTCAACTCCTTTCCAAAAAGTGTAAAAATGGCTCTCTGAGAATGTCAGAATGAGCAACAATAAACTCATATGGAATTTAGTTATTGGTAAATAACTACACAGTACATTTAGTTATTTAGTCATTGGATGCAACTTAGGTAAATATTCCTTATTGTGTGTCCAAGTTTGAAAAGCATACACCAAAAGTGTTTACTTTTAAAAAGCTGAAGTGGAAAATCTTATTATTTGGCCTTTGAACTAAAGCCCACACATTGGTGCACAGCCCCATAAGTTATCTGCTCTCCAACCCATTGCCTCCTTAACTCAGGAGAAATAATGAGCAGTTAGATTCAGACAATTAAAGCCACATAGCACAGTTGTTTCAGTCAGAAATTTGAAGTTCACAGATGGGATCAACATTTTTCTGGTAAAACCAAAAATTATTAAAGCTACTATTTAGATGATGGAATTTCCAATCACTAAACAAATGGCACAAATTGTTTGAAAGGTTAGGTAACTCATGTCGTCTTAAGAAGATCAAGCTATTAAAACCTTACCAATTAGGAAGAGCTTTACAGACATAAAATGTCCTTTATGAGTAAGAAAAATTATCTGTTTTCACTATAGGTCATGCTCAATATTTTATTAAATTATCTTAATAAATTTAATAAATTTATGCCACTTAAGTGATGATTAATTTATTCCCCCATTCTAAATCTACACAAGCAAATTTTGGGGGGTATTTTTTCTTTTTATCAGATTTATCTCGTTCATTTTAGCAGAGTAAGTAAAAGTCTGTGTGAGATTTTGAGGTTGTCTTTTTATTTTGAAGAGATTGTTTTATCAACTGGTGATAGGATGGCTGTCCTGCTACCTGATTTTTCATTGGGAAATGACCAGTTTAGTGATACACCCTCCATTCACTCAGGAAAATTTTATTGAGAGTTTTCTATATAATAGGCTTTGGAGATATGGTGGTAAGGCAAACTTTTTTTTATCACTTGTTGAGTTTAGTTTCCATACAGGGAAATATGTCTTAATCAAGTATGCATGCAAATTAATTATTTTTATTAAAAGTATAGTATATATCATAAAGAAGAACAACATTTTTCTAGCAATGGAGACTGATCGAGACTGATCAATAGAGTGGATGTAACATAAGTTAAAGAAAGTTTTTCTAAGAAGGAATCTTTAATGTAAAACTATGGAGAATAAGCATCAAAAGTGCAGAAAAGTTGGGGAGCAGTTTTGGTCTCAGGAAAAAGTTGTGCCAAGGCTAGGAATGGTGGCAGGAAGCCAAAGAGGTCAATGCTCCTGGAGCAGAGAAAGGAGGAGAGAAATTGCTGGTGGAGGAGACTGGTAGATGGCAGCATCATACAGTATCTTATATAGAGTTACTAGTAATCCAAAGTAAAAAAAAAAAAAAAAGTTGATCTTTGATTTAAAGGCAACAGTGATCTTAAAAGCATAAGTAGTCTATTGTTAATTAATTGCTTGAATAGAAACATATTTTTCTCCTAGCCCCATTTCCATTTTACTGTTAATCAAATTGGTGTTGAACTAGAAAAAGAAAAGGGAAGTTTAGATGCTAACTGTATTGTGTTTTTGTAGGAGTCAACCTATATATAGTACTTGAAGAATTCTTTAAAATGATGCACTTTTCATATGGTAGAGTTGTAGACATATTTCTTATAGCAAAATGGATTAAAATTAAAGGGCTAAAACCTGAAATGAGGACAAGCTTACCAGCATGCCAGTTGCTTGCGTTTAGAAATAGTACCACTAAGTGCAGAGCAGATTGAAGAAATATAGTTACTTAAATTAGGATGCACCAGTAGACTTTAAGATTTTTCTTCCATTAAAGAATGTTTAAGTGATGAAGGTAGAAAGTGATCTTACCACAAAACTAGTTTTAACTTTACTTTCACCCTGAGAACATAACAGCCAATTACACTAATCTGTTCTGCCAACCAAAATATGCTTCAGTTTTTATTCCATCATGGCTAGATGATGTTCCAAGTAAATCTAAAACCTCTTTAAGCTTGGCACTAGCTAAGACAAAGAACATATAAAACTGATTTATTCAAAAAAAATGTCAAATACCTATTATATGTTGATCACTTCTAAGTGGTAAGGAAGATAGATAAGAGACCATTTCTACTCTAAGACACTTGGGAAGAACTTACATTTTTACATGTAAAATATAAGAGATGGCAGAAAACAACAGATGCCACATAAAATTATTGTACTAGATCAGAAGAGGGGAAGCTCAATTGAAATGGAAAATGAGATAAGATTTACAGAGAAAATGACATTTGAGACATCTTTAAAATGAACTGAAATCTTAATAATGTCAAAACAAATGAAGCTTTCTATGTTGACGATTGTGCATTAAGTGCTTTATGTACATTTTCTCATTTATTTCTCCCAAGAATTCTTTAAAATAACATTGTTATCCCCATTTTACCGATGAGGAAGCTGAGGATCAGAGAATAAAGCAATTTGTCATAGTTCATAAACACTACATTTGAATTCAGGTATGTCTTACAATGAAGCATGTCTCATTATTTATTTTGCCTGTCAAGTGAAGGATCCAAGAAGAAACAAAGAAGTCAAAACGTATCCTGAAATATCAGGTATTCTATTCGTTAAGGTAGGCTATAGATAAGAAAGCAAATTCTGAAATACCAGGAATCCTTTTTGACAATTGTAGGGATACCTTACAGCTAGAAAAACAAGCTAAGCTAAATTTTATAGGGCCTTGAATGCCAAGCAAGAAAATGTAACTATATTTGATAGAGCATGGAGAAAATTTAAGAAAATCTCTGACTAAAAGAGTAGTGTGATTAATACAGGATTTATAAGGATTAGCTGTGATATGAAGGTGTGCTAGAGCAGAAAAAAGAGAAAGAGAGAGAGAGAGAGATAGCACTTCAGTAATCCAGGAGAATGGTACTCAGAGTCTGAGTCTGGGGTGGCAACAGAGGGACTAGAAAGAGAAAAATATATATGAGAGACAGAGGGAAAAAAAAGGAGGAAATGGCAGTGAGAAGCTTTGAAAGGTTTTTAATTCGGGAATCCATTATTTTTTAATGTTTTGGGAGACATAAAAGGTCTCTAAGCGAAAAAAAAAATCTATGGCTTTCCTTCCCATCTAAAGATTCTCAGTTTACAGAGTCGTCCACTTGTATTTGGGGGAAAATGCCCACTGCTGTGCATCCTGAGCTTGTTCTAGGCTACCTCATTATTGCTCCAGCCTTTGTGCCTCACATTTTGAGATGGATGGGTTTTTCCATCATATATCATCACCATGACAGCACAGGGATGATCTACTACAGCAAGCACTGTAGCCGTGATGATGTGGATGGTAGTAATAACAACAAAAGGCAGTGTGGTGTTGTTGTTGTTTTTTCTTAAAGGTAAACTGGAAAGGTAGAGAGGAGAAAAACAAACTAAAAAATTAAATACTACCTTTTCAAAGATTCAAAATAACTCCTGCAGTGTTGACAAGAGGCAATGTGTGATAAAGCAGAGAGCATGGAGAAATAGAATGCTGTGGATAATACCGAAATTCACTCTGGGAATCACAGATGTAGAAATCAATTTTAAGATTAAAAAATTGAATTGGTAATTTTTGACCCACACTGTGATTGAATTATGTGGATCGTGGATCTTAATTACAGTTGCATGCCCATCAGGAAAAACCCTTAAATGTGTATGAAGCAAAAATATTATTTAAATGTTTTTTACAAATAAAAGACCCTAAATCTGACAAGGAAAAATTATTTTCCTAAGAAATCTTACTTTTAGTTTTTATTTTTCATACCATGAGAAAATTCCAAGTTCTGATTGATAATTTAAAATAGTGCTGCAGCATATAAATTGAATACAGTCAGGAAAATTAATAATGTTATATGTCTCAATTTTTCTATTTAAAAGTCAGATTGATGTTTTAAAATAAAGGTCGTGCTCTTTAATCAGTCTCCCTACATATCTCCTAAGCTGATTCAGTCTCTCCCTTAGCTAAACATCCTGGATTAGTTAATTTTCAGATTTACAGCTGTGGTTTGTAAAGAGTTTCTTTTCCCTCCCTTATAAACAGATCGATTCCCCTTGGGTACTGGTATCTTAATCATATAATCATTTGGGTTGGAAGGATCTACACAGGGGCACTAATCTATCCCCATGAATCACAGCGGGATTGATTTTATTTTTACTAAGTCATTCCTGATCAATGGGTGTGAGGTTTCAGCCTTGAACCTCTCCAATGATGGCGATTTCACAGCCTCCCCTGGCAGCTGGTGCCGTTCCCCACTATTCATATTGTTATAAGGGTAGTCCTCATATTTAACCTACATTTTCCCTTGTGGGATGGAAGCCTATTACTTCTTGTTCTGTTCTCATTGACTAATTGAGAATTGGTCTCTCTCCTCTTTATAACATCCCTTAATGAATCTGCAGACATTTATGTTTCCCCCCAGTCTTCTCTTCTCCAGACGGAACATGCCCACTTCCCTTAACCTTTCCACATAGGTCTTATTTTTCAAATCCTTTATCATCTTTGTGGCTCTCCTCTGAACTCTATTCTATGTCTCTTTTGAAACGTGATGCTACAACCTTAAAGCAAGATTCCACTGGAGGCCAACCAACAGAATGAAGTGCAAAATAGTAACTTTGTGATGTGTATGACAATTTATATTAGTTACCTTATTGCCATTTAGTAGAACTAGTTGAAATAGAATGTAAGTAGAATCTTGCCTAGGTCCTGTTAAACTCAGAAGCTGAGGTAATAGTAAATTTATTGATTGACATTTGTTTGTATGGTCCCTTGAAGAGGTCATTGATGGCAGAAGCGTTGTTCCACAGTAGAAGAATCTATGAGATTCTCTGAACTTGAATTCTTTACAATGCCCAACTGTCCTGCACTCCCCAAATCAGTAACAAACAGCAACAAAATAAAATGCTCAAAAAAAATAATTTTTAATCATTCACTTCTAGCATATTTATTAGTTCTGTCATTGCACATGATCAAAGAATAAAAACAGAAACTATACAAGAAAATGGACAAAAAATATTTTTAATTTTTTTGGCTGGTTGTTTATGCATCACTAATATGTAGACTTTTAAAAATTCACAATTTAATAATTTGATAATTTTCACCAGAAATGTTATTGCACAAAAGAATAGCAGAATTCACAAAATACTAGATTGCTAGATCTGTAAGAGATCTTAAAAAGTAACCCTCTTAGGAAACATTTAATAAAACCCAGAGGTTAAATGAATTGCTTAATTAATCTTAAAATAGATTAATTATCTAATTAATTTTGAAGATAAAAATGTAATTGTTTACCTACTGAATGCTAGTCGAAGGTCTTAGTATATAAAATGTAAAACCAAATATGGGGTATGTCTTATACTAAGCAGTTAGGTGAAGTTTCAGGACCAGAATTCATGTCTCCTGATTCACCAATTGACTTTATTTTACAAAAGCCTGTTTCTCATTGGTCCAATGGCATTTCATTTTTTTCCCCTAAATGTTAGAAGATTAGATTGCCAAAGCTCAACTTCCTAATAAAGATTACCTCCGTTGTATCTAAAGATAATTAGCTGAAAAAGCTTGGAAGACTTTGAGAGCTGTCAATGATTGTGTATTTCCACCACCACCAAAAGACAAAATCACTTTGGGGAACATAGTCAGGTATTTCTATAAATTTAGGGCTGTGTTTTAGAATCATAGATTTAGTTTATGTCTCCATAATCCAGTGTGTGCTCTACAATTTATGTAGTTTATGCTCAGTAGTCATCTCTTACATTTCCAATGAAAATTCCAGCTCTATTTTTTTAAATGAATGAAAGATAAGAAGGAAAATATATACTATAAAATTAAATATGAATACACAACTTGCATTTTAGCATTTGCTAAAATACTGGTTATGATTAAGTAGGTCTGCATTTCTAAATTTTCCAGGTGATAATGATTTTGCTTGTCTTCTGGCCACATTTAAAATATAAAAGAGTCTAGAAAGAATTAGTTTAAAATCTCTATTAGCTGAGTTAGGGTCCAACCACTGAAAGTATCAATGCCCTGAGAAAAAGTCCAGAAGAAATCAAAACTTTCACAGGCCATTCAAAGGTAGTCATATGATAATCTCTTGCTTAAAATGCTGTTTCTATATGTGAGTAATAGAGAATATAAGCAAAAGTCATATCTGCCTTAAGAGAAAATTAAAGCAGTTCAATATTCTTTTCTTATCCAAGCATAATAAACAAGACATGGCAGAGCCTGGCTGATTCAATGTTTAGATTTCTAAGACATTATTTGGGTAATTTTTGTATATCTTATGTAAAGGCTATTCATTAATTTATTACTTTAAATATATTAATTTCTAAATCAGATGATTCTTGTAATTCTCTTGTCTCTTTTAATGTTATTGGTTTCATTCATATGAAAATCACTTCATGATTTTATTTTATTTTGGATATTTCTACAAGATAAAAGAAAACCCAATACCTCAGTTTGGTCACTTTAGTCAACAAGACACTCAGCTGGGTCTACAAAAAAAATAAAGTAAAAAGCAATTCAATATAATATGGTGTTCTGCTCAATTTCCAAGGCATTTCTCAAAATTTACAAGTTGGGTAGTTATATCAGTTACATTAGCATCCAAGCAGTAAACTCTGAAACAATAGAATATGCTGTTCTCTGGAGCAAGATATTTACGTTAGGTTTGAATAGAGTTCACCTAAAGAGATTTCCTAAAAAAATTTTTTCTTTATTCATTTACTTATTCATTATAACCACCTAAAGATTGTTTTAAGTTTGAATTGAATTTCATGTATTTGAGAATAATCTTCTCCAAAGACCATTACATTCCTTAGGAAGAGGCTCCACATCTTCTTTGCTTTATATAGTATCTAGATGCTAGTACATGCAGACGTACAAAATAAATGGTTGGTGAATGAATTAATAATTACATCATAATCTCTTTTGTTAATTTTATTGCCAACAAAATAGGCTTGCAGAAGAAAGTATTAATGATTCTGTTTTAATATAGTACATCTAGAATATTTTGGTACAAAAGTAAATTAGATCCAGAATTCCTAGGACAATATTCCAAAAGTTAAAAAAGATCTAGATATAGTTGGCTGGCTGTGGAAATAAGCAAAAAATTTTTTCTAATACTAGGCACTACAATAAAACTTGATTCACATTGTTGGATTAATTACTGATATAAAGAAGCCATTTTGATAAGTATAACTTCTCTTGTTATCCATACCAGATTGTTATAAGAATTATTGACAAGGAAGAAACTGTCATGTGTGGTACCCAGTTCATATTCAGTCTCCACAGTATGCTTCCTTCCACCACGATTCTGGAGACATTTCACATTTCCACATACCAGCCATGGTTGCACTTTTACCTTGCTTTGAGATATAATTAAAAAAAATTATACATCAAGCCATTTGTTTAAAACATTTTCTAAAATTTATGTTCTTTCTAATTATATTCAAAATTCATGTTAGTTATGTGAAATATAAAAAGTGTATAAATGTATAAATAGAACGTAAAAATCACCTGTAAGTCTAGCAATTGTGCCCAGACCTTTTCTCTTGTGCTTAAATATGTCTTGACAACTACACTAATTCTCCAGGCTTTTAAGAATGGGATATTGCTTATTCTTGGTAACTGAGAATAGTTACATATTTAAATCAGTTTTTTAAACCCTAACCCCCCATTAAAATATTTCTTTGCAGTTGCCTGCCTGTGTGTCTGATTATAAACTGCCTTTAGATTATCTGTTTCCAAATTAAGTTTGTTACCTCCCTTAATTATTACTTCTCATTATTGCCATCCTAGATTTCCACAACATTCTAATAATGTTGTTTGTTAGCGTATTCTCTTTCCTTCTGGATTCTGCAAACCAGAACGGATGACCTTACAGCCTGTCCTACTTCTTTGGTATTGTTTCCATCTGAATCATTGTAGGGTTAACTCAGAACATAGCCCCTCTGCATACTCAGAAGACCGAGAGCTGCCCAGCCAGCAGCCAAGGAAAGCACTGCACACATGCTTTCAGCAGTGCCTACTCTCAAGGACATTTTCTGCTGCTCCCATGGATGTTATCTGTTCCTGTATCCAAGCAGCACATCTTGCTCTCTCATCCGTTGAAAAAAAGCGGCTGCTCCCTCAGTGAGATAACCCCTCCCTCCCTCCCTTTGCCTGTGTGCAGAAAAAACTCCACTTGCTCTTGGTCAGCAGCTTTATTCCTGCAGCTTCGACCAGCAGCTGCTGAAGCTTCCTTGCCTTGCGAATAATAAACGGCATTTCTCATTCCTCTGGTCCTCCTGATGGTTCTTCTGGAATATCCAAACCCAGGCGTAAATTCCAGGCCTGGGGCTCCTGAGTTGTAGTTATTCAGAGTCCTATCGTGAGATATAAATTATGCATTAATTTGAACAGGATACTGAACTTGTTGGACTAGCTGTAAAGCATATTCTAAAGAATACAAGAATAGCAGTGACAGGTACTCCCAACTTTTCAAAAGTTTACATTACACCATCTTTTTTTTTTTTTTTTTACAAAAGACCTACATTAGTACCTGTTTTTGCTAACCCAGAGAATCTGTACCATAAAATTAAATATAAATACACAACTCTCATTTCAGCCTTTGCTAAAATACTGGTTATGATGAAGTAGATCTGCATTTCTGTAGAGAAATTTTGTTTTGTTTTAAAAAAAAGAAAAAATGAAAATGGCATTCAGCATTTATTTTGTAGAATCATTATAGAGGCAGCACACACCCAGAGCAGGGAGAGTAGCATGGCCAATCTCCTCCCCCAGAAACCACACTCAGCACCTCATCATTAAGATGTCATAGCTTTAGACTGTGAGTATCTGTGCTTTATCTCAATTTATTTTGTGCATCTATTAGTCAGATGTGTCCCAAGGTGATTGCTTCTTCACTTTATGTCGTTTGGGCTCAGGAGAGATTTCGCAGGAACTCTCTACTTTTAGATAATTGGGTAAACCTGGAGCAGCCACTACTCTTAGGGCTGATGCAGAGAACCTAAGAAACACATCTGGAAGAGGCACAATACCAAGGCTGGGATCCAGACCACCTTTTAGAAGGTGCAGCTGTGACATCCTGGAGGGTGGATAAGTTAGTAAAGAGTTGCATCTCCAGTACATGCTAGAAAGCTACCTATGGGAAAGTGTCACACTTTAGAACTCATTGTGAAGCCACCTAAGTAGATGCCAGGGGAAGTATCCATTCCTGGAGAGATGCCACCAGGAATGGAACTCACAGGGAAACCACTCTCTGGGGTGGCAGAAGAAGCTGCCCACAGGGAGGTGTGGAAGTCTGCCAAGAACATCACACAGAAGAGTGCCTACCAATGATGAAGCTTAACATCATGCTAGTTGCTGAGGGAGAAATGTTCCAATATCACAAACAAGACAATGAAGGGTGGATTTGGAGTTGAGGGAAAATGAATTCATAACTGAAACAACCACTCAAGGTTCATACTCTTCCAATCTGTCCCTTTCTTCTTTCTGGCTGTTCTTAAGATATGAAAAAGATAACAAACAGCATAATGAAAGGTAAAATCTTAGAAAACACTATCTAAGCAATATTAGATATTATTATGTATCTAACACAATACTATTTATCAAGTATTCTGTGGGGATCTTATAGCATGAATTATTTTATATTTGCCTTACTTCTAGCTTTAGTTTATGTATCTTCTCTGGTTTTTTTCTCTTTGCATATTTTAATTTGATTTGCTATAGTTTCTTAAATATAAACAGAGGGAAATAATTACATATCATAAATTATTTTGAATAAAACCCAAATGGATATCAAAGTCTTTCAAATTAATCTTGAAATTTAATTTTTCTGAAAATATTAAAACCTTTCATTTAAAAATTCAAAAACCAATTTTCCATATGTAATACTAGAAATATAGTTGCATTCATGTTTTTTTAAATTTAGAGTTTAATGTCTCCAAAAATTTGCAATAAATATGAAAAATGAGTTTATTTTAGTATGTTAGCATTTCTTTAATTAAGAATAAAAGACAGGCAGGAATTTTGGGAAGATGATGGTGGCACAAGCCTAGATTGTTTTATATCTTTATATATCTTCATAAAACCAGACAAAATAACTATAACCCATAACTATAACTGAAAACGCATGGAACCAATTCTGTTCCCAGATTGAATAGTTTTAAAAATCACATGAAATTATTTTTTCTATCTTAACAATGAGAACAAATTGGATGAGACAAAAATTATTTAGCTTTTTGTTTTGTTTTGTTTTACCATACCTGAGCAGAGTAGGTAAAGACTCTAAAATAACTATGTTCTAGAAGATGTAGAAAGTAGTATCTTTCCTATGAGAGAGGATACCCATAGCTACTTCCAGGCAATAAGAGGATGTACTCTCTCTAGATGGAGTTAGGAAGACCCAGCCACACAATATGCATAAAGGATTAGCCTCTTAAAGAGCCCTAATGACAAACCAAGTCCACATTCTCAATTTCCCACAGGTATTCACTGGATGAATATAAAGTTTAGTGAATTTAAGCACAGGAAAAGGCAAGAGATAAAATAAATTCCTTCCCTTCAATGTATTTCCCCAAGTTCATGAATGGGACAGGTCAAGAGATGAAGGCAATCCCTCTGAGGCACACAGCACTGCGTGAGAAGTAGCATACCTCTGAAGGCTGGGAACTTACCAGGAGAGCTCAGAGAAATCCCTCTGGTACCACTGAGCCTTCAACAAGACAATAGAAATGGCCCTCTAAAAGCTAGAAACAGGACAGCAGGGTGAAGAGAGTTCTCCTAAATAAAAAAAGCCCAAGGGAGATCTGAGAGCAAAGATAACTCCCCAGTAGAACAAAAGAATTTGGTGGTTAGGCTGTAATACAGAGAAAATTCTCCTACAAGTTTGAAACTTGGCTGTTGAGTTATAAAATATAAAGAGATATGCAAAGTCTCACAAATTCTGCAACTCAAAACTGGATCCTGCCCTCAAACTAATTGAAGTATGTGGTAAATCTAGCAGCTTAGATTGACTCAGCCCTTAGAATTACCAACCTGTAAAAAAAAAAAAAAAAAAAAAAGTCACATCCTTTTCTGGAGTATATATTATTTTCTTCAACTTCTATTTTTATACACACTTTCTATCATAATATCAAATTATGATACATAAAAGAAGCAAAGCTATATGACAATTAAGAGAGATCTCTATGTGCTGGAATAAATAGACAAGGACTTAAGTATGAATAAGACATATGTGTTAAAGAATCTAGTGGAAAATTTAGCAACATGTTTGAATGGATGAGAGATTTCAGTAGATAAATAGAAACCATGTTAAGAGGTGGAGAAAAAAGAGTTCTGTTTCCGTTTTAGGACAATGATTTCCTTAAAAAATTGACTCTTCCATAGATAACAACTATAACATATGGCAAAATACAAAAATCAATTATTGGAGTACACTAGAAAGTGATCAAAGCATGTAGACTTTGGAAAAAAGTTGAAATGCAGTGAGTAAATGTACATGGTGAGTCATTTGTTTCTGTGGCCCTTTATAGACAGTAACTGCAATTGTGGTGACAGCAGAAGGAAATTAAAAGTCCAATAAAAAGTTCAATATATTTCTGTGTGGAAGATCTAGGGGCAAATTACCAGATAGTGGAGAAAACATTGGAAAGGAGAAAGCCAAAAAAGAGAAGCCCAGATTCTGTGTATAAACAATACTCATGTCTTTGACTCCCAGACCATGCAAGAATAGGACAGGCTGAAAGCATTCTTAACTGAAGCAAGCAAAAATTAACTGAAGTTTAAGTCTAGACAAGTTAAATTCCTGCAAAATGGAAAATAGCAACACTCATTGGGAAAATACAAAATCCAAAGTGTGTACAATTTAATTTAACGTCAATGCAAAACTATCCAACATGCATAATGTCAGAAAAATATGAACCATTCTAAAAGGAAAAGACAATCAATAGATGTTAACCCCAAGATAACTCAAATGCAATTATCATTAAAGTACTTTAAAGGAGCTAATAAAACTATGCTTGATGAAGAGAAAAATAACATACTCATAATAAAAAATAGGATGAGTAGAAGAGAAATAGAAAATATTTTTGAATAAAAATTTTGGATTTGAAAAATGCAATATCTGAAGTAAAATATCCACTGAATAAACCCAATGGAAGAATAACAATTACAAATAAGTCAGCAAAATTAATGATAGATTCAAAGACATTATTTAATATGAAAAAATAGAAAATATTTTAAAAATTAACAATACTCAGGTATTGAAAATAATCTCAGCAAAGTTACATGTGAGTACTTGGAGTCAGAAAAAAAAGAATAGACAGAATAAAGAAGAATTAATATTTGAAGAACTAATGGTGAAAACAAAATAAAAACAAAAAAAATGGTATAGACTAAAATTTATAAATTTAAGAAACTCAGTGGACCCCAAACAATATAAATTTAAATTAAATATTGCCTAGGCACATCATATCAAACTAGTGATCACCAAAAATAAAGAATGTATTTAAAAGTATCCAGAGAAAAATGATACATTACATACAAAAGGACAATGATTTGAATGACCAAAAAGTTCTCATTAGATAGGAAAGGCCAGTTATCAAAGGAACAGTATCTTTAAAGTGCTGAATAACTCTAATATTTAAGTCATTACTTGTACAAGAGTGAAAACAAAACAAAACAAAACAAAAAAACCACGATACCACTATAATTTTCAGAGGTGTTTGGCTTAACGCCTTACTCACCTAGCATGCTGAGCTTTTGACTATAATAAATGTATTACTATAAACTTCCACAATAACTGGAATCAGTTTCAACTTCTGTCTTTTATGCCGGCATTTTTTCCCTCTGATCTCATGAGACTATTTACTGCTCATTTCTTTGTCCCTTTTAGTAGCTATCTTCCTAGATTTCTCATAAAATGTTGGCTCCCCACACCCTCATTGTTATTCCTTTTCAGAATTTGTTTTCTTAATTCTTGGTTTCCTTGGTGAAGCTCCAATGTCTTCAATGTTTAAAAATCTTAGTTCAACCATTTTTTTACTTATTCTCCATGGAAGCATCAAATTACTCATTACTCCGTCATTCTTAGAATTATTATCAAAAAAGTTAGTGAGTAAAATTTAAGAAACATTAAATAAATGAAGATAAGTGCCATAATCATAGATTGAGGATTTTAATATTATAAAGATACCAGCTCTCTCTAAATTCATATTTAGATTTCTAAAATATATGCAGAAGCACTTTTAAAGAAACAGAAAAAGATGAAAGAACTTTAGTAGGTATCAAGACAAGACATGATATGAGCTATAGTTGTGAAAATAAGATAGTATTTGCAAATAGACTCATGAACTTAAATATTGACTATAAATACCCTCTTACATGTATATGGAGACTTCACTTATGACAGAAGCCTTATTGCAAGATCAATCATATAGTTTGCTTTTCAGTAAACACTATTAACAAAATTGAATATCTATATGCAAAATAATGAGATTGAAATCTTGTGTCATGCCATACATTAAAAATAAGTACACGTGAATTAT
The DNA here is from genome assembly GCA_004027375.1 of Macroglossus sobrinus. NCBI lineage: Eukaryota > Metazoa > Chordata > Mammalia > Chiroptera > Pteropodidae > Macroglossus > Macroglossus sobrinus. The sequence goes on along the minus strand of PVKZ01000449.1, from coordinate 284,391 downwards.
CTTTCTAATATGAAAGTCAAAATTACTCAACTTTTAGAAAATTATATGGAATAATAATGACCTCTGCCTTAAAATGTTTAGTTAAAAATAAACATGCGAAAATTCCCAAGTGAAGATTTTTCAAATCAATATATACCACAAGGAAAGATAAAATCAAGGAAAAATTAAAGACGAGATACAAATAGAAGATACAAATTTGTGACACATATAACTGATGCAAGACTAGAATTTATAAGGCTATGAAAAAAGACAACTCAATGAAAAACTGGGCAAACTATTTAGTAGATATATATGGAAGAAATATATTTTGTAAACATGTGAAAAGTAAGTATTCAACCTCATTAGAAATTCAGGAAATGCCAATTAAAACCACAAGTAGAATTTATGTCACATTCATGAGAATGGCATGCAGTTGTGACTTTGTTTAATTAACTTTTGTTAAGTAGAGCCTTAGGGTGCTGGATGTTAAGCAGTCTGAAAATAGACCTCAAAAGACTACTTGAGTAACTAAAGAAGAGAAGTTTATTTCTCACAGGTCCTAGAGGAGGTACCAGCAGGCCTGAAGAGGTCCCTGTGTGACTTCCCTCACAAAGGGAGGTCAAGGCAAAGTGTAGACACAGAGAGAGGCAGGACCTGGGTACTTTCCTTTATTAGGGCCAGTGGGAGTGCTGTGGGGGTCTTGGGCTAAGGCTGATTGGTCAATTCAAACCAAAAAGAGTGGAGTTTTGGTATGCTTCACAGGGGTCTTATTTAAGGGGCTCACCAAGAAGACCCTTGGAGGTGGGGGAGAGTGCTTATCACAAGGGTGTTTGGGGGAACTTGTGTTTTCTTGTGACTCTGAAGACTATTTGTCAAGCAGGGCTAGTGTCAGTTCAAAGCCCCTGTAGGCCACTTGGCCACTCTAAATGGATGCCAAGGCAGCAATATTATGGAGTAGGCTAGTCTATCTCGTGATGATGCCTAGGCAACAAGAATAGTAATTACTTGTGTAGTAGATGTGTTAAAAGACCTAACTATTGTTTTCTGAAGCCATTGTAAAGTTTATTTAACCAAGGGAATAATAACAAAGCCTATGATGAATGGACTCGTTACTGTTTGAAATCCTGTTCTCAGCCATTGTCCCCTGGCAGATGGCAGAAGCCATGGGAACAAATCAGAAATCTTAGGGGCCATGCGGGGCAGAGTCATGATACACAATCGGGTTGATTAATAAGATGTTAAGAGGAGCACAGGTAGCAATTTTGGATATCTGCTGTATCTGCTAGCAGAGTAGACCCATGCTACATCAGGCCATAGCAGAGTGACAGCACGCACTAATTGGGCATATAGATTAAGCATCCCCCCTCATCAAGGCTTTATCCAAAAGTGGTAAAGAATTGACCCCTTTACTTCCAAACAAACTTCTTGAAGGCTCCCAGGTGGGGATATGTTTCTCAGGCAGAAAGACCTTATTCGGGATGGCAAATTGATTTTACCCGGTGACAGCCACCCTCTGCTGGAGCTAATAGATATGCAGCCACCATCACAGACACCTTCACTAGACTACTGCTGGCTGCTCCCTTCAGAAATGCTGATTCCCACCAGGTAATCCCCTTCTTAACCAAGTATGCGCTCATTTGCTTTGGCTCACCAGACATAGATTCAGATCAAGGTACTCATTTTACCTCCCAAGTTGTTCAGTCATGGGTTCTGGAACATGGAATCTTGTAGAATTTCCATCTGGCTAACTAGCTCCAAGCATCTGGATGTACAAAGAGGCATAAAGGTCTACTCAAAGACATGCTCTCGCATTTTAAGCAATAGGTGGTCCTCCAAGTGGTCAGAAATTTTACCCCAGGCTTTAACACTGCTTCATTCTCAGTCTTCAGGTCTCCAAAATTCCATGCCAACTATGAATATTTTCCAAAGGCTCCCCTATTTATGCTTATAGGGAACACCCACTCCTTTGACATTAAGGAGGAGGTCATTTACATCCACTCACTGGATGAATGCTTCCCTTACCATTTTGATTTTTTATTGTCTCACCATTTTCCACACACTGATGACTCAACTGAAGGAAGATTGTGCAGTATGGCTCTCAATACAGAACCCAAGGGGACACACCCTTATCAAATTGCTTAGAGATCATGATTACACAGGTTTTACTGGCCCAGATATATTTTATGACACTGACGCACTGCCTACAGGGCTAACGAGGCAGGTCTAGATATATTTTAGAAATATGGTGCCAATAAACACATCCAGATTAATTTGTTATCCCATTGCAGTTTTACCTTCCATGTCTTGTAGTCTGTATGAGGTTCCCTTGGGGAATTTAAAGGGATTACCTTGAATTAGACTGACTTGGGCTTTTGTGTTTAAAAGAGCCTGGTGTGTCTGGTTATTGCCTTTGCTACAAGACTCAGAAATGAACAATTGTCCCCAGGAAGTGGGACAAGCTCTGGGGAGCTGTGAGTCCCTAGGGTAATGCTCTGGGAGTCTTTTAAAAGGTTATGTATTTGGGGTACTTGGCAATACTAGCAAGTTGCCTTATTTCTGTGGTGGGAATAGTTTAGAGCCCGTACTAAACACTCTCAGCAGCCAGTTGGCCCTTTTTCTCCTGCCTGCTATACAGTCTCATAAAATTTTGAATATCCACATGGGTAAGGTTTTGGAGTTTCAGTTTCTAATTCTCTATTATCGCCCATTGATTTGACCCCTATGTATTATCACTGGAAAGATCTGCAGTAGACGTCCCTGGTGGCCAGACTCGTAGGTGGCTGCTTCCCCCTTCAGGAAGTCTCAATCGACCTTACTGAGATTGGGGTCAGTCTCCAACAGCACAATGGTGCCAGGATTATTAGGGCTGGCCCCTAGACCTGAAGAGTGTAGATTCAGTTCCTCAGCATGCTGGTACGTGGGGACACCGAGCAGCTCCCAGGCTGCTCTTATGGGTATCCTACATTTAGTGCAGAGCTGGCTAACTTCCACACAAAATGGATGCCCAAGCAGGATTAGTGAGCATTTTAACTAAACTCTCAGCAAGTTAGCATCTAACATTAAGTACCAATGGAGACAGAACAATAGAAATACTTTCACAATGATAAAAGAAGCACAAATTATAAAAGTATTAGGAAAGTGGTTAGGTTTATCATTATGTAGTAAATTGAAAATCTGCATATACTATGCCTAGACAATTCTCTCATAGATACTACTCAGAAAAAATTTTGCCTCTGTTTTTCTATACACGTTTACGAGATTATTCACATTAGCATGTTTATAATAGGAAACAGAAAGCCCACATATCTATCAATAATAGAATGACTAAATCAACTGTGGCGTAGAGAATGCTAAACAAGAAAAATGACTAAGTCACAACTAAATGCCACAACATGAAGGAATCTCACTACCAAGACAAGTGAGAATAGAAAGTTACAAAAGAAAATGAATGGTTACACTTATATGAAGTTAAAATATATTAATATAATTATCAGTAACAATTAAGTAATAATTATCACAAAAATCAAGATGGCAGTTAACTTTTATGGTGATGGGAGAAGAGCAAGGAGAATGCTTCTTAAGCCCTAGCAATATTTTCTTTCTCGATGTGAATATCAGTTAAATGAATATTATTAGCTTAAAATGGTACATGTCTGTTATATGTGTTTTCTGTATGATATATTTTATACTAAATATATATTTTTAAAGCTGATACTTTTTCTCTGAATAAAAAATTTCATGTTTAATAATTTAGCTGACAGACCTATGCATAAGAGTGAAAATGTATGTAACCATTGCTACATTTTTGTTAATGACAAACAACTGGCAACAATCTAAAAGTTATCTATAGAGGATGGGGTATGTTGAAAATTGCATGGTGCAGCTGAATTTACACAGATATTTAGAAAAGAAAGTTTCTGCTGATGTAGAAAAATTTCTAAATACAAAAATATCATAGTATAGAATTAAATAAGTATGAAGGTATATATGTGTATGGTATGTTTCACTGAGTTTTTTCTGAAAGGATAAATCATAACTCACTATTTCTTGCACTTTGACTTCTTATTGAATATGATCAAAGGGGATCTTGGCTGAGGATCCAAGAAAGGAAGGAGAGTGGGGTCAAGATGCATGTCCCCGGGCTCCTTCTTTATCTCAGGCCTGAATTTTAGTAGCCACTACCTTTCCTCTTCAGATGTCTGTGCTGGTTTCCACCTTAGTTACACTCTTGTAAATGGACCCTTTATTAAACCTTTCTCAAATTATCATAATTTTATTATGTCATTTTTGTTTTATAATCATAATATATGTTTAGTATTATAATACTAAGGACCATGGAACTATTAGAAAGACTATTCTAAGATCATTAATTCTACTAAGGAACGCTTTCCAAGGTTTATTGTTAAGTGTGGGGAAGAGAGAGTCATGTGAGGAATGCTTTAATTCCAGACATATCAAAGTCTTATATATTCATATCTAATTATGTAAATAGAATCATGATTTATATACTAACTGGTAGGTTTTGTTCTTTGTTTCTGTTATTTTATGCTATACTGTGATTCTTCCCCTAGGGATATCTATGTTCATTAATTAATTTATTTATTCAAAATACTTGATTTAGCAAAGTTTTTCTGAATAGAAGGGTCAGTCTTGCCTTTTGAATTTGAAAAGCCTGTGTCCTTACAGTGCTCATGACCAAAATAACTCAGGTTGTCACCATTCGCCTTTTATGAAAATATTCCAGGAATTGGGAAAGAATTGGAAGAAAGAAGAATTTGAATGGTGAAAGTTTTCTAAATTAGAGCTCAGTGGTTGCATCTTTTTCAAAATGGTATAATTACCAGACACATTTAGCAAGTCTTAGGATGGAAGCCATTTCCAAGAAAGTTCCTAAAAGAAACAAGTTTTTAACTGACTTCTTTTGCTCAAAAGAGTATAACAACAGTAATAATAATAAGAACTAATAATAATAATACCACCTCACTAGTAAAGTTCTAAGACAACTTTAAAGCATTTCAAAGTTGTCCAGACAACTCAAAGAATAGGAGTAGTAAGTTTCTCATCATTCATATAAAGTATAGATACTGAAGGCCTTCCAGGCACATTACTAGATCCTTAGAATATAATAATGTTGACCCCTAGAGAGATGATACCTACCAAGAAGGGCTTCTAGTGGCCAATTGGTTTTAAATTTAAAAATAGACCTTAACATCCATTTCTAAACAGGGGCCTCTCACACAAACCATACTTCAGAAAAAAGCCTGCACTAAGCTACCTGCCTCTCACTGAACTGCCTGCTTACACTGTGTTTATACCATTGGAGCAAACCTTTATAAAAATGTTCCTGGAATCCTATTTTAACCAATAGGACTGAGACTCCCAGTCCAATTGGAGCTGTGCAGTTTTATTATCATTAGCATCATCACTAAGTAATCAGAACAGCTTCATTTCAACCCATCAGTTGAGTTTTTGGACCAATTAAATTGTGAGGAGTTGGAATCCTTGTTTGCATAATGATGACCAATCAGAGACCAGGGACAGGGACTTTTTTCTATGTAAGTCAGCTCCCCTCTTTGCTTGTGGGAGCATGCTTGCCCATTTCACTGAAGACTGAATATTGTGTTTCCTTGGCTGGAGCTGAATTGTTGAAGCTGTCTAGCCTGACCAGAGATAAGCTGAACAGAGCAGAGCAGAGCAGAGCAGATTGGAGCAGAGCAGAGGAGGGCAGGACACAGTGGAGCCAAGCATGGCAATATAAACTGCAGTAGAGCTTACTAGCCAGAGAGGGACCTTGCACCAGGGTCATCTCACTCAACTGCCACCTCACAACTGTGCTTTTCCACAGTAGTGCTACTTCATAATTGAGCTATAAGATTATTGAGCTATTCCACAGCCATGCTGTTCTCACAGCCAAGCTGTATCACATTTGAACTGTTTGCATTGAATAGTTTCCTTCTTCACCATACCTCAAATCAGAGATTCCTGTTGGTGTTGAATTAACAACAATGAACAAGTTACTTTCTTTCATGGAGTTTACATTGTAGAGCTGGAAACAGTAAACACAATAATAATTTTAAAAAAGATGTCATATTATGTAGAACTTCTAATGAATGTATGAGGTATTAGCCACAGAAAAACCAAATTTTAGGTGGAGCACTATGAAGCACCTCAGAAAAAAGTAACTTTTGAATAAATACTTTAAATATATCTGTGTGAAGAGCATCATAAACAGAAGGAATAAAGAGAAAGTAGAATGAATGCCTTAAGGTAGAGGCATGCCTAACGGGTCCATGGAACTTGGAGGGGACTAGTGTATCTGGAGCAGAGTGAGCCAGTGGATAGTAAGAGAGGATTAGTCATACCGATAGAGAGATCAGATGACAGGAACTTGTAGATCATTATAACAATTTAAGCCATACTCTTAGGTGAGGTAGGAATCCATTGGAAGGGCCTAAGTAGAGAATTCACATAACTTAGCTTATGTTTTAACAATCGCTCTGACTGACATATAAAACACACTGTAGGGAAAGGGAGGTATCAGAAGAATGACTAAAAGATTATTGCATTTATAAGTGAGATATATACTCCAAACCAAGAGAGGTATGACATAGAGAACAAATGGAAATGGAGAGAACTTGGAATTGAAAATGAAGAAAGGCATGGGAAGATAGTGCAATGAAGGTCAAAGACTCAATGGGAATTAGTGTTTGTTCATAGATGCAGATATGCTCAGATGCACTCAGGTCCACTCCTGATATCTTGATAGGACACAAGTCCCCGACATCTAGGTCACAGCCCTGGACAAAGGGATAAGAAATCCAGAACAAATACAGATGAGGTTTCTAATTGGGCACCTTATATAATTTCAGTTCAATTACAGAAAATGAAAGTTACTTTCTTTTACTCCTGAATTTGTGAATGAAGATTTATATCTGATATATCTGTATATTTATGGTATATATCTAAGACCGCAAAAGAATCTAAAAGTATACTTACTAAACTGTCATAATGATTACCTAAAGTTAGACCGTGGAATATTTTAGGAGTGAAAACATCTGAAGAAAGTTGAATAATGAAGGAGAGTTTTTATTTTATGCTTTTAAAAAGCTCATGTAAGAGTTTTGTAATTTAGAAAGAAAAAAGTTTTAAAAATTATGATTTTCTAGAATATGTTGTAATGATTCTATTGCTAGATTTACCTTTTAAAATTAGTATTCTAGAGTGGATATCATTCATTCTGCAGATTTGAATACATTCCTAGTTACTTAGATATTTTAAAAACTAAATATGTTTTAAATTTTGCCCAGTTACATGTTTTTCTCATTAACTCTTATTGCCCTCAGCATCCTGTTCCTATTATGTTTGTCGTCAATGACGGAGGTAAAGTAGCTATTAAGAAATTCAACTCTCACCTTGATGCATTCTGCTTATTCTCTCATCCCTGAAAAGTAGCAAGCCCACCCTGCCCACTACGTGCTGCGACTTTGTAATCACTTCTAATCTCTGACATGCTTCCCTTTATATCCTTTGCTAATGGTAACCTGTTATAGCTCTGCTGTTTTATACGTCCCCTGGATGCCCTTACTAATTATTTTTTTCTCTGAGCATCATTTTTTTCAACTCACATTTATTCTCTTTAGAAGATTGTCATTCTTTTATTCTTTTTAAAATCTTCTTAAGTAGAGAGGAAATAATTTTTTAAAAAAATAATAAGACATTTTCCAAGGAAAAATTTAGTTCTCTTCCATTTTTCAGGTAATAACGTGTAGGTATATTTAGTTTTCTAGAAGGGCTAGTCTATTTTTAGTATGCATTCTTTCAAGTCAGTAAGATGAGTTTTTCTCATTTTTTACCTTGCACTACCCTTATGACTAAAAAAAGTCAATAGGAAATACTTATACAGTGGTCAGGAAACTAATTTTGTTGTAAATAAAAATAATAATAATAAAGTCATAAAAAGTGGATTTTTAAAAATTTTTTTGAGATGCCTTCATGTTAGTAAAGTTTGGATTTCCACTCAAAATGTCTTCTAGTCCCCTTCTGATTTTTTAGGAGGAAGGAAAAAAAGGAGTAAAACAAGTGAGGCTGGGAGAGGCTGGTAGACAAAGACATTCTATCATCCAGTCACCAAGGACAAACATAATAGGGTGTGAGAAATTGAAAGAATTCAAGGATATTAAATAGACCTCAAAATGAGAGAGTTTGAAATCTTTCTTATGTAAATGGTAATGTACATAACCTTTTCCACATAAAATTTTCTTCTTGTTAATTTTTAAACCTCTCTATGATTATATGCTTTCACTTGGAAACTTATGAAAAAGCTATGCTTTAACTTTAATAAATAATATTTAATAGTGAAATTGCATATACTGTAGAAGGCCAAGTAGGAAGATACTTTTATGGAAGAAATACGTATTTTTAAAAATAGACTTTAACTTTTAGAACAGTTTTAGGTTTACAGCAAATTTGAAGGGAAGTACAAAGAATTCCCATATACCCTCCCACTCCCCGATGCACAGCTTCCCCCACTATCAATATCATACACTAGTGTAGTACATCTGTTACAATCAAACCTACACTGACACGTCATTATCATCTTAAGTCCATAATTTATGTTATGGTTCTCTCTGGGTGGCATACATCATATGTGTTTGGACAAATATATAATAACATGTAATTACCATTTTAGTATCATACAGAATAATTTTACTGCCCTAAAACTCCTCTGTGCTCTGCTATTTATCCATCCCCTCTAACTCATGGCAACCATTAATCTTTTTACTGTATCTATTGTTTTGCCTTTTTTTTCAGAATGTCACATAGTTAAAATCATACAATATACAGCCTTTTCGATTTGTCCTCTTTTACTTAGTAATGTGTATTTAACGTTCCTCCGTGTCTTTTTGTAGCTTGATTATTTATTTATTTATTTAGCACTGAATTACATTTTCTGGATGTACAACAGTTTATCCATTCACCTACTGAAGGACATCTTAATTGCTTTCAGGTTTTGGTAATTACAAATAAAGCTGTTATAAGTATGCAAGTGAAGGTTTTTGTGTGAACAAAAGTTATCAACTCATTTAGATAAATACCACAGATGGTGACTCATGGATCATATATGGTAAGAGTATGTTTAGTTTTATAAGAAACTTTCCAAACTGTCCTCCAAAGTGACTGTTTCATTTTATATTCCCATCAGCAATGAATCTAGTTTCTAGTGCTCCATGTCTCTGGCAAAATTTGGTGCTGTCAGAATATTTTTATTAGAGCTTCTTAAACTACCTTTATTTTTATTTCCTCAGTTGAGAGTGTGACCCACTAATGAACAGAAACTTCTTAGTCATTGTGGGAGAGGGGGCAGAAAGAATGCAATGCAGCCAGTGTTCATGGTGGTGAAGAAGCTGGTTAAGAATGTTGAATAATAAAAAAACCCCTGAATATCCAAATGTGACCTAATAAAAACACTCACCAATGCTAACTAGTTTTATTTTAAATTTATCACCACAAACTTCAAGTGGGACCCTGGTGCTACTGGGACTATTCCACTACAATTCTCTGGAAAAAGGAAACTCTCTCACTGCTCTGCATAAAGATATTTACCTCTTTTCTCTCCTCAAACTCCCAGCCCCATTTTCCATTCCTCTCTCTTAGTTGAGGACATTGTATTAGTTTTCTGATTACTTATAAACAATAGGAAATTTTTTTTTTACATGCTCCAAATGTACCACAAACCTTCATCTGAATGTATATACCTAAATTTCTGTCACTTTTTCTAGGTGAAGTCTATATAAGCAAACAAAGTGCTCTTTGGTTCACTAAAGTACCTTTCATATATTTAAAGATTGTACTTCTATATATGTCTACATTCTTTCTTTCCTGAATCATCAGTTTTTCCTATTCTAATGTCTTTACTACACACACACACACACACACACATAAGTATAAACATATACTTATGTTTCTCTGCATATTATATATGTGTATATGTCTTTATAAGTAGTATTATACATTTTTTTAATCTTAAAACAAAGCAAAGCTCCTTAACCCTACATACCATTTTAGCTAGCGTTCCTGTTTGTAGCAGATTTTTAAGATAATTGTGAAAAGTAATGGTCAATCTCTAATTCTTCTTTTGTTCTCTGTTGAACCTACTCCAACCCATTTCTGTTCCTATAACTTTACTAAAAATGTTCTTAGGGTCAATGACCTTCACAATGCTGGACTCAGCAGTCAAATTTCATTCTCTTTCTGTATAAACTATCATCAACAGTGACACAGTTAATCCCACTTTCTCGAAATTCTTTCTGCACTTGGCTTCTGCATCTTAATTCTCTCTTGGTTTTCCTCTTACCTTGCTGGACAGTCCTTTCCTATCTCTTTCTATTTTTATTAGACTTCTAACTATTTAAGTGTTCCAGATCTAGGGTCTACTCCCTTCCCCTTTCTAATCAACACCCACATTTCTTTTTTGGTGACTTGAAATTCCCTCCATATTATGAGGACTCTTGAATTTATATTCTTAGACCTCAGGTCAAAAGTCTAGACTTTTTTACACAATTGCTTACTTGATATCTCCATAAGGATGTCTACTGGATATCTCCAATTTAACATGTCTATGAATGAAATGCTTATTATCTTCTTACTTATTACAAACTGTTTCTCTCTAGTCCAAACCATTTCATTAAATAGTAACTCCATTTTCTACATGCTCAAGAAAAAATTCTTGGTGATATCTTTGTCTCATTCTCCTTTCTCACACCCTGCATCCAATCTTATCAGTTATTTTTGAAAAATATCTTAAACTTAACCACTTCTCACCACCTACCAACCCCTCTATAATAATAATAGCTGATATTTATTGAGACTTTACTGTGAGCCGGGTATTTTTCTGTTTTATTACATAAATTGCTTAATTTAATTCTCAAACAGACAAAAAGTAAAAATAAAAAAAATAAATAAAAAACTTTGAAGACCTTGCTCGTACATCTCCATTTGGAAAAGCATTCCAAACCTGAGCTCTTGATTTCTACTTCTGAGAAAAACCTGCTTCTCCTACAGTCTTACCTATCCCAATAACTAGAAATTCTACCCTTTCAGTAGCACAGTGCATAACACTTGTAAACATCTTTAACAGCACTTAATCCATCAGTGATTAAGTCAGCTATACCTTCAAATTATGTTTTATCATTATTGTTAAACCCACTGCTACCATTCTGGTTCAAGTTAGACAATTGGAGTCATTTGTAACTAATCAATGCTTTTAGTATAAATTCCTTTTAGTCTGTTCTCAGTAGAGAGTATCTTATGTAGTTCTTGAAAATGTAAATCACATTACATGATTTCTTTGCTTAAAAACTTCTAAAAGTTTTCCATCTCACTAAGAAAAGAAAATCAGCTAAAAAAAAAAACTAACAAAGCTCTTCATTGTCTATCCCATTTTTACCCCTCTGATCTTATATTTTCCCTTTATTCTTCAACCACACCAACATTCTCTATGTTCATCACTATCTTTTGTGCTTTCTGTAACCTCTGCCTGAAATAATCTTCCCCTACATATTTCTTTGGTTCCATTCTCATTACCTCCATATCTCTACTATATTGTTGTTAGATTATCATAGTCCTTGACCATGTCTATCTCAATCTTTTAACAATCAGTTCTTTTACTACCTTTAGTTGTTTTTTTCTTAATTACTTTATTTTTCATATCAGCATTCACCTCCACCTTGATAGGGTAACCAGGTAAATCTTCACTTTTTTACAATGACTTTTTCTCTTTTCTTTCTCCATGATTCAAACTGGCTTTGGGCTCACTTGCTTCTTTTCTTTCTTTATCTTTCTGCAAACTGCAGGACTGCTCCCTTAATCAATAAGCCCTTAAATCAGCATCAAACAGTCTTAGGAACAAAGCCTCAGTCTGTTGTTTCTGTCAAACTAAAGATAATATCTTGCAACTCCACACCCATGAAGGAGGAAGGACCCTACCAGCATCCCCTTGAAACCATGACTAACATCAGAACCTGATGCAACTATCAAATGCCTCCTACCCTAGCCACAACCAATCAGTAGAGAACATGACCACAACTCTCTTAGCTACTAATGAGTTTTCCCCTGTATAACCTAGCCCCTAGAGGCCATCAGGGATCCAGGTCTTTGAACACTAGCTCACCTATCTCTGAGCTTGGTACCATTTTCTTAAATAAACCTCTACTTTCTTTGCTGCAAACTCCTGTTCGTGTCTCTTTTTTTGGCTTTGACATGTGCAGGCAAAAGGAACTCCTTGAGTTTGATAACAATAGTATATACTTGTGAGACACTCCTTAGAATATAAATATAGTATTTGATGAACATCTTTCTAGTCTCCTCCTGGTGTCTTCATTAGGTATAAGAGTTCATGTAATCTGGGAAATGTTGCTTTTTTCTCTATCTACTCTAAAGAAGATAATCATTCGTGGTTGCTATAGTGACCATCTTTAGTAGAGATAGTCATGGGAATAGATATAGTCTTTCACCCACCAGAAGATATTACAAACAAAGGACAGAGAAAATGGTATAAAGGGCTGAAGATCTGGATGCCATATGTGAGGCTCAAAGAACTGTGGTATACAAGTGCCAGAGAGCACATATTTTAGTGGCACATTGCTAAGGATGCCTAAGAGCTGCATCCCCAGATCAAAGAGAGAAACTTGTATTTGGCATAAGCTATGTTATAAAATGTATAATATTTGATCAGTTCATTGTTCAGGTTGAAAGAACACTGAAAAGATCAATGGTCACAGATGTGTAGCCAGTGAGATGTTGATATAGGAGATGACCAGAAATGTTTGACTTAAATTCTAGCCTATGTCAACATGAATATCCAAATGGTTGGTTTTTTGGTAATGTCTCCAGGAGCCACAGCCCTTACAGGACAACATGTTCTTATTCATTACCTCCAAGGATTCAACATGATCGTATTCATTACCTCCAATGTCAATAAGATGACTGAGGAGACAAAAGAGGACTCTAGAGGGAAATAACTCAAGAGCTATAGATCAGTTTATAGCAGAGTGTCTTGGAATAGCTGAAGAGTTCTGGGAACTTTCTTTCTTCCTACTAACCCCAATATTTGTTTATTAATTCATTCAACAAATATTTATTGTTCATCTATAATATGCCTGGCATTCTTTCAGGTGTCGGGGATAGAGAAAATAAAATAAGAACAAAATCTTTTGATTTTACGAAATTGACTTTCCATTTGGAAGAAACAGACAATTAAAAATAGTTATTTATGTAGTATCCTAGGTGATGATAAATACTAAGAAATAAAACAAAGTAGAAAATGAAAGTGTGCAGAAAGGCCTTTTTACCGCTAACGTTTGCGTAGAGACCTGAAGGAAGGGAGAGAGGGAGTGAACTATGTGAACAGATGAGTCAACAGGATTACTACATTTAGCTCCCTGGCAGCTTAGACGGTTTTTCATTGCCTTGTAATTTTTCTATTTCTAATTATACCATAACTTCTATTGAGATAGCTCTTTAATAAAATATGCTGAGAAAAAAAGTAGGAGTTTTACTTTTATTGTTCTTCAAAGCAAAATCTTTTGATTGCAACATGTAGAAAATAATAGTTTCTGAGGCTCTTTAGAGGCATAGAACCATGGTGGTATGGATCATTTCCTTTGTTAAATTTCCATAAAATGAGCTTCTGATCATTGTCAAGCTGAAATAAGGCTTTGTTTCGCCACTGACATATGACTGTGTTACTTGAATTCAGGTTTGTATATTCTCAATAATGTATATATTTTCCTGCTTATAAAATAAAAGTGAACGTTTAGGGGATACATTAAAAACACTAAAAAATGTGTATCTGTATCTATATATCCAAACATAAATTACATCATCAAGTCTATTCACTAGCACTATCTCTTGGCTTTTCTTTTTTATGTGGTGACTTTATTCCCAAGTAGACTCTTTCAAGGTGGCAAAATAGTTGCCATTGGCTCTAGCCTTATATCCTATATTTTAGCATGCTTGGTAAAATTAAAAGAGCATTTCTTTCCTGTTAATTCCAACAAAAGTCTAAGAATTAAACCTCAGGCTCTGATTGCTCTGGCTTAGATTTTGTACATCTCTGAAACATCACTATGGTAAGGGATGCAATGCTTCAATTGGCTGGAAATAAATGCACTTAAAATAAGCTACATTGAAATTCATGGATTGAGGATGAATGACTTTTGATCCCAAGGGAAACCAGGTGCTTTTACTGGAAGGGGTAATGTATGTATGTAAACAGATGCTCATACACTTAACCTTAATACATTATATAGAAACACTACTTCCCAGAATGTAATAGGCCTGACAGAATAAAAAGATCTCTCTCTGTCGATCTCTCTCTCTCTCTCTCTCTCTCTCTCTCTCTCTCTCTCTCTCTCTCTCTCTCTTTCTCTCTCTCTCTCTCTCTCGCACACACACACACACACACACACACACTACCTCTACCACTTTCCTACTAGCATCCCTTTACTCTCTTACCATTTGTTTCAGAAAAGATTATGAAAAATAAATCTTTAAGAAATTTTGAGTGATGGAATATCAGTTTTTTGGGGGATGGGAAGCCTTTTGTACTATACTTTGTTATTTTTTTTTTTTTTGTAAATCTGTGATTCTTTAAAAAGTTGAAAACAAAGAAAGTCAAAAAAATACAAGAAATAATCCAAGCTGTTTCAAATCGTGGAAATAACTGAGGCACTTGTGGTGTAACCAAACAGAACTCCTCAGTAGATATTCCTACAAATGCCCATGAATAAACTTTTCTTAAAGGAAAAAAAAACAGGGGAGAAGAGACAGAGGGGAGGAAATATTCCAAGTGCATTATCTGTTATTTAAATCAATTTCCCTGGCCTCCTGGATCAATTGTCTTTAAAGTAAGGATTGCAGATAAAAATTAAAAGAATAATTTCTCTGAGAAACCTGCCAATGCCACTAATTTTGTTTTTTGATCCCTCTACTAAATCTCAGCCAAAATGGGGGAGTTACCCTTAATTCTCTTTTCTGTCATATATTCAGTATATCCTATTCACTATATTATTCACTATATCCTTTCAAATCTACCTTCTAAATTTTTTTCTAAACTTTTATATTTCTACCTTTACTTTTTTCTTCTAATGAAAGCTGCTATCATACCTCTCAGGTTCTGGATCCCAATTCCAAAGTGTGTGGCAGTGTGAGGGATCAAGGGGATCTTCCCACATAACACCAAGCAAGTCTTGGACATTTGGCTGGGTGTCCTAAAATCAACTAAATTTTAACACAATCCAGCTGGAGATAGCATCATATTGAACTGGTTAAGGGTTTACCCCTACAAGAATGTTGTCCTGCCTATACTTCAAACACCAAGTACAAGTCCAGGTTGTCACCTGTACTTCCGACTGATCAGGTTTCCACAGTTCCCTTCTTGAGTCCCATTAATTTGCTAGAGAAGCTTACAGAACTCAGAGAAACATTTTACCTGTCAGATCATTGGTTTATTACAGAAAGTTATAACTCAGGAATAGTCAAATGCAAGAGATGTATAGGGCAGAGTGTAGGGAAAGGGTATGGAGCTTTCATACTGTCTCCAGGCACTCTCCCAGCACCTCCACGTGTTCATCAACCTAGAAGCTTCTTATGTCATTTTTTAAATTAATTTATTTTAATTAGTTTCAAGTATGCAATACATTGTTTAGACATCTGTATAGTTTGTAAAACGATCCCCCCAATTACTCCCTCCCTCCCCAACCCTCCACTTAGCCAACTTATTAATGCTAACTGCATTCCCTGTGTAGTGCTCCCCATCCCCATGACCACCCATCAGCTACTAATTTGTACTTATATAACTCTTCACCCTATTCTCCCAGCCCCACAAACTCCCTCCCCTCTATCCAACACCAAATTGTCCACTATATATGTGTCTGGTTTTGATTAGTTTGTTCTTTTTATTCCTTAGATTCTGCATATAAGTGAAATCATAAAGTGTTTATCTTTGTCTAATTAAATATCTTCTAGGTTCATCAAAGCAATATCTTTTTCCATCCCCTTCTTTTTCATGTGTAGTGGTCTTATTTTCTTATCCTTTCAGCCAGTCTTTCTTTTGGTTGGAGCACTTAATTCTTTTCCATTTGAGGTACTTATTGATAGGAATGTAGTTATTACTATTTTTTACTCTTGTTTTTGATACATGTTTTTTTCTTCTTAAAGAAGTCCCTCCAACATTTCTTGTAATATTGGGTTGGTGGTGATTAATTCCTTTAGCTTATTTTTGTTTGGGAAGCTCTTTATCTATTTTTCAACTCTAAATGATAGCTTTGCTGAATAAATTATTCTTGGTTGTAGATTCCGGGTCTTCATCCTGTCATTTTGGGATTTTTATGAAGGCTGCATTACATAGGCATGATTAATTAAATCATTGAAAATTGATGATTGAACTCTGTCTTCAATCCCTATCTCCTTCTTGGAGGTCAGGCTTGGAACTAAAAGTTCTAACCCTCTAATCACTTGTTTGGTTCCCCTAGCAACCAGTCCCTATCCTTATGTTACCTAAGGCCTTTTTAAAGTAACCTCATTAACATAACAAATGACACTTTAATGACTAATCACTTGGGGAATTCCGAGGGTTTTAGAAGCTTTTTATAAAAACCAAATACATATCTTTTTATTATAAATTATCATATCACAATATCTCACCTAGATTTTTTTTTTTGCAATATCTTCTTAACTGTTTTTCCTCTGTACAATCTTAGATCCTTTCTATTTATTCTCTGTATTGTATACAAAATCTCCCTGCCACAGGTCATCACTCCAATCTCGCAATGGCATTCAACTTAATTAGAATAAAGATCTAAATCTTTGCTATGATTTGTAAAACAGTACATAATCTGGATCTTGACTGCCTTTTCAGATTAATCAATTGCCCTCATTTTCTATGTTCCAGGTATACTGGCCTTCACTTAGTTCCTTGAATACAGATACTATGTTTATTCCCTTGTCTCAGGGTCTTTGTATAAAAAAATCCATCTGTTGAGAATGGGTAGTGTTTTGTTTGATTTGTTTTTTGTTGTTCTGTTTTATTTTGTTTTGTTTTTAGCTGCGTCTATGTATTTGCCTGGGCCAGGGCAGATTGTCTCAAAATGTGCCACAATGTTATATTGATTATTTTGAATTAGTTACTTGATAAGTAGTCAGTATAAGAAGGGTATGTTGACCCCTCCCTTGTCTTTTGGATTGCAGGAAATAAATCCACCACCCCCGACCTTGTGAAAGTTGCCCTCTTAGTTTCAGAGGGCGCTGAGAGTGAAACCTTCATCACTAGAGTTAAGAAATCAGAGATAAAAACAGGCTTGCATAAACAAACTTTACTTCTTATTGATTTACTACCCAAGCCAAAACTTTGCTTAAATTCCTCACTAATGAACAGCTAAACTTAAGTTTTTTTGTCCTGTCAAATAGCCACAAATTTATTATTTATTAATCTAAAAGGTATAAAAAGCTGAGATGGTTTATCATTTCTCTGAGCGTCATTTATGATTTCTCATGTTCATGCACATATTAAATTTTTTTTTTACCATTAATCTGCTCTTATATCAATTTTACAGTTAGTCCAGCATGAGAATTCAAGAGAGTAGAGGAGAGAATTTCTCCCTTCTTGACATATTCTATGGGCCTCTGCTTAAATGCTATTCCTCAGGAAATATTTCTCTTGTCCCACAGCTTAGATTATTTACCTTATAAACTTTCCGAGCCCTTTTATTCTCTTCTAAAACATGTGAATTTTATGTAGGCTTCAATTGGGACTAAAATGTTCACTTCAGTATGCCTTAATTTTTCACTTTAGGAGTTTAGTCAAAACTGGTTGAATAAATGTTTAAAAAATTAATAACACAAAAAGCAAACATAACAATCCATTTTTTATACCACAGACTACAATGCAGCTTCAACACTATAAGGTCATTTACAGTGGATCAGTAGTACTGAGCAACTGTACCCTACTGCTGCTGTTCCAAAGAGCTGTGGTAACTGGATGACAAAGTATGGGATAGTTAGTCTCTCTCTGGTGGTGCATACTCATAGTAGACCAGTTACCTCAGTTGCAGTCCTTGGAAAAGAAGAAATGAAGTGACCATAGGGCCACAGAGAATAGGAGCTGTTATCTGGAATATGCCAGTGTAGTCAGTATAGACAGTAATCATGTCAGGGTGCATGAACTTAATCCTGAGGCGGTATGTGATACTTTCTGAGTACTCAGTTAATGATTTGGGAGTCAGTTGAAAGGGCTGGAGTACCTCTGAATATACAGAAACAAAAACAAACACTGAGTTATTACTTACATTGACCTTGATGCAAACAAAAATCTTGCCACCCTGAAGCAGTCTTTTGGGATACTGATTTTAAGCTATTAAGAAATAAGACTCAGAAAGAAGCTTCACCCTCTCCACTTTCCTGACCAATAGATTCAGACAGGGAAAAATAAAAACTGCTTTAGGAAAGGATCCCGGGCTTAATCACCTTAAGAACCTTCACCCTAGCATTAGTCATGAAGACTCCAAGCCTCCTAGCTAGACACCTCCTGGGTTCCAGTGTTTCTGACTTACCCAACAAGAATTTTCCTGCCATATTTGCTCCTCTCTTCCTCAACTATCTGTGAATCTCCCATTTTCACTTCTGAAACCTAATAGCCTGCCCTCTCCTTTCTCCTTTGTCTAAAAATGTCTTTATATACCCAATGTTGCTGCACTGTCTCTGGAATTTTCATGCTTATGTGAATACCCCATGTGCATGTATTAAACATTTGATTTTTTTGCTGTTAATTTACCTCTGTTAATTTAATTATTAGCCCAGCTAGAAGAACCTAAAAGGTTGGAGAAAAAGTATTAATCTTTTTAGCCCCTATAACTTCAAATCATACAGACTTGTGTGAGGGGAGAAACAATTTGAGTTACACTTCTCTCTGGTTTTGGCATTATAAACTGAGAGATTCAATTTTTGTTTTAATCCTGTTTGCCTTGTAGTTACTAGAAAGGACATTTCTCCTAGATTCTGACAATAGATTGGCTGTCATTTCTAGTTACTAGCTTTCAGGGTGTTATGTTTTTTAAACTTTTTTTTCTATCCTTGTCATTTTAGGTGAAAGTTAAGTGAAATCCCATTTGGCAAACTTAATGTTTATTTTTTTTATTGTCCTTGTTATATAAAAGAAATTGGTTTATTGTAGAAACTTTGGAAATAAAATAAATAAAAGGTAAATAAGAATCATCTCTGTTCCCATCATTAATGGTTACAATTCTTAACATTTCAATTCACCTCTTTTTCTGTGAAAATGCAGTTAGACTGGGAGAAAATATTTGCAAAAGTCACATCTGAGACTGTTGTTTACAAATATGCAAAGAACTCTTAAAACTCAACAATTAAAAAAAACCAGATTCAGAACAAAATATCTGAACAGACATCTCGCCAAAGAAGATATAAACATAAAAAGTAAACATGTGAAAAGATACTCAACATCATATTTCATTAGAAAATTGTGAATTAAAATGACAATGAGACATCACTACACACCTATTAGAATGGCCAAAATCTAAAATACAATAATAAATACTGACAAGAATATCACATAAAAACTTTAATTTATTTCTGGTGTGAAAGGATTTTAGTCAAAGATGGAACAGAAGGATATGAGATGGAGAATCTCACATATGTGCCCTCAGAAGAATGGAACTTAAGAACCAAGAGACCAATATCCATTAAAAGCCTGATTTACAAAAGACAGAGACTTATGTCCCCGCTAATGAAATTCGTCTAAAATCTCATCCCATCCTCAAGCTAATGAATTTACTTCCCCTTCTTTGCACTCCTTGCATATAAATGCAGCCTGCCCAAAGCCCTCAATGGATTTGTTTGTAGCTTGCTGTAGCATGCATTTGCTGAATTGCAATTCATCTGCTATTCTCAAATAAACCCAATTTCTGGTCACTTTAACTTGCCTCAGTTTACCTTTTTACTTAGGTTGACATTGCTAGAAATGTAAAATGGTACAGTCACTTTGGAACACAGTTTGACAGTTTCTTACAAAACTCAACATATTCTACCATATGATCCAGCCTTCACACTCCTTGATATTTACCCAAATGAACTGAAAACTTATGTCCACAGAAAAACCTACACATGGATATTTATAGCAGTTGTATTTATAATTGCCAAAACTTGAAAGCAATCAAGATGTCCTTCAGTAGGTGAATGGATAAATAAACAGTGGTACTTACTGACAATTAAATATTATTCAAAGTTCAAAGAAATGAGCTATCAAGCCATGAAAATACATGGAGGAAACTCAAATGCATATTACTAAGTGAAAGTCAATCTGAAAAGACTATAAACTGTGATTTCTATAAACTACATGATATCCTGTAAAAGGCAGAACTATGGAGAGAGTAAAAAGATCATTGTCATCAAGGGTAGGGAGGGAGAGATGAGTAGTTGGAGTACAGAGAATTTTTTAGAGCACAAAAGTATGCTGTACGATATTGTAATGGTGAATACATGTTATTGTACTTTTGTTCAAACCCATAGAATGTACTAGTAGGAGTGAACCGTAATGTAAACTGTGGGCTTTGGGTGATAATGCTATGTTAATGTAAGTTCATCCATGTAATATTTTTGCCACTGTGGCATGGGATATTGATAGTGGGAGAGACTGCATATGTATTGGCATATGTATATGGGAAATCTTTTACCTTCTACTCAAGTTTGCTGTGAACCTAAAACTATTCTAAAAAAATAAGGTCAGTTTTCAAAGTTGCAGTTCAGATATATGTAAAACGTGAGTAAACCTCAAAAACATTATACTTAGTGGATAAAAACAGACACAAAAGGACAAAGATTGTATCATTTCATTTACCTGAAATATTTATACACAAATTCATAGTGACAGAAAGTAGATTAGAGGTTACCAGAAACTAAGGGGAGAAGGGAATGAGAATTTATTGCTTAACGATAGAGTTTCTGTTCATTGATAGAAAAGTTTTGGAAATAGACAGTGATGATGGTTGCACAACATTGTGGATGTAATTAATGTCTTATTGTATACTTACAAACAGTTAAAATGATGACTTTATATATACATACGCACATATATATAACCACAATAAAATTTTTTTAAAAAACTTTAAAAGACCATGAGAAAGATAATTCACCCTCTGACATATAATATGAAATTACTCAGTAATATAATAACATAAACATAATTCTTTCCTTACAAAGTACTTTTAATTCTCTTTTTTTTTTGTATATATTTATTGTGGTATAACATTTTAAGTGTACAGTTCTATCCTTTTGGACAAATATATGCACCCTATAACCATCACCCAATCAAACTATATGGTATTTATATTACAAATTTCTATTAAAAATTCCTTTCTGAGATTTTCAAGTCAAACATCTTTACCACCAGAAGCAACCACTGTTCTAATTTTTATGAGATCACTGTTTTAAATTTCCTTTTAACATCCTCATTAGCATATCAACAACAAGCTGGATTTAAAAGCCATTAAGGAAAGATTGAGTCAGGAATGAAAAAGGAAAGCTGTAGAAAAGTAAAAAAAATAAAAATAAAAATGTCCACGTGCTTCAGGATAGTCTAGGAGCAGTATCAACCTGGATTATGTCATATTAAAATAAATTTGGTGCAAGAGTGCATATTAAAATAAATTTGGAGGCCAAGAGGAGGGAACCACTGAAGTTAGCTCTCCTAATCTACTGTAATATATGACATGTCATATAAAAGACCCCAAAATAGCTCACAGTCTGGCTGACTTGTCAAATGTGAGATAATGGAATAAAGTATATCTATAAAAAAGGCTACTGAAAAGACTACCAAAGCCAAGGCAAAAATGGAAGTGCTATTTGATGTGAGGGGATCTATAATGCTACCTGGAGCCAACATGAAGCCCAATGAGCTAAGGAGTAGAGAAAACACTACTCAATTCAACAGAAACCAAAGTACAGTTACAGAGCCACACACTTCAACAACAGATGGCAGTAGTGACTGTCAAGTGAGCGTGGCCATTGTCCTTGACAAGAGGAGATGTTAGCTAACATATACCTAAAGAAGAGCATGAGGACTTTGGGAAGGGGATGCTTTTGCTTTGTGCCACAAACCCACATAAGTATTTTTCTCCTTTCAATCACCTAAAGATCTTTAAGACGAGTTTTAAAACATCCATTTCAGACACAATCTAAACGATTGTTAAAATCATTGGCTGCAGGCTAGACATTTAGTTTAATCATTTCCCCTGCTATCATTAACATGGGAGTAGGGGAGCTTAGAAGGAAGACCAGATTAGTTAGTAATAAAAAAGTGTATTTTTTGTGAACGTCTGAGTAGCTGTGTGAATTAAATTTGTGGCCTGCTGCCATTGCATTTAAGGGCCAACTTGAATAAAAATTATGAACTATATCTTTAAAAAATGGAATTATTTTTAGCAAGGATGACATCAAACTATTTAAATCATTCTTACATTTTTTGCTGGACTAGAGTTTGTACTAGAAATATTGTGCATGCATACCATTCTTAGGCTTAAACCTTGATTATTTTCACTTAACATTATGCAATGAAAATTTTACATGTCTAAATAATCTTTAAATATATTTTAATATTTGTATTTACTGAAATGTGTTACGTATTCTCCTATGTTTAGATATAAAATCAAGTTTTGCAATTATAGGAATAATACAAATGTATAGCCTGTCTGTACTAAATCTCTAAATACTAATTTAGTTATTCTGTTTTCCTAAAGTTGGAATTTGTGAGTCAAAATAGATGAAGATTTTAAAAGCTAGCATATACTGCCAAATTGCTTTCCAAAAGCTCTGTGAAAATTTACACAGTTACTAGTAGGAAAGAAAGTGCCAATCATAAAGAGTACTCTTGCCAGAAGTATAAAATATCACTGTGAATCTTTTCTAATTTGACAGGTCAAACATTGTATCATATTTAATCAGAATTTTTAATATCACTGAGCAGTAAATGATAGTTACTGGAAGGCACCAGTGAAGATCTACTTCCTGAACCTGAAAATTCTAAAGATGAGATTTAAAACTGATCACACATCTGGATTTTAATCTAATATTGTTCCAGGGCTCTCTTTACTTAGAAGAACATGTCTTGGTCAAATTTTCAAAAACAGACTTTTTTTTTTCTTTTTGAAGTCTATATTCATTGCCTCAGATTCTAGGCCATTTAGTAATACATATTTTAAAAGTGGGACTTGATTTATTGGAATTAAATAACTTTTGAAATAGTTGAATATTACTATTCTTTTATTCAGGGAACATTTTTTTTAATGTTATCTATATATTAGGCACTATGTTATATGGTGAAATACCAGAAATGGCATCTGATTTCAAGAAATCCACAATTTGGGGGTATATGAGGAAGCAGGAGGCCTATGAATATATAGTTAACTATAATACAATTCTCTTAATATTTATTAGAAGTAAAAAGAGTTATGTGTAAGGAGTTATAATAGAACAATGAACTTGGAGCCTCAGGAGAGCAGTTGTCAGTACCCAGTAAATGTCCTGGTACATAGATGATATCACACATAGATGATAGCATATGGTTTCTTGATCGGTATTGGCTGACAATAGGGACAAATATCAAGCATTTGTTAGCATGTTCATAAATAATAATATTTGTAATACTTATTATATAACACATAATACTTATTATAAGTAGGTACAAATATCAGTTATTAATATGTGTACAAATGATAGTGTTTGCTATCGCTTAGACACACTACTGGAAGCTCTCCCTCACTTCACAACTGACCACTGAGAAAATCCAAACACAATTATTTGAGGGACAATTTAAGTTTATCAGCTTTTGGGAGCTATTTAGATGGAGAGAATTTAAAGTTTCACACATTTTAAAAGTCATATTTTTATTTACAAATATTACTTTTCTCTTTTTTTTACATTTTATAAAACTAGCTTTCTCGCCTCTTTACAAATATATTTGATATTAGTGTCTGTTCTTTTTTTTTTTTAACAACCAAAACTTCCCCCACTTTTTTAAACCTATTCCATCAGGAAGACTCTATAAGCATCCAACACTGTCACTGATTAAGCAATTTTCAAGCTAAGTTGTCTTCAATAAATAAGACTATGTATTTTTAAACAAAGTAGAAAAGAGTACTCTAATACTAAGAGCTTCATAAAGATTTTAGTATCAAATGATTTCCTTTTTACAACATAAAAATTTGAGGGAAATTTCTCCTACATTATGATTTAAAATATGGTTCTGCTAGAGGAAGATAAAAAGTGAAATTGGCCTTAAAATGTAGTGTAAGCAGAAATTTTTCAGATAGGTAATTGGCAGTTTAGTAACAGAAGTTTGTAAAGTCTTGTTCCATTAAGGTACTGGAAGTTGTCAAGCATGGAAAAGGCATGTGGCATTTTCTTAGACTTAAAGTATTGTTAGGGACAATGTGAAGGGTTTAGAAATTTGTAATCATAGACTAGCTTTTCCCCAAAGTTTTCAAGTATGAACAACGAAAATCATTGATGATATCTTGTTACAAACTTTAGACTTGTAAACTCCTTGAAAGAAGGACTTTTTTTTACGTATCTGTGTTAATGAATTGACTACATATTTTTGTGCCCTTATTTTTTTGTTGTTTCTTTGTTTGTTTCTCTGACAAAGTTCTGAATATTACAAACATATAGTTCCCCTAAACTTTAAACCTCCTTCACTCACATTAATGGAATGTGAAAGTGCCTGCCCAATATCTTCTATTTAAAGCCTATAAGCCCAAACCCTGTGTGCTCAATCAAGGATGTTAATTGCATGAGAATAGGAAAATGGCATTTTTCTGAGCTAATATTCCATTAGATCTTAGTGAGAATGACCCGAATATGTAGATTAGATTTGTCTGGAAATGTAATGAACTTGTAAGTGAATATAAGTTAAATTCAGATTCCTAACGTAACTGGAAAAGAGCCAGTTTTCAGCTCTCATCACCAAAATTGTGTATGGTACCAATCTTTACTCATTTCATGCTTCAAGATGTCTATTCTGACATATCTTGGTGTCTTCTGATTAAAAAAAAATGAGGTCCTTTAAATTTTATATGCTGTGTGGAAATTTAGAAAGGAATATCTTTATCATATCTTAATTCTATCTAATTTGTATTATATTACCAGAAACTAATTCTATAACTGATATAGTGTGTAATGAATGTACATATTTTTAAAATATATGAAAAATTATGTTTATTATTTTAATATGTATACTATTATTCTACTCAATATAAAATAGACTAATTTCTTATTTTAAAAAATATTTAAAGATAATAATAAAACTTTATTAGAAGTTTAGATTAATGTTGGTAAGTAATAAAAATTACTCTTCCAAATTGATATTAATAGATTTTTATATATTAATATCTTTAAAAACATATGAAAAATTGTGCAATATATACTAATAAAAGTGTTTCATGAAAGCTATAGTTAACAACTTATATTATTTAAGCAATACTTAACTCAGGATGCAATAAAATACTAGTACAAGCATATAATTCAGGCAATTCTGTAGTTTATTGTTCATGAAAGTTAAAATAAAGATTTTCATATGAGAAATAGGGGTTAAGATCGAGATATATTTTTATGATTGATTTAGTAATTAGGATAATTTTCTCTCAGGGTTCTTAAAGGGAAGTAGGTACTGATATAGCAATATAGCATAATATACTGTATACTTGAAACTAACAATAAAAGAAAATTAAAAATAAAATTAAATGTCTATTCCATATGAATGAGACTTGTTTCTTATACTCTTTTTTGATAAGGATAAGAGGAATTCATCAAATCAACAATAAAAAGAGCCATAATAGAGTTTCATTAAACCTAAGAGTGGATGTATTGCCTACTCACTCTGGACTCCTTAGCACAAGTGATAAATCCTCATTGTCATAAGAAGCTAGGCTTGCTGCTATGGAATTATGACAGAGAGGAAAGAGTGTGCCTAGGACTATGAGAATTCACAGGAGCCTCTCTTGCTACTCCTATGCCCAGTGATTAATATAGGAAAGGCAGTTATTGCAACTATGGCCTGATGAAGTTAAGGCAACCAAGAGCTCAGACCTTCAGGGATGAAAATCTGTTCACCACATCATGAAAGTGACCTACACCAGCCACAGGGCTAGCTGTGTTTGGGAAATCTGATTGCATGGTAGAGGATCAATTGCCATAACAGAGACTATAACTTTACTTAATAACCCTCCTGTCATTTTTTAATTTTCTCAGAAATTTCAACCAATCATCATCTGAAAGTGTCAGTAACACAATGGTTTTATTGAACAACATGAATAGATCTGAACAATGCATGTAGTTGTCTAACAAACCTATGTTTTTACTTAAGAAGAGGAAAAAAATGCCTTCCCTCACAAAGGTTACATTTGGTTATTATCAACTGTCTACATTTCTATGTTATTATGTAAGTTTCTCAAAAAATAAACTTTTTTTCTACTAGATTTAATATGGCATATGGTTGTTACTTAATATTTTTTGAATGAATGAATATTGACACTTTCCTGCTTATGTTATTTTTAAATAACTTTATATTATTTTCCCCCTCTTGAAACCATCCCTCCACCCCCATCCCACTTCCACCTCTGACCTATGGTTGTTGCCATCTCCTTTTTTTTAAAGGCTGGATCTCTGAAGGCTGAGCATCTCCTCCCGCGTGCTTGGGGCCCGCCCCTGGGGCCTGGCATCCCTGAGATACTTGGGAGGCTCCAGCAAACCCAGGGCCTGGGGCCCCCGAGGTATGGTCCTTGGCTCCATTGGGGCATGAACCCAGGACCTTCTGCATATAAAGCAAATGTGCTAACCAATACTCTATGGAGCACCCCCAACTTTATATTTTTTAAAAAATAAAATCTATAAACTCACAACTATGGTACAGGATGTCCTAAATAGTCTAATACCTGCTTACTTTTCCAAAATTATTCTCTCTCCTTTCTCTCTCTTTCTCTCCCCACCCCACACCCCTCTATCCTTGCCTCTCTCTACTATTGTATAGCCACACTGTTTTGTTTTTGTCTTCTATTAATTTTCAAATGCACCTAACTTGTTTCAAATTTGAATTCTTTTTGAGTAGGTGTGCTGTTAGGTTAGATTTGTTTAAGTGAGAGTATGTTATATGATATCTGAAATTTATTTCATAATAATGGAATTATTACAAAATGCTAGTTATGAAAAGGTAGTATTGAGTCTAACTTCTTAATAGTGAATGGTTTTTCAAACCTGGCAGTAAAGGTTGGTAAAAATTCCACTAATATTAAATCCATGCCAAAACACATTGAGTTTATATATGAAACATCAATAAGTTTTTGCCTTGGATTTATTTCTAGATTCAGATAATTATGAAAAGGCATTTTATCTACAGGTATGTCTTAGGGGACATTTAGAATTCATAAGGAATGTGCTATAATTTTTCACTGTGCCAGCTGCCCACACATTGCAGAATGACCACAGTGCCAAGCCTCTGTCCACTTGACGCCAATAACGCTGCTCTCCAATAATGGTGACAAACAAAACACCCTCCAAGAGGCCAACCCTTTTTGGGAGTTATCATCCAATCTATACAATGGCTTGTTTCCTTTCTTTATTCAGGTCTCTGCTTAAGTTTATAACTCAGAAATGAGGACATATAAATTAACTAAACTATGGATTAAAGAAAATACCTTTCTCTTTCTAAGGTAGGAACATAGATCCAAAATAGATATGTTATAGATCTGAAGGTCAGTCTATATGAAAGCATGAGAATTAGTGAAAAAAATGGCTAAAAATCACTAGTGTAATGGAGAGAAGCCTCAGGGAGAAAGTTGTTGTTATTATTATGGCTCCATAACCACCTGTGAGATTCAATCTACCTGTAACTTGAATAAAATTGCTCAAAAGTTACAATTAGCCTTTATAATTAGTCTCTTCCTGGTTAAAAAAAAATCACTGTAGCTAGGAGCACTAATTTTGGAATCAGACATGCTAAAGTACAAATCCCTTTAGAAAGAACCTTTAGTTGGTGAAATTCTGACGTGAAGAAAATAATTTAGCATAGATTATAAAATATAATTTTTTCTAAAATAAAATCTTATAATCAAATTTTATTCAAGTCTGTAGAGGGCAATTTGGGTGTAAATAAGTAATTAGAACATTTCTTAAAAGTATGAAAGTTGTTATTTGATGTTTTCCAAAATTTTCTATTGGATTTCTGGAATATAAATCAGTGAACTCATTTCAAAAATGCATGAAAGTGTTGGTTTTGTGATATGTCAGCTTGTCTAGGCTGAACTACACTTCCAGATTTCTTTTTAAGATTAAAGTGAGCTACAAATGTATCAGGTTAGAGTTGGGTACAAAGGAAACATCAGCTGTTTTGAAGCAGCATATACGTACCTACCCCATTATTCAACCTAAAATTAGTCTGGCTGCTGTTGTGAAGAGATTGGGTAGACATTCAGGTAATGTGAATTTTATGAACTCCCCCCATGTTGGAATCTAAGTAAGAATGACACCAATTTATACATTTATTTATTTAATTAATTAATATTTATTGAGGGACTACTTAGTGTTAAGTACTCTGATGGGTCTTGGAATTATCATAGTAAACATAAAAATAACTTAATTTTTTATGGATATTTAAATTATTGGAGTAGATAGATATTAAATGAATATTAAATTTGAAACATAGATGATGCAGGAAACTAAGTTTAATTCAGCTTCTTTGCAAACAATTAACTTAAACCTTTTGTGAAGCATTTTACTATTTTCCTAAAATAAAATTTTTTTCTTACTTCAGCTCTACCCGTGGCAGCACTAATTTTCTATTATAACTTGTATTTATTTGTGTCTGCAACATGTCCCATATACTTACTAGATTTTAAGTCAACTAAAATGTGATCTCAATAAGTGAAGGAATTTTGGTTTTGTCACAACTAAATCCTCAGCACAGAGAACATCTATCATATGAAAGTGACCTACATCTATTTGTTGGATGAATAAAGAACTGTCATACACAAGTTCATTACCTTCCTTGAGGGAGAATATAGGTTACACATTATAGCCTCCACCACAGCAATCTTATGCTACTTGGATCCATTTCTTTATATATCTTTATTATTGTTGTTTTTCGGTTGGGGTTTTTATTTTTTAGAAATTTGAGAGAAATGTAAAATAATAAGGCTAAAGAGAATAACTACAGACACCAGTACTGCAACATTAAGGCACTCAAGAGTTTTCTCATCATGTTCTTTTACTATTCAGTTTCTAAACATCCTTAACCGTCATCCCTCTGTCTCAGTGTCTTTCCTGACATTCATCTTTTAAGCATCTGGGCACCTGGTCACTGTCTTTTCTAAGTCAAATTTACTGTACTTGTCTCTTTATTACTTTATAATTGAGCAAACGAGTAAAAAGTGTCTAAGTGAGTCATCTAAATACCAAACATATTCCTCTTTGTCTCATAATGCAACAGCAGGCCTAACTCATCCTGATGCTCAGAGTCAACTGCCTCTACAAAGATGGTGACTCCTTTCTTGGCTCCAAGTTCTCAGATAGCAATTTTAATTTATAATCCTAAAGCTATTTTTCTGTGCCCCTTAGTGGGCTGGTTCCCCTTTGGGAACCAGAATTTTTAAACATGCAGAGCCCGGACAGAAGACATAGGAAGTTCTAAATCTGAGTGTAGGAATCTGAAAATGATGATTAGAGAGCAACTCTTGGTTCTCCTCTAGATTCCTAGATCCATGTTGTCTTCCTATTGGGGACACAGTGTATATAAATATCTTTACATCCTGAAAGATGGTCCTCTCATTCTTGCACAGCATACCTCTAAACTGGTACTTCAGTTGCACCATTAACGAGTAATTTCAGCACTCTATTAGGTGAAGCTTCTGGTTATTTTAACATTGATGCAACTAGTAGATCCCAGGACCAGGATCCCAATTTTCTAAATTCTTTGCTGAATAATGGGAACACTAATTGTATAAAACTCCATGCTGATAGACCAAAGATTTTGTAAGCCTTGATATAATAGGCTGATTGAGGCCTTGCAGGTTAAAAAAATGCAAGCCAATTCCTGAAATAGAAGCAAGTCCATTTCTAGAATACAGTCTATTCTTGTCTGAATAAATTGCTGGTCCTTCAAGGGAGAAGAAGCACAATATGGTAAATGTGTGATGAAAAGATCCATTGTTATCATCTGCAATGCTCCATGAACTCATGGAGCAAGCTTGAACTTTTCTTTCTCTGTTAGCCAATCACAAATTATTCCCAATATTGCCAAAAGTGTTAAAGATTAGGCTCTGGAGCAACTGTAGCAGATGATATGGTGGTTGTGAATACCTGTTCATGAAGCTTGCATAAGACCTCCAGTCCTATTTGTGCTCATTTCCACTTGTACCTCTTTCATCTTAAAATATATTTTTGCTGAACCCTATGACATTCTAACTTGGAATGTTGGATAGAACCTAGTTTATGATGGTCACTTGCTGCCTTATGGTCAGGCCCTCTATCTCCATCTCTGCCAGTGCCCAGTAACAGTCAGGAATTGTCTTTAGTAGCTTAAATAGCATAGGATTTGTTGAGTAGTATTACTTGCACCACAACCCAAATATACTTTAGAGCCTTCACTCGCTTCAGGTCCTATTCAAAGCTGGAAACCTTTTATGTTACTTAGTATATGGCTTGGGTAGTATCCTTAGTTGTGTAAAATGCTTCTTCAAGAACCTGAAGATTCCTGTAAAGTGTTGTGCTTATTATTTTGTGACAGAAGGTGTAAGATGCAAAAATCTATCCTTTAATTTTCGATACAATATTCCAGCATGTCCTAGATCACTAAACCTTTAAAAAGTTCATCTTATTAAAGATTATCTCCATCTCTCTGATGCACCTGTGTTTTACTAAGGTTTCTAATGGGCAAACCATTTGTTGTTCATCTATTCTAATTTGCTCGATGATACCAATATGGTGGACTCAAGTGACGTTCTCCAGTGATCCCAATGGTTCAAATTGCTTACACTGTATTACAACAGAAAGCAGAAGTATTAATATATAGGAGTGTTAGAGAGGGACTGTGAAAATATACTTTTCATTCTATGAGTGTCAATTGTTTCTAATCCTCTTTAAATTAGATAGGACTAGAAGAGATTCATTCACCAAATCAGTAATCACATAACATGTATCTGAACTTGGTTATCTGTTCTAGCAATGGTATGACAACTGCAACTGGAGCTAATACTTGGCTGAGTTTTCAGTAATCCACTCTCATTCTCTGAGATGCATTGGCTCTTACAAGGGTCAGACATTTTGAATTAAATGAAGATAAAATTGTTACTGCTACTTCTGTATCATTTATCGAAATATAATTAATATATAATGAATGCACTTATTTATTGATCTGACTAAAGTATACACCAGTATAATCATCATCACAATCAAGATATAGAAGAATCTCATCACCTTCACAAAATGCTTCTACATTATTTCTTGGTCAACACTCTCTACAAATGCAAACCTAGTCATATAATTTCCATTCTGCTTTCTATCACTTTAGACTAGGTCAACCTTTCCTAGAATTGGTTTTATATCTGCTTTTTTTCACTCCATGTACTATCTTTTCAGATCCAGCCAGGTCTTTGCCAGTTTAACACACCTCAAACATACACAATGTTATATGAAATATATTTTAACTAAAAAAAAGTAATTTGTTTCTTTTAATTCTGGAAAAGTATTCCACACAATATACCACAAATTAGTTATTTATTCACCTGTTGATGGACATTTGTGCTACTTCCAGTTTTTAACTATGAAGAATAAAATTGCTATAAGAATTCATAAACAAGTCTTGTGTCTATCTGTTTTCATTTCTTTTATAAACACACAGTAGAATTTTTTATATGGCGAGTATATAATTAACTCTCTACGAAATTGCTCATCTGTGTGTCCTAGGTGATTGTCCAGTTTAAATTCTCACTACTAATGCATAAAAGTTCAAGTTTCTTACCATTCATTCCCAAACTTGGAGTTTTAAAATTTTAGTCAATGAATGTAAAGTAGTATCACATTGTGTTTTTAATTTTTACTTCCCTAATGACTAACAATGTTTAGAATCTTTTTGTGTGTCATTTATATAGTCTATTTTGTAAAGCCTCTGTTCAAATCTTTTGACTCTTATTATAAAAATTTGATTGCTTATCTTCTCATTATATCTTTTGGATATAAGTACTTTGGCAGGTATATTTTATTCCTGACTGTATCTTGCCCTTTCATGTTTTTAATAATGGTTTTTGAAGATGGTTATTTTTAAAGCCTTTTTAATTTTTTGGTTTGTTTTATGAGTCGTGCTTTTATTTCCTAAAAAAATTTGCCTACCCCAAATTCATAAAAATGTTTACCTATATTTGCTTCTAGAAAATTTACAGTTCAGTTTTTGTATGTAAATCCGTAATAAGTTTTCAGTTAATTTTTATGTATAAGACAAGATTTAAGATTGTTGTTGATGTTTTCCAAAGAGCTGACTGAGAGTTCCAGCACCATTTATTGGAAAGTCTATTTGAATTGCAGTTACCATTGAGTTTTCTTGGTAACTTTGTCAAACATCAATTGACCATGTATATTTGTGTCTATTTATGAGATCTTTTTTTCTGTTTTATTTGTACATATTTTACATTTACAACAATTCCACACCACCTTAATTACTGTTGCTTTAAGTCTTAAAATTAAGTAGTGTAAGTACCCTGATTATGTTATTTTTAAATTTTATTTCTAAAATTTCTCTCAGCAATACTAGATTTTTCAGTGTACTGGTCTTTCTCAGCTTTTGACAGATTTGCCTCTGAGTAATTCATACTTTGGGAATTATAGATATGGTATTATTTTTAATAAGATATTTTTAAAACTACGTTTAAGGTTTACAGCAAAATTGAGAAGGTACAAAGATTTCCCAAACACTCTCTGCCCACACATATGAATGGCTTCCTCTGGTATCAATATCCTCCAACAAAGAGGCACATTTGTTATCGCTGCTGAACCAACGTTGACACATCATAATAATTAAAGTCCATAGTTTACATCACAGTTCGTTTTTGGTGCAATATATCCTATGGGTTTGGACAAATGTATAATGACATGTATCTATAATTACAGTATCAGAGAATATTTTTACTGCCCTAAAAATCCTCCATGTTCCACTTATTTATTTCTCCCACCCTGCCTCTCCTCCATCCCCTGGCAATCACTGATCTTTTTTATGTCTCAATAGTTTCATCTTTTCTAGAATATGATATATTAAGAATCATACTGTAAGTAGCCTTTTCAGATTTGCTTCTTTCATTTAGTAATATGCATTTAAGGTTGCTCCATGTCTTTTCATGGCTTTATAGTTTAATTCTTTTTAGTGCTAAAAAAATATCTTCTTGTCTAGTGTGTCAGTTTATTCATTCATCTTCTGAAGAATAATTTGGTTGCTTCCAATTATGAATAAAGATAATATAAAGATTTATACACAAGTCTTTGTATCAACCTATGTTCAACCAATGTCAACCAAACATTCACATGCAAGTTTTTGTGTGAATATAAATTTTTAATTTTATTGTATAAATACCAAAGAGTGTGATTGCTAAATCACATGGTTAGTTTTGTAAGAAATTGTTGAACTGTCTTCCAAAGTGCTGTACCATTTCATATTCCCACCAAAAATAAATGAGAGTTTCTGCTGCATTACATTCTCGCCAGTATCTGATGTTAGTGTTCTGAGTTTGGGCCATTTTAATAGGTGTGTAGAAGTATCTCTCATTGTTTTAATTTGCTATCTCCTAATGATATGATACAGAACATCTTTTCATATTTTTATTTTCTCTCTTTATATCTTCTTTGATAAGGTGTCTGTTAAGATTTTTTAAAACCATTTTTTGTTTATTTATTTTCTTCTTGTTTAGTTTCTTATTATTTAGTTTTAAGAGTTCTTTGTATATTTTGAATAACAAACAGTCCTTTATCAGATGTATTTTTTGCAAATATTTTCTCTCAGTCTGTGGCTTTTTTTCTTTCTCTTCACATTGTCTTTGACAAAGCAGATGGTGTTGGTTTGTTTGTTTTATTTTAATGAAGTCCACCTGATCAATTATTTCTTTTGTAGATTATCTCTTGGGCCTTGTATCTAGAAAGTCATTATCCTACCCAAGATCACCTAGGTTTCCTCCTATGTTATCTTCTTGGAGTTTTAAAGCTTGAATTTCACATTTAGGTCTATGATCCATTATGAGTTAATATTAATGAGCGTGTAGACCCGTGCCTAGATTTTTTCTTCTTAGATGTAGATATCTAGTTGTTTCAGCACCATTTTTTTGGAAAGACTATCTTGCTTCATTCTATTGCCTTTGCTCCTTTGTCAAAGATCAATTTACTATGTTTTTTGGGGGATCTGTTTCTAGACTATTCTGTTCCATTGATCTGTTAAAGTTGAGTAGCATTTGTCCTCCAACTTAGTTCTTCTCTTTCAATATTGTATAGGCTCTTCTGGGTCTTTTGTCTTTACATATAAACTTTAGAATCAGTTTGTTGATATCCACAAAATAACTTGTTGGGATTTTGACAGGGATTAAATTGAATCTCTGGATCATGTTGGGAGACTTGACATCATAATTATATTGATACTTTCTATCCATGAACATAAAATATTTTTCCATATAGTTTTTCTTTGATTTTATTTATCTCTATTGTACAGTTTTTCTCATATAACTCTTGGACATATTTTGTTAGATTTATAACTAAATATTTCTTTTTGTAGAGGTATTGTCAATATTTTTTTTTATTTAAAATTCCACTTGTTTATTGCTGATATATAAGAAAGCCATTGACTTTTCTATAATATCCTTGTATCCTCCATTCTTGCTATAATCATTTATTAGGTCTAGGAGGACTTTTTTTGTTGTTGATCATTCTTTCAGATATTCTATGTAGATGATCATTAGCAGAGTTTTATATCTTTCTCCATAATCTGTATACCTTTTATTTTTTGTTTTTTTCTTATTGCATTAGGTACAACTTCCAGTGCAATGTTAAAAGAAAGTAGTGAGAGTGAACACCCTTATATTGTACCTGAACCTAGTGAGCAAGCTTTGAGTTTCTCACCATTAAATATGTTAGTGGTAGTTTTTTTGTAGATATTCTTTAACAAGTTGAGGAAGTTCCACTCTTCTTAGTTTACTGAGAGGTTGTTCTTTTTTATATATATAATTGATATTAAATTTAAATGATATTTAAAAATTCATTTCTGTTTGCTCTTTGAAGGTATATAGAAAAATAATCAATTTTATATGTTGAATATGTAACTACACTTTGCTAAATTTGCTAATTAGTTCAAGTAGTTCTTTTGCAGATTCCATTAAATTTTCCAAGTAGACAGATGTTTCATACATGAACTAAGACTGTTTTACTTTTTCCTTTTAAATTGATATTTATTTGTCTTTTTTTTTCATTACTGCTGTGTCATGATCTCCTAGATCAATGTTGAATAGAACAGGTATATACAGACATAACTGAAATTTCTTGTATTTGGGAGAAATAATGCAGTTTTTGACCATTAATATTTTATTGGCTCTAGATTTTTCATAAATACTCTTTTGGGGTTGATAAATTTCCTTGCTATTCTAAGCTTTTGTAGATAAATTTTTTAGAAACAAAAATTTTGTTGTCTTTTTTCTGTGTGTATTGCAATGATCACATGTTCTTTTTTTACTTTGTGAATACAGTGAATACTTTTGTTTTGTTTTGTGTTGTTTTGTTTGTTTTCAGATGCTAAAGTTACCTTCCATTCCTGGCTAAACCCCAATTAGTCATGATGTTATTATATATAATATATCAGTTTTCTAAAAGTTTAAGAATTTTCGCAACTATTTATAACTGATATTGGTCTATAATGTTCTTCTATATTAATGTATTTATTTTCTTTTTCCCTCTAGCTTATTGAGATGTAATCAGTATATAACATTATGTAAGTTTAAGGTATACAATGTAATGACTTGATATATGAACATATTGCAAAATAATTACCTCAGTAAGATTAGTTAACATATTTATAACCTCACATAGATACACTTTTTTATTTTTTGGTAAGAACTTTTAAGATTTACTCTTAGCAATTTTTAAATACAAAATATAGTATAATTAACTATATTTATCATGTTGTGTGTTTACATACTCAGAACTTATTCATCTTATAATTGGAATTTTGTACCCTTGGACCACTGTCAACTATTTCCCCCCATATACGCACTCCCCTCTCCCCTAGAAACCACCAATCTCCTTTGTCACTCTGCTCAAAAATTGGCATACTACAGTTCAAAAAATTTTTTAAGTCAACAAAATAAAGCCAAAACACACAAAGAAAAGAAAATCACTAAGAAGTTACTGATATAAAAACTTAAAATTAGCATGGGGATTTTTTTTACCAGTTCAAGCCCAAGAATAACTTGATCAAAATGCTAAAACCTTTATTTCTTTCACAAGAAGTAACAAGATTGAGGTAGATGAAGAGAGAAAAAAAGCAAAAGCAGGCTGAATGAATGCTGCTTTTAGCCTTGACAAGATTGCTGCAGGGTGCATGTCAGAATTGTATTTATTTAAACTGCATGGTAAGTTGCTCTGAGGAGGATCTACCATGTATAACATGTTGTAAATCCTCCACCTACTGCTCAGAAAAATATAACCTAATAAAAACTGCTTGATGCATAATTTGGCACCCCTTTGCTTAATTGCACATAGAGGATAAATGGATAGAAGCAAATTACTATTATTTAACATTTATTAAGCACCCACAGTGTACCCGGCATTCTATAAAACATGGATGAATCCATCTTTTCTTACTATCAAACTTTAGTTTCAGGCAAAATTATGTACACACAGATAAGACACTTTTAAAAAAGTATCCATTCCACAAGCTTAAGCTATTCAGATATATTTTATGCACTTTATGTATGTGTATATAAAGTATACAATTTAAAAATATCTTATGGTATATGTTTTAGCTCATCTTCCTACACATACACACACACAGATGCACATTTTTGCTTTAAAAATGATTAAGGTAAAAATAAGTGGTAGTATATGTAATTAGAAGTGAAGATGACCAACAAAGCAAAATACCTGAAATTGAGAAGAAAGGAAGAACAAGAAAACTGTTTCTTTCCAAACAACTATAATCAGTTTATATTACTTCCCCTAGCTTCTATGGGGTTCTTATTTCAGGCTGTATATATGTGTATGTATATATATTCATTTTATGTTAGAAAATTTATTAAAATGGCAGAATTGAAGGGTGATTATTTATTCAGTAGTTTAGGTAATATGAGATTAAGTGATTGGAGTGATAAAAATTGTAAGGGGAGAGATTAAAATGGTAAAAGCTTATCTTATGATAAAATGGAATAACATTACTGAAAACTTTCTTTTTTCTGCTGTCATATTTTTGGTTTGTGATTCTGTTTCTATTATCTAAGTTTCCTTCATTTCTCATTGTCATTACTATTGTTATAACCAAATAATGACTGTACCTGCATGCCTATGTGGCATGTTGTTGGTCACCACATACTGAGAAAAAAGATGCATGTTACTACAAAAATACACATGCACACCCAGGCATGCACACAATTATCAACTCAATTTTAAGCACCTTATTTCCCTGAAGAGACATTTCCATCCACACAAATTCCAACAAAGTCAGTACGATATTTGCTGAGCACCTACACTGTACCATGTATTAATTAGGGGTTTCAGATAACACACACGCACGCACAGACACACACACACACACACACACACACACACACCCTTCTGCTAGGGATTCATAAACTAAAAGAGGACATAGGCATGTTAATGAGAGATTTGCAGAATATGGTAATGAGTGTGCATAAAGTGCCATGGGGGACCTGAGTGAACACTTTGTTCTGCCCAGCTTTTGGAGTAACTCTCCTCTGGTATATCCTCAGTGAGCAGTGAAAGAAATAACAAATAAATCCCTTTTAGATATTACTAATGTATAAACTATTTAGCAACTAATGGATTCCTTCATGGTATTTCTTATATTGTTATTTTGTATGGCTTGCTACTTTTTACTGTATGTATGTTATATCTCTCCAACTCTATAGCAAGCTCTGTGTGCCCTGCACTCAATCATTTATCTACTGACTTGATTTCAGTTGTAAAACAGAAAGACATTGATATTAAGTCTGTGTCATTTCACCCACTTTCAATTAGGCATTTCTTTGTCTAAGATCTCAAATAATTCATTTAAGAATAATTTATCATGTTTCTTTTTATTTGAGATTTGTATATCTGAGTCCCCCAGACTAAACTTCTTGAGGACAGGGACTGAGTTTTATGCCTGGCGCATAGGGAGGTAGGGTTGCCAATTTTAGCTAATCAAATTCTGGAGGCCCAGTAAAACTTGAAGTCCAAATAAATATTAATAAATAATTTTTAATATAAGTATATACAAAATATTGCATGGACATACTTTTATACTTACACTGCTTTTTATGTTGATAATTATATATTTATATCATAATAAAAATTATTTATTTCTTATGTAAAATTCAAATTTAACTGAGTATCCTGTATTTCATTTGGCAACCAAATATAGAGCAACTCAAAAAGTATTGTGGTACATGAAAATTATATACATACATACATATATATATATATCGGTTTTATAATTTTTATATATAAAAATTTTATATATAAATCAATATATATATGACATATATATTATATATAAACCAAAACATATATATATATGTGTGTGTGTATAAATATGTGTGTGTGTATATATATATATATATATATACATATAGATATAGATATAGATAGATAGATAGATAGATAGATATAGATATATATGTATGTATGTATATATATTC
The DNA here is from genome assembly GCA_004027375.1 of Macroglossus sobrinus. NCBI lineage: Eukaryota > Metazoa > Chordata > Mammalia > Chiroptera > Pteropodidae > Macroglossus > Macroglossus sobrinus. The sequence goes on along the minus strand of PVKZ01000449.1, from coordinate 245,422 downwards.
AGGCTGCTCATCACACGTCTGCTGAACTGGAACATGAGGCCAGTTACGTCATTGTTTTCACTCTGCTAATAAAAGAGATCTTGGACCTACAGCTATGCAAATTCTACCAGATGAGACCAATGGGAAGCTTGAGGTCGTATCCACAGCAGCCACAGAGCTGCTGTACAAGTGCGTGCGTCCTGTAGTACTAATAAATCAGTGTGACCATCAGCTCAGAGCCATGTGGCAAGTCTAGGAGGTCATAGGAGGCAGAGGACTGGTGACAACCTCCAGTTTGGGAGAGAACAATAGAGAGTTTTCAGACTAATGAAACAATTCGATCTCCTCCTCCTCCTCCTCCTCCTCCTCCTCCTCCTCCTCCTTCTTCTTCTTCTTCTGCTGCTGCTGCTGCTGCTGCTTCTGCTTCTTCTTCTTCTTCTTCTTCTTCTTCTTCTTCTTCTTCTTCTTCTTCTTCTTCTTCTTCTTCTGCTTCTTCTTCTTCTTCTTCTTCTTCTTCTTCTTCTTCTTCTTCTTCTTCTTCTTCTTCTTCTTCTGTCCATTGAAAACACTTTCATATACAGTATAGGGTTATCACGCAATTTAAAGGTAATAGATGTGATGCACCTGCCACATATTAGGCATTTGAAAAATGTTAATTTTTACTATTATGTTTGGCCCATATATAGGTTAATATGCTGTACTTTGTTTCTTCTCCATTCATGTGAGCTTCTTTTCACTACAGGTTCTTCTGTCAATGCAGCCCAGTGTGTCACAAAGATTCTTCTTTTTGAGGATCAGTTTATGTCACCTTCAGAATGCCTAGTGTATCTCTCCCCTTCTGTGAGCAGAGCTCCTCCAATATCAGACAGAATAAAGAGCTCAATGTTGAGGAATCTAACTACCTGAATTCATAGAGCAATGCAAAGTGAATGATTTCCTACATATATTTAATATTTTGCCGACTATAATAACTGTGACTCACCACAAACACACACACATGAAAAATGCTATAGGTATTTGACATGATAGCTATGTTTATGTATTTGACTGGGAATCCTCTAGAATATGGTTTTACAAATATGTATTTAATATGTAATTGCTATTCACTTATTTTCTCAAATAGACTATTGTAAGATAAGGTGTTAACAGCAGAGATAAAAATGAGACAATTACTCGAAGGAGAAAATAATGCATTGCTTTATAAATGCCAGTGTAATAATCACCTCTGTGGGTGAGGTGCTTCTAGGTTTCTCATTGTATTTTATGATCCATGATGGTTCTCCAGCTGTGGAGCTGTTTCTGAAGTCAGTGGGCATTTCATACTCATCTGATTTGCAATAGACAGAAACCCTGGAGCTAAACACCATCTTACTTGTGAGCTGGCTTCAGAGAGTAAATAATCTATCTTATACTTTCATTTCCATACAGTAACTATACTTACATGTGATATGGGACAAGCTACTCAACCTTTTTATGAGGGAGTTTTATTTCTTGTGAAAAAATAGGGAAATGGATATTGTTGATTTCACAGCATTGATAACTTTTGCTTGCTCTATACATGCAAATTTTTAGATTAAATGTAAGAAATTTGTTATTTTCTTAATTTTTAAGTCTTAGCCATGAAGAGGGATCTACTCTATAATGTAGTTAATCACATCTTCTCTTATTTTTGAAGGATCCACATTTTTTGCTTAGCCACCTGGATAGATTTATTCATTCCCACATCTAACATTTGAATGCAACAGGTGAATAATTTATTATAATTAATTATTATTAAATATTAACAAAAATAAAATAAATTTTATGCAACTTTCAAAACGTAAAACTTTACCTTGGAAAAAAACTTGCATTTTTGGTTACTTACATTATTTAAAACATTTAAATGAGTACATCACAATTCATTTGATAAATATCGGTATATTATACCTCAATTGCCTCATCATATAGTTTCTTTCTTCTTGGAGAATTTTACATCTATTTATTTTCCAAAAGGAGAGAATATTCCGTGCCTCATACTTTAACTTGAGTATAATAGTAGCATCTATCAAATTAAATAAATATAGGTGAAAATTAAATGATTTAACACATGTGAAGGACACAAAATAGTACATGACACATATTAAAACAATACAAATTTAGCTATTATTATTATTGTCACCTTGTGAAATCCTACTCAGTTCTTGGCATCAGCTCAAATGCTAGCATTTTCTTTAACATGGCATAGATCATTCTAGCTTTCACAGGGCTCTTTCTGTTAATCACATGGCACTTATAACTTCCTATATTATAGTACTTTGTGTACAAGTTTTGTCACATGTCTCCTGCTAGAATCCAACCTCTGTGATTGTAAGTCTATATTTTATTCATTTCAATGTTCTTTAAAGCCACTGTTGGGAAAAATATCTCATATAATTATATGTTTAATAAATGAACAAAATCCAAGGTAAAGCATGTGTGACAAAAGTTCATTCTGGAAAACGTTCAATCCAATAAGTTAATATATGTTAAAAGTAAGTTTATGTCCATTTGGCTATGTTAGATCTTAGGAAAATATTTAAATAAAACTTAGTTTTCTTATCTGACATAATGACTACTTCAGAAAAACAATAAATATGCACCATGATTAATATGAACATGTTCCTATACATTTAAAAAATAAACCTGACAATTCTAATAATAGAACAAGTAAAAACACACATGATCTCTTACGGCATAATTTCACTTTTATTATATAACTATTGGCTAAAGAAAGTCCAATGGTTAAAGGTTAAGCCCATGTTTAGGAGCAGGAATATATATTATATTATATATACTATACTGTTACATGTTATTATTATAGTCTATATAATATCATAATATATTATATGTATATAAAATATATACTCCATTGTTTTAATAGGAAAACTGAAAAATCACATGGTTGAGGGCCTAGGTTCAGAGGGAGTGAAGGCTTGAGATCAATAACTTGATCAGCCACATAGCATATTGAGTAAAAATGAAATTTAATGTAAAAAATACAAATATTTTAAAATTAAAGCTAATTAAAACTTAACATAAAGTTGAAAAACAAACAATTGATCATTTATGTGTACCAGATACTTCATGCACATTTGTTATTTAATCATTTTCACAACATTAATGAAGACACAATTTAAAACAAGCAAACAGAGTCTCTTTATTGGAGATATAATAACTTGCTCAAGGTTAAATAAGTTTTACAAGTAAAAGTAATTCTTTTAAGGCTCTGAGTCCAGAGCTTATGATTTTTTTTTATTTACAGTTCTATCCTGGAAGTAAACAAAAATATGTAAAGTTTATTTGGAAAAAAAATCTCAAAAAAAGTATTAAAGAATAATAGGAAAAAAGGTCTCATGGCTTGTTAAAAAGGTGGGAAATAACTTTCCCAGTAGGCAAAACAGGTGTGATAATAGTGAGAATATTTATGTCAAAACGAGGAATTAGGAAACCTTTGCTCTGTAGATTTTGTACATTAAAAATGTAAATATTTCAAAAAAATCTATCAATTCATTTATTTTTGCAGAAATGCCACTCCTTGTTCTAACCTCACTCATTAATTCATGAGTCACCACTTTCACTCACAAGATTACATCTTTGAAGATGAATCCCCAGATTCACTGAGTATATGCCACCAATGTGGCCACAGTTTTCAAAATAGGTAGACTTTTCTTTCCCTTGAGATCTTATAAAGCCCTAATGTTTAGTAAGTGTATTATTAAAGAGTTTTGATGTCTGGGCATTATAATAACAATTTCTTCCCTTTTGGTCTACATAAATAGTAATACAAATAACTACTTCATAGTTGTTTATGTGCTCTACCTATCTAATATATAGCACTTCACATTAATATTTGGCCTGCTAAAATAAATAAAATTAGCGGAAAAGAAATATGGTGGGGAAATGGTTTCATGTTAAATAATTACATCATATATGGGTATTGACACTGTACTTGACTAAGTATTTGAAAACATGCAAGACTATTAAAGTCATAGGATCTAAAATTGATTAAGCAATAAGAAGACTTACTATTATTAATATTTCAAAACTCACACATGGGAAAAAATTCTTCAATCACCAGGTCAAAAGGAATATATTCTTCATTTTAAAAATATATTCACAAATGATTCTGTGACCAAATAATATAAGCTCTGGATTCTATAAATATCCTGAGGGAACAGTGAATTGCTATTTTGTATAATAAGAACTATAGCAAAAGTTTAATTCTAAGAATAATCAAAATATGATTTATCAAGGCAGGAAAAGACAAGGTATTTAAATCTCCAAAGGAAGTCACGTCCATTCAGTATTAAATATCATTTGTCCTAAACGTAACTCATTACACTGTCAGAAAACTAATAAAAAAGTCCAAATGGTCCATAAGACAATGTTATAACAATACTATAATAACTACAATGGTAACCATGCACTGAACATTGATAAGCTGCACATTTTTAAATGTTTAATATACCATATTTCATTAATCTTGTGATAGGCTTTTTTCATATTCTAATACCTGTTAAAAGAGATTCTTCTTAAAATATGTTACTTCATTTAATCTTCATATGCAAGGCAACAATTGTCTACTTTATGTTTCCAGCATATGTTCAAATTTTGTCATTGTTGCTCAGTTTTTTCTTATTTCAACCTACTTGGTACTACCACACATGTTAAGATTAATTGCTGTTTAAATTGAGTTTTAAAAATATTACACTGGGCCAAGGTGTGGAAAGGATTATGTATGCAAAAAGGCAGAGACACAAAACAGTATATGTAAATAAATAGGAAAATGAATAAATTTGATATACGTGAATGAAAATTCATCAGAAAAGTAAGCACAATTCCATATTTTCTTGAAAAGCCACAACCAAATTCTTTTGAGATTTAAGAAAGGAAGTTATCTATAAATGCAATAATGTTTTTCATGTGTTGTTGCTGAACTATATAAGAAAGCATTGCTTATCATAAACAAAGCCTTATACCTAAAAGGTAGGAATATTGCTGTATCCTTTAAAACAGATGGAAACTTCAAAGAAACCAAGATCAGATGTGATTGGTTTTTCCATGGAGTAAGATCACCATTGAGACATTATCATCAAAAACAATAAAATATCTAGTAATAAATTTAGTCAAAGAGGTAAAAGACCTATCTTCAGAAAATTATGTCATTGAAGAACAGGAATTGAAGAAGATACATATAAATGGAAGCTTATATAGTGTTCATAGATTGAAAAAATTAACATCGTTAAAATGTTCATATTACCCAAAATAATCTATAGACTCAATGCTATTTCTATCAAAATACCAATGCATTTTTTACAGAACTTAAACAAATAATCCTAAATTAAATGAAACCGTAAAAGACCCCCAATAGCCACAGCAATCTTGAGAAAGAACAAAGTTGGAGTTATCATGCTACCTAATATCAAATTAAACTACCAGGCTATAGTAATCAAACAACATGGTGCTAGCATAAAAACAGACATATAGATCAATGAAATAGAATAGAGAGCTAAGATATAAATCCATGCCTATATAATCATTTAATCTATGACAAAGGAGGCAAAAATATACAATAGGGTAAAGACAGCCTCTTAAATGGTGTTGGGAAAAATGAACAAATACATGCAAAAATTGAAATGGACTACTTTCTTATACTATATACAAGAATAAACTAAAAAAATAGACTGAAGACTTAAATGTAAGACCCAAAATAAAACTTCTAGAAGAAAACATAGGCAGTAAACTCTCTGACATTACTCTTAGTAATATTTTTTTTCTGTTATATCTCCTCAGGCAAGGGAAACAAAGGAAAAAATAAATGAATGGACTACATCAAATTAAAAAATTTTACACAGCAAAGGAAACCATCAATAAAACAAAAAGACAATCTACAGAATGAGAGAAGATATTTGCCTATGATACATTTGATAAAGAGTTAATATTCAAAATTTATAAAGAACTCATAAAGCTCAACACCAAAAAAACTCCAAATAATCTAATTTAAAAATGAGCAGAACACCTGAAAAGGTATTTCTCAAAAGAGGACATACAGATGGCCAATAGAAATATAAAATGAAACTCAAGGTCACTAATCATCAGAGAAATCCAAATGGAAACCACAATGAGATATTACTTCTAACCTGCTAGAATGGTTATCATCAATAAATTAAAAAACAAATGTTGGCAAGGAAGTGGTGAAAAGTGAACCCTTGTACACTGTTGGTAGGATTGCAAATTGGTACAGCCACTATGGGAAACAGTTTGGAGGTTCCTTAAAAGATAAAAAAATAGAACTATCTTCTGACCCAGGATTTGCACTTCTGAGTATTTTTCCAAAAAAAAACCAAAATGCTAATTCAAAAAGATCATCATGCCCTTATGTTCACTGCAGTGGTATTTATAATAGCCAAGATATGGAAACAACCTAAGTGCACATCACTAGACAATTCTATAAAGTTACGGTACATATACACATAGAATATTACTCAGCCATGAAAAATGAAATATTACCTTTGCATTAACATAGATGAACCTAGAAGACATAATGCTGAGTGAAATAAGTCTGACAGAGAAATATATATGATTTCACCTTTATGTGAACTCTAAGGAACAAAACGAACAAATAAAACAAAAACAGCCTCACAGATACAGAGAACAAACCTGGTGACTGCTAGATGGGAGGGATTTGAGGAGGCTGGGAGAAAAAGGTGAAGGGATTATGAACTACAAATGAGTAGTTACAAAACATTCACAAAAAATAGGGAATATAGTCAATAATATTGTAATGTCTATGTATAGTGTCAGGTGGGTACTAGAATAATCAGGGGGATTACTTCACAAATTACATAAATGTCTAACCATTGTGTTGTACACCTAAAACTTATATAAAATTAAATTAAATTTTAAAACAGACATTGAGCATCCATTTGTCAGAAGCTTTCCATTCATTTTGAACAAAAGTTGCTCACATTTTCAGCAATTCAAAAATAAAAAGAAAAAAATGTTTATGTTTATATAAATAATAAATTGCCAGCATCAAAATTCTGGAATGAGTGTTAACCATGAAGGAGAAAACCTCAGAGATAATAGTGTACCATTCTCTTAAGAAATGCTTCAAAACTAATGTTTTTGCTGCACAGAGAATGATATTATAATTTTTTCAAAAGCAACAATATGGACATCATCCAAGTTGAGTTTCAAAGTGACTTAAAATAAGCTCTGAAAATGGTAAGTTTGGTGAATACCTAAACCAATATATTTTTCTTATATTTTAGTTTTAATACTTAAACCTTAAAAATATCTTTACTTGTATATAAAATAAAATATTCTAAGTAAATGAAAGAATTGCAGTTTTTTTTCTTAGTTATATAAAAATAAAGGGGATGGTTAAATAAATAATGTATTATAGTTGGTGAAATATAATTATTCAAATTATTCCTCAAAGTCATAGTTATACATATTAATATTTTTAGTTTACATTTGAATATATTGAGTCATAGAGAGTCTTGGTACTATGCCAAAGGTTACAAAAATTGTTCTATGCCAGAGAATAATCCTGAGGATTCTTGTTGAAAAGCTGGAGGTCTTTCATGATGTGACCAACTTTCTACACATTTCCAAGGCTCAATTTCTTTAAGGATAAAAAGAGAAAATTTAATTTAAAATACTACAAATTTATTTTCACTGACATTATTGTTTCTGAGGAAAACCCAAACTATTGTCTAATGACAACTGTAATGTAAAGGAAATGTTTACTAAGTAATTCTTGTATTCATTCAATATGCAATTATGGTTCAAATATCCAATTGTTTCTCTAGGTTAATCGTGCCCAAATTTAATGTTTTATCTACTCTATATCTCATAAGGTGATAACAAGTCTCATGCATAGTTATCTACAGTAGAAAGGAAAGCTTAGTTTATTTGTCCTAAAATCAATATTTTGTTTCAGAACCCATGGATTTAGAGAATAAATTTTCCACCCTCATCTTTACCTTTAATTAATTTTAAATTTCAAATATAGAAACTCTCAGCTTTTATGTTTTGACATTACATAAGTTTTTAATCTTTTTATTCACTGGTTAACTTTTTCTAGAAAATCTATAACTTCATTTTAATGTCTGTACCTACAATGAACAAAAAGAAAAATAACTAGGTATGGTGAATTCAATGTGCCTCTGCCATATTTCAACCAGTCAACGATCTTCTTATATCTTGCTGCCATTTATCTCCATCACTTGGGAGCTGAGAATGGAGGTAATTCAATACATTTTACTGCTTTTCCATCCAAAATAGAGTAAGACATTTCAGAGATGTAGTTTGTCTTAGAGTTTTTCTAACACAGCCTCATCTGAGAGATGTTAAATGAATCAGAGAAATGAAATAATTTGACCAAGGTGCCACAGCAGCCTTAGTATAAGAGCCCAGGCTCTTTTGGTTCACTATGCCATGCTGGCTATTCCAAGTCTGTTTATTTCATCTTTATGATTACACTTTCTAACCTCTAACAAAAAATTTCTTTCAACATCATTAAACTCAGTTATCTTATTTTTTAATTGGACGTTTTTAGAAAACTGACAACTCAAGAGACTATATTGAAGAGTTAAAAACATGGTCGATGGAATCATAAATATGTTAGATTAAGCCTGGGGTCTCAGTACTTTATGATATGAGCCTCTTTTAAATCTCTGTTTACTATTATTTTTTTAAATTTATATATTGGGAAAAATAATACCTACTTATAGAATTGTTGAAAAAATTAGTATGTGCTGTATAAGATTATATACATTAATCCTGAGCCACTGTGTGTCTTTAATAAATGTTAGTAATTTTATTATGATTGAAAAAATGATTGAAGTAGACCAAAATGTAAAGATTACAAGATGAAATATTGTGAACATTTATTCTTTCTTTATAACTTTTTCAAATTTTGTATAATGTAATTATAATAGTTAATAATGAATAAATAAATGCTATTAAATTATAGAGAGACTAGAAAAAACATAAATAATTCTTGCAGTTTCTATGAGTTCCCTGTTGAGATGGAGAGGCCTGGAACTAAAGTTTTACTTCTTGTCACTCATCACCCCAAGGACTGTCTTTCTGACAAATTAGCATAGAAGAATTCAAACAACAGGCTAAAACCACAATTAAATACCACTACACAGCTTTTAGAATGGCTAAAATTAAAGAAGACATACCAAGTTTTGGTGAGGATGTTGAGCCACTAAAATTCTTTTAATTTTCTAGGAATGTAAAATAGTACAACCACTATGGAAAATACTGTATTTGTTTGAAAAAATCAAAGATACACCTATTCTATATCTAGGCATTTACCCAAGAAAAAGGATAACAAATGTCCACCTAAAGACTTGCATATAAATGCTCAAAGCATCTCTCTTTGTGACAACCTAAAATCAGAAACACCACCAATGTCCATCCACTGGTGCATGGATAAACAAATCATGGCATATCTATACAATGGAATACTCAGCAACAGGGAGAAATAGACCACTGATAAACAACATGAGTAAATTATTAAAATAATTGTGCTGGGTGAAAGGAGCAAGATAGCTCTCCCCCAAAAGAAAGAGTATATACTGAATGATTCCATTTACTGGGGAATCTTGAAAACATATGTAAAAATATAGTGACATAAAGCTGATCAGTGTTGTCTAAGGTATGGGGGTGGGTGTAGAGAGTGGGAATTCAGACAAATTTGGGAGGTGATGGATGTGTTCACCATCTTGATTACAATGATGTTTTCATGGGTATATACACAATCTATCAAATTGTACACTTTAAATATGTGCAGTCTATTGTAAGTTAGTTATACCTTAATAATATTGCTTTTCTTTTAAAAGGTTATACTAAAATGTAGTCATCTCACTTGTTTTGAGTTTCATTACAAGGGATGAAAATTGAAGCATAGAGGCACAATAAGAAAAATTATGTTCACCAAATTATCTCAGATCTTTTATCCAAGAATTAAAAGTATTATTTCACTTTATTATCTTTGTGGTATCTAAAGAAGGATAGATTTATTTTTTTTATTTTTTTATAATTAGATAATGATGCAAAAAATAAAGTGTTGCATTATATGATTCTCAGGGTTCTTACTCCAATTTCTGTATTGAACCACATCTAACTTGGCAACTTGATGCAAATAAAGAACATATTTGGAGAGAATATTGCCAATTCACAGATTTCTCAGTAGCAAGAACCATTCTATATAAGAAAACAATACCTGGAGTTAACTGTAAAAAAAAAGTTCTTCCTTAAAGTGCACTCAAAAGGTAAAAGACATACAGACGTTACATTTTGCTAGAAAACAGTATATAAATAATGTAAATGGTGTGATTACAGGTTTTTTTAGCTTCTCGTCTGCCCCATTTTTCTATACAAAGAAGGAAAGAATAAGTTACAGCTGTTTTCAACAATGTTCTATATCTTGGGTTTCTGTTAAAAGCTTACCCAAATACACTTAAAAGATAAAAGAACAAGCATCTTCCATTATGAAAATTATGAAACTGGCACAATTAAGGTGCAAGCAAGATTTCTTTACAATGAAAACCATAGGAATGAACAATTCTGTCATAGTGGAATTTCATTCTAAATAAGTAAATTGCTATGAATCAAATTTCTATCTTACAGAGCAAATACTTGGCTTCCCATCTTTCTTTATTAAAACTGTCAAGTGTCAGGCAGGGAATTAGTATGTGAAAAGGAATATTTTATATAGGGCAGGTGTTCTGTGAATGTCTTTGACTGACAAGAATCCTGCTAAAACCTGTACTGAAGAAATTAAACCCTACTGTTTGTTGTCATTTAAATTTGAGGGATGGTGGGAAGCTCCTCACTCTTAGAATATCTCTCCATTGGCCTGTCAAAATGCCTATAATTTCACCATTAGAAATTTACTCCTTTCACCCAGCTGAAGCCGTGAATGAGCAGAGGCACAGAAGAAACAAATATATGGATGCATGCTCAGATCTGGAAACTTCTAATGTGCCTAAACGCAAGACAAAGAAGAACATTATTGCCATGTTGTAAAAACTTTCAGCTCTCAAAATTTTTCAGTTAGTACATTTAAAGTATTTATCTAATAGATCAAAGAGTATACCCATTATTATGACATTATCAAAGGTGCCAAAGTGATAGAAGTTTAATCATTTAGTATTATTTCAACCTATTTATTTTAGTGTAAAAAGGGATTTTTTAAAATGCAGAAATCAATGATAATTTTTAAAAATACACAGTTTAACTGAGGTTATTAAAAAATTGCATGAGTCAAATATGTTAGTGAGAACATTTGTGTGTGTGTGTACATGTGTGAGAGGTGGGAGTAATTTCAGTGTACATATAGGTTAAGGAACTGTTAGTAGTATATGCCATAGTTTATGTCCTTAGAGAGCCAAGGTTTTAATTATTCATAACTTAAGACTCTTGAGTCATAGTAACAGCGGCAAACACACACGGCAATTAATAAATGGACAAAAGCCAAGGCTTCAGTCTCTGGAGCTCTGACGCTCTGGAATGAGACAGAGGGAACTCAGAGGCTTAGCCAGGAAAGCAGCTTTAAAAGCCTTGCCTAAGTCTCAGGTGTGTGTGCTGGGCCTTCCCCGGCTTTACCATAAGCCATCTTTCACCGTGTAATTCCAGTTAAATTCTGTGCAGGGACATGTGCTGAATTATTGTTTCTTCCTGCCTGTATTTTCCTGACATTTGCTGTTGGCTGGGCATTCTCATTTGCCTCTTCTCGATGTTCATCGACACTGATGTGGCTGCAACATACAGGTCAGTGACCAGGCACCCACAATATGAAATGCTCATGTCATCACATTCTATGTATTTTGCTATTGAGTATGTTGTGTTCAATCTGCAATGAAACTACTCTCTTATATCCTTTGGACATGCATTATACCTGTGTAATATCTGTTTAAAAATGCTTCTCTCTTTCCTCTCTACATCCTTTTAAAACTATTGCTTTCAATTACTTTTCATTCAGAGTTCACATTTGCTAAAATTGGAATAAACTCAAAAAGCTTTAAAAAGAGATAAAGACTCATCATGGGTGCATTTTGACAACCTTCTTGTTTTTCTTTTCATCCCCCTTCAGAGAGAGTAGCTTCTTCAAATGCACACTTTGCTTGTGACAGCTCTGCAGTGATTGGGTGCAGCAGGAAATAGTGCCTGACACATAAAATCCACTGATTCAACTATGCAATATTTATTTCATAACCAACATAAATAAAAATAAAATATTTTCTTGAACATTTTGCTCACACAGTGCCTGGCTTACACTGCCAGCAACTTTTCAAATCCTTCCATTGGAAAACTTTTATTTGCTTTCCACTCTACCATAAATCATCTCTAATCTGACTCTGATTGGACTGTCTTTTGTTGAATAATAAAACGTAAGTATTGCTTAGGAATGTATTTTGAATCATTGACAATAATGCAATAAAGATGAGATGAGTACGGTTGGATGAGGAATCTATTGGATTCATAGAAGATAAAGACTTTCAAGAGAAAAAAAAAATTTTTTTGCCCTAATTACCAATTCCCTAGGCCTTGCTGTGGCCTCACTAAGTAGCTATTATTGCTCAGTGTCTGGGCTTTTAGGTGATTCAGGTAATCACAACCTTGCAGAATCCAAATTCCAGTTATTAGAGTGGGACAAAGATAATTCAGGAAACTGAAAGAGAGAGAGAGAGAGTGAGAGAGAGAGAGAGAGAGAGAGAGAGAGAGAGAAATCATCACTTGTAGAAGCTTCTATAGCTTCAAATGAGTCTAGTAAGAGCAAGTCTGATTATCACCAATGCATGAAATCTAATTGGGATAGATAAGCAGAGTTGGGAAATCTCTGTTGCTTGAGAACATTTGTGAGCATGGTAAAAGTTTTCCTGAAGTGGCAGGAAATCACTAAGCATAAGTGGAACCAGGCTATGTGGCAAGAAAAATCAGAGAGGAGGGGTAAAAATTAAGTAACAAAGGAATGTACTGATGGGGTGATCTCTAGTGAACTTAACTGAATATCTCTCATCATTTGGCAACACTGAAGAACTTTACTTAATCTACTCACTTAATATGAATTTGCATTACTTAGGAGAACTTTCAAGTTTTCTACTCTGAAACTCTTAAAATATTTTAAGAACTATATAAAACTTAAAAGTTTTTAAGTTATATCTAAAAGTTGTTCATAATTTAATTGTAGTATATGATATAATTTGTGTATTATATCGACATTTTAAACACAATTAAATGACTTTTTAAATGTATACAATTAAGTATAAAGACCCTAGCATTTGATATACACCTCACTCCATTAAAATTTTCTTACATAAAAGATTATATTATAGTCAAAATTTATATTTTTCATATTTGTGAATTTCCATTTCATTTTTTCCACAAATTTTAACTTGATGGAATATATTTTTTAAATTGAAAGACTAATCACAGATAATGTGTCTCTACTGTTTACATGTGTATCTGTGTGTCTGTATGTCTGCATGTTTGTAAGTCTAAATTTTGAAAATGTCTATAGGATTAAAATAATTATGGTTGCTTTATTAAATAATTGATCAAAAATATATTACAAGTTGATAATTAATTATCGAGAAATAAAACAGATTGGAAATATATCTCTTAATGTGATAAATTAGACTTCTAGAATTTTTTTTATTTCTACGCAAATGAATATTTATTGCTAGAATGAAGCAGTATTCAGCTTAAATTCTATATTATTTGTTTTTATGAATGTGAGCTTTATACACATTTTTTTCTTTTAAGATATAAATGGAAATGAAAGAGTTTAGTTACTTAACAACACATTATTTTTACTTTACCTTAGTTATATACTTAAAGTCATATAGTGGTCTGTCAAAAAACATTTTTATGTATCTAAATTTTTTCAGGTTTATTGAAGCAAAGAAATAAAAGCTGCTTGAATGAAAAAATGATTTTTTAGTCATTAGGGTCATTTACTTTCTCAGCTTCTGAAAGGTGTATTTAAAATTCATTCAAAAGATTTAGCAATGATTATTGATTATGCAACTTTTTTAAGTTAGAGGCATCTTATTTAATCCAATATGATAAGAAAAGTATGAAAAATTAAAATATTACAAATTCTAGCATACCATTTATATTCTGAATTAAATTCTAAAACAGATAGTGGCATAGATTAGATATGATGGATAGATAGATAGATGATTGATAGATAAATAGATAGATGATATGATAGATAGATAGATAGAATAAATAAATGATAGGTAGATAAGTCACAAAACCTTCTTATGAATTTATTGCTTAATTAAAACAAGTTGTTGATTCTTCTGGTAATTTTTAGTGATACTTTCTTTGCCTTATACTCTCAGGACTCTTTCTGGAGTGATGTATTCTTTGATAAAGATGGGTAATATAAGACACTAGGTTATTAAATGGCATTATAATCTTTTATACTACTCTTTTCTAAGATATATCTAGATTAAGAATCTCTTAATCTAAACAACAGTGCAAATACCCAATTTTTAATGGCATATATGCCATTTACAAAGTATATATAAGACAGGAAAAATTCAAAAGTTAGTCTCACATTAAAGGTATATAGAGTAAAGGGCTTCAGTAACCAATTTTTTATATTTTTCACTTGTGTGTTTTTGTAATTTCCTATTACAAAAATTTTCAGAAATATACAAAGTGGAGAAAGTAATATAATTAACTCCATATATCCATTTCCAGCTTCAACAATTAACAATGCATAGTCAATCTTGTTTTATCATTTACTCATCCATTTTTTTCAGTCCTGGATTATTTTGAAGTAAATATCAAATTTTGAATAATTTTATCTGCAAATATTTTATTATATATCAATTAAAAATACTTTACAAACAATTACAATGTTATTATCATTTTAATGAGTAATTTCTTAGTGTGATCAGTTATCCACCATGTAGTCATATTTTCCTGATTGTTGATTATTTATTTAAAACAGAATTCAGAGGTCAATAGATTGTGACTGTCAATATTTCTCTTAAGACCCTCTTTTACTTTATATTCCCAGTTATTGCCTCCCTCTCTTCTCCTCCCTTCTACTCTCATTTTGTTGTTGGTGAATAAAATGTAATCTCATAGAATTTGCCACAGTCTAGAGTTTGCTAATTATATATATCTCCATGGAGCTACATAAAAGTACATAAAATGTTTACACTTTCATTGTGTTATCTGCAAATTGCTTTAGACCCATAGAGTTGATAAGATTGTTCCTTCCCTCTTTCTTCTGGGACCAAATGAAATTAGAAAATTAAAATATACAATGAGATGAATATAAAACTCACTGAAAGAGCCCAACAAAAAAGTGGCAATGACAGAAGATAAAATCAAGAAACAAGAATTGATTAATGGCATTCACAAAATATGTAAAACAGAAAGAAAATTATTTGAAGTAAATTTAACAGAATCTCAAGGATCCGTGGTGCAATAACAAAAATTCAGCATTTGTATCAGAGATCCATAAGAAGAGAAGACAAAGAGCAAGCTAAAAGACACAAGCCTACAAATCCAATAAACTGAGGAAACCCCAAACGAGAAAACCAAAGAAATCTATGCCAAGACACATTATAATTAAACTTTTGAAACTAAAGACAAAAAAAAATCTTGAAAGTAATAAAACATTACCTGTACAAAAATACCAATTTGAATTGTAGTAGATTTATTATCTAAAGCCATGAAAGCCAAAACAGATAGGGATATAAAATAAACCACTTTTAAAATAATTGAAATCATAAGGAGTGTATTCTCTAACCATAATGATATCAAATTAGAAATTAATAACAAAGAGACAACAGGACAATTTCAAAACGTGGAAATTAGGTAATGCATTTTTAAATTTTCCATGGGTCAAAGAGAAAGTCTCAAAGAAAATAAAAATATATGTAAAACTAAATGAAAATAAAAATACAACATGTCAATATATGTGAGATGCAGCCAAAACAGTGCTAAGGAAATTTATAGCACTAAATTTTTACATGAGAAAAGAAGAGAGGTTTTGGATCAATATTCTTAAGTTTATATCTCAAAAAACTTGAAAAATAACAGCAGAATAAAGCTAGAGTAAGAGGAAAGAAAATAATAACAAGAGCAGAAATTAAAAAAACTGAAAACATAAAACAATAGACAAAAATTGATATTTTAAAAAAATCAATAAATTTGATAAAATTCTAGCATGACAGACAAAACAAAAAGAGGATACAAATCAGCAATACTGGGAAAGTAACAGGAAATAGCTCTTCAGACCCTGCAGCCATTAAAAAGCATAATAAGGAAATGTTATAAACAACTTGACACTCAAAACTTTGACAACTTAGAATAAATGGACCAATTTCTTAAAAACTATAAACTACCAAAACTCAACTAAGCTGAAATGATAATTTAAATAGACAGATAACAATTAGAGAAAATGAATTCATAACTAAAAGCATCTGAAAAAGAAATCTCCAGGCCCAGGTGATTTCATTAAAGAATTCTTGCAAACATGGAAAGAAGATTAACACCAATTTTGCACAATCTCTTCCAGAAAAAAAGGAATGCTTTCTAATACATTTTTATGAGTCCGTTATTACTCTGATCCCAGAACAACAACAAAAAAAATACAATAAAAAATAACTAGAGACCATCATATTCTATGATATTAGACACATTTTTTTAACAACATATCAGTAAACTAAATTCTCAATTCACTGAATACACAATATATTTAAAAAATAGCTGGTTCAACATGTAAAGTGCTTGGAAGCTGCCACTCCATCCTAAAACAAATAAAATATTAATATATTGAAAAAAGTAACTCTTCTAGGATCCTACAGAGATGGGGAACACAGGACAAACCACTGCCCTGATAATCAGAGAGAGAGAGGCAAATATAGGGAGTTACAATTTACCAGAGCAGAAACTCAATAGGGAAAATGACCAAAGGAACCACAGCTAAAGAAACCTGAATTGTAACTGAAAAATTACGCAAGGCCAAGTGTGAAAAACTAAAAGTTAAAAATTCCAGGGGAACTCAGTCATAAAGGAGGTCCCACAATATATGTGTGATTTACATCCGGAAGCTCTACCAGCTTCCACAGTAAATATTGGAAAAAAATTATCTTGGCTTCCAGCAAGGAGAGGGAAAGAAACATTTTCAAATATAGCGGAGCATTGTTTTTAACAAGGCCTGCACTCAGGAAAATAGATAACCACAGCCTAACCCATGGAGGTATAATCAGAGTCAACTCACCTGGGGGAAGAAAAATATCCAACCTTAGCTTATTCTAGCCATCTAAGTGGGAAGGGAAATAAGGAAAACATTTTTAAAGTTCATAGTCCAAACACATAGGTTCACTAAAGAACTAAACCTAATCATTGGGTTATAGAATGCTTCCCCTACCCCCCAAACTACATACCACATTACTGAAGATCTATATGCAGCAGTTCCTTTTACCCAATATGTCATCTCTGGCTACCAAGGCATACTAAAATGCAGAACACATCATTGAAAGGACAGAGCAAGTATCAGAGCCAGACATGGCAGGGATGTTGAAATTATCAAATTAGGAAAATAAAACAACTATAATTAATATTCTAAGGGCTCTGATAGATAAAGGAGACAGTATGCAAGAACTGATGGACAATGTAAGCAAAGACATGAAACTCCGAAGAAAGAACCAAAGAGAAATGCTAGAGATGAATAAAAATTATAACAGAAGTAAAGAATGGTTCAGTAGAATTGGCTAAGGAAAAAAAAATCACTTTTTTCCTTAGGATATATAAATGGGATATATAAATAGAATTTTCAAAAACCAAAAAAGCAAAAAGAACAAAAGATAGTAAAACAGAACAGAATATATGAGGACTGTGAGACAATAACAAAAGGTATAATATATACAAAATAGGAATACCAGAAAAAGAAGAAAACAATAAAGGAGCAGAGAAAACATTTGAAACAATGAGAATTTCAAGTTAATATCAGATACCAAATCACAGATCTAAGATTCTCAGAGAACACTTAGCAGTGTAAAAGTAAAAAACTCTAAGCATATCATTTCAAACTACTAAAAATCAAAAATAAAGAAAAAATTCTGAAAAAAAGCTAGATGGAGGAATAAAACGCTTAACAAAAAATAAGAATTACATCCAACTTCTCATAAACCATGCTAGCAAGAAGAGAGTAGAATGAACATTTTAAAGTGTTCAGTGAAAAACACCCACCAATCTAGAATTCTGTATCCTGTGAAATTATTATTCCAAAATAAAGGAGAAATAAAGACTTTCTCAGAAAAAAAAAATTGAGAAAAATTTTGACAGTATACTTTCCTTGCAAAAATATTAAAAGAAGCTTTTTTAGAGACAAGAAAATAATACACATCAGAAAGCTGTATCTGTGTAAATAAAGAGCTTTAGAAAAGGAGTAAAGGTAAAATATAAACATTTTCTTATTTGTAATTGCTCTAACAGACAATAGTTTGTCTAAAATAATAATAGCAACAATGTATTTAATTATGTATACTTATGTTTATATTATATATATATGTATAAAATTAATGACAGCAGTGATAAACAGGACAGGAAGAAGGAGATTAATCCAACTATATCAATGATCACTTTGAATGCCAATGGCCTAAATGCACCAATTAAAAGACAGAGATTGTCAGAGTGGAATAAAATACAACCTATCTACAGGTATACTTTGAAGATTTTCAGGTTTAGTTACAGACCATTGCAATAAAGTGAATATAGCAAGTCACACAAAGTTTGAGGTTTCCCAGTGCATAAAAAGTTATATTTATACTACACTGTAGTCTATTAAGTGTGCAATAATTTTATGTTTTAAAAAAACAATGATCATACCTTAATTATATAATACATTATTATTAAAAATGCTAACCATCATCTAAGCCTCCAGCACATTGTAATTTTTTTGCTGGTGTAAGGTTTTACCCACAATTTGTAAAATACAATATCTGTAAAGTACAATAAAGCAAAGCACAATAAAAAAAGTATGACTATTATGTTGCTTTTTTAAAATCCACTTTATATATAAAGACAAATATAAATGAAAAGTAAATGGATGGTGTAAAATATATCATATTAACACTAGGAGTAATTAATTTCTGACAGGACAGATTTCTAAACAAGAAAAGCTAACAGAGATAAAGAAAGGCATTTCATATCAGTGGGTCAATACTCCAAGAAGAAATAACAGTTCTTAATGTGTATGCACCTAAAAACATAGTGTCAGACTATGTGTAATAAAAACAAATAGAATTATAAAGAAAATAGGTGAATTCACTATTATAGTTAGATACTTCAAAAACCACCTAGCAGAAATAGATGGATCCAGCAGGCAGAAAATCAATAATGGCATAATTGACCTCAAGAACACCATCAATCAACTAGATATAATGAACATCTATAGACTGCTTTATCCAGAAACAGTAGAATACACATTCTTTCCAAGCTCACATGGAACACAACATATCCAAACTTGTCAAATGCAGTGAATGCAGTGCTTATAGGAAAATTTATAGCATTGAATAAATGCATATATTAGAAAAGAAGAAAGATCTAAAATCAATAATCCAAATTTTTACCTACAAAAAATGAAGAAAATAAGAAAAAATAAATCTAAACAGGAGAAAGAGATAATTCGAGCAGAAATAGATAAAATTAAAAGCAGAAAATCAATAGAATAAATCAATAAAACTAAAAGCTTCTTTGAAAAGTTCAATAAAATCTATAATCCGCTAGCCACACTAAGAGAGAACACAAATAACTAACATCAGAAATGAAAAATAGATATCATTACAGATTACATAGACATTAAAAAAGATAATAAAGACATATTGTGAAGAACTCTATGTCAACAAATTTGATAATCTAGGTTAAATAAACTAATTCCTTGAAAAATACAATCTGCCAAAAGTTATGAAAGAAGAAATAAAAAATCTTAATAGGTCTGTATCTATTTAAAAAATTGAATCAATAATTAATAACTTTCCATTACAGAAAGCACCAGGCCCAGATGGGTTCACTGGTTTATTCTACCAAATATTTAAGAAAGAAATTATACAAATTTTCTACAATCTCTTTTAGAGGATAAAAGCAGAGGGAATACAGTCTAACATATTCTATAAGGCCAGAATTACCTTGATTCCAGACAAAGAAATTACAAGAAAAGAAAACCACAGAACAATATCTCTCATGAACATAGATTTTTAAATTCCCAGTAAAATGTTAGCAGATTGAATTCAACAATTTGTAAAAAAAAAAAAAAAAAAAAAAAAAATTATGTATTATGACCAAATGGGATTTATCCTACATATGCAAAGCTAATTCCACAGTCAAAATCTATAAATGTAATCCATCACATAAATAGTTTTAAAGAAAAGATTAATCACAAGATCTTATTAACAAATACTGAAACCCAACAACTTTTGATGATAAAACCTGTCAGTAAACTTGAATAGAAAGGAAATTTCCTCAATTTGTTAAAGAATACCTATAAAAACCTACAGCTAACATCATACTTAATGGTTAAAAACTTTCACACTAAGATCAGGTACAAAGCAAGAATTTCTCATCTTACCACTGCTTTTTAAGATTGTCCTGGAAGTTCTATTCAATGGAATGAATCAAGAAAAGGACACAAATCATATACAAATTGAAAGGAAGACATAAAAATGTCTTTGTTCACAGATGATATTTTCTATATAGAAAATCTGAAATAGTTGACAGAAAAACTTCTGGAACTAGTAAGTGAGTAAGTATAGCAAATCTAAAAGGGTATGTCAACATACAAAAGTCAATTGCAGTCTTATATACCAGCAAAGAACAAGTGGAATTTGAAATTGGAAATAATTATGAACTGTGATCTAGTGAAATTTTTCCTAGTTATCTAATGTTAAGAAAATTAATTAATGTAATTCACCATGTCAACAATCTAAAGATGAGAAATTGGGTGATGCACAAATTGTTTAACAAAATTTATCATATATTTGTGATAAAAATGCTCAGTCAGTTAGAAATAGAGAATAATCTCAACTTTATTTAATATACCCCTCAGCTAAGTTTACACTTAATGGTAAAAGACTAAATGGATTTCCCTAAGATTGGAAACAAGGCAAGATTATTCACTCTCACCATTCTTATTCAATATACTGTTGGAAGTTCTAACCAGTGCAATGAGACAGTAAAAAGGTATCAAAGCACACAGATTAAGAATCAAGAAATAAAACTGCCACTATTTGCAGATGACAGATAATGATACTCTACATAGAAAATTCCAGAAACCTATATAAAAAATCCAAAACTTCTAAAACTGATAAGTGAGTTCAGCAAGATAAAAGAATATAAGATCTACTGGTAAGAAAATGATTATGTATTCAAATACTAATAATTAGCATATAGGAACCAAAATTAAAAACACCATTTACAAATACTCCAGAAAATATGAAATAAATACTTAAACATTTAATGAACTGTATACAGGAACTCTGCTGGAGATTACTAAAAGCTGATTAAAGAAATCAGATAGAAGCTAAATAAATGGAGAGACGTACTGTGTTCACAGATTGAAAGACTAAACATAGTAAAGAAATCAGTTATCTTCAAACTGATCTATATGTTTAATGCAATTCCTATCTAAATCACAGTAAAGTTTTTTTGGTAGACATAGACCAGTTTATTCTACAGTGGAAAGGTACAGTCCCTGTAAAAGCTAAAATAAACTTGTCAAAGAAGAATAAAGTTAGAGGAACCACTTTATCCAATATTAAGGCATACTATATAGCTACAGAAATAAAGATTTTGTGGTATGGAAAAAGGACAGAAACACAGATTAATGGAACAGAATTAAGAATCCACAGAAAAAAAACACACAGATGGTGCTTAACTGATTTTGAAAAAGGTATAAAAGCAATTCAATGGTGGTAGAATAGAATTTCAACAGATGATATTGGAACAATTATTCATCCTTAGGCAAAATAATAAACCTCAAATTAAACCTCACACCTTATACAAAATTATTTAAAATAAATTCTGAACTTAAATAAATAAAAAAGTGTAAAACTACAAAACTTTTAGAAAGACACATAGGTCAAATATAAGTACCTAGGACTAGGCAAAGAGTCATTGGACTTAATCTAAAAGCATTACCAATAAAAAGAAAAATTGATACCTTAGATATCATCAGAATTATAAAGCATTTGTCGCTAGTGCAGTCTCCTGCATGGAGGAGGAAGAGCACCCCCACCACTTGCTGCTTCACCACCCTGTCTCCTTCAACACCACCACGAACCACCTATTTGTACCCAGGCTCCAGCCTCTGTTGCCTTTGCAGCTGCCCCAGCAGGGTAGAAGGAGACAATGAACTGGCATTAGATAAGCAGGATCACAAACCCACTGTTCCGATGAAATAATTTCTTCATCAAGTAGAAATCAACTGAAATACCTCATTCAAATGTGGCCAATTATTTCAACAATGTCATTCATAATATATATATATATAGTACTTTCTTATCAAAATGGTGGAGTAGGTAAACGCTGTGCTTGCCTCCTCTCACAACTACATCAAAATTACAACTAAACTATAGAACAACCATCATAGAAAATTGCTAGAAGTCTAGCTGAACAAAAGTCTTAGAAAAAAGGACAAACAAACAAACAAACAAACAAAAACCTTGAGAAAAGTAGAAGGGCCTGGTCCCACACCCACAAGTGGCTGTTAAAAATCTGAGGGCTATCTTGGTTGCAGAGGTCCCCCTAGAAAGGCAAGGGTTCCCAGCACCACACAAGATACCCCAGCCCAGGCTTCCAATGCTTGAAAGAGAAGACCCCACAAAATCTGCATGTGAAAATCAGCAGAAATTTTTCTGAGTGAAATGAAGGGCTACAGGATCCCAGGGATCTCTTTAAAAGACCAGTACATGAACTTACCCACTGATGAACTTGCTCTGAGCTCCAGTGTTATGGCAGCAGCTCAAAAGGCTTCAGGGAACATATGAAGAGGAACTGAATTGTCTGACTTCAGGGTGAGGGCTAAAAGGTCAGCTTTTTCCCAGACAGAGTGCTGGTGGAGGCCACTATTCCTTTGTTGAGCCCTCACACCACCCAGAGTGCAGACACGGGCATCTGCCATATCTGAGTCTCCATCAACCTGGTTAACACTGGTCTCCTGTGTTTGTAATTCCCCAAGACCCCTCTACCCAAATTGTAGACCCTCCCAAGCCACTTCTAGTGGATTTTCCATACAAATGGCTTGTCTTGGCTCATGCTGCAGACTGCTAAAATCTCTCAAAGATTCATAAAACCTAAACAAGCAGCATCTGGTCTTGGCATGCCCCATGCGTCTTGCTGAGCAACCTCAAACCTAGCACTAGTGGCAGCTGGCCTTGGTTTGCAGCTTGGCCTTTTGAGCCACCTCTAAGCCCAGCATGGGGTGGCAGCCATCTGCGGATCACTTGGTGGCTCATGCCAGGTGGCCTTGGGCAGGGCACAGGCTGCAGCTGAACTTGGCCTGTGGCAGGGCCTCTCTTAAGAAATGCTGCCTGCACACCCAGTAACTGACTTTGTTCTGAGCCAGAGCACTACCTGGGACCATATTCAAGGACAACACATCCAAAGGGTGAACTAGGAAGGCAGCAGAGCTCTACTAAAGCGAACCATGCTCCATAAGGTCAGCCCCTGATAATAGCTCCTCTGCTATAGTCTGCAGCCAGTCCTTTCAATGAATCAGCTCGAGTGTCAGTCCCTCCCACTGATATACAAACAGCAACCAAGGCTCAACTACAACAGTAGGGCACACATAATCCACACAAGGGACATACCCGGAATACCCATCTCAAGCGACAATGGAGACTGTACCATTGGGTCCCACAGGACACCTACTACACAAGGGTACTCTATTAAGACTGGGAAACCTAACATCTCTACCTAATACATAGAAACAAACACAAAGAGGCAGCTAAAATGGGGAAAGAAAGATATACTGCAGATGAAAGAACAGAACAAAGCTCCAGAAAAAGAACTAAACAAAATGGAGATAAGCAATCAGATGCAAAGTCTAAAAACTGGTTATAATGATGCTCAATAAACTTAAGAGGAGAGTAAATGAACTCAGTGAGAACGTAAACAAAGAAATAGAAAACATAAAAAGGAAAGTAGAAAGCATAAAAAAGAACCAGCCAGAAATGAAGAATGCAGTAACTGAAACAAAAAATTTCTTAAGATGAATTGACAGTAGATTAGACAAAGCAGAGATTCAAATCAGTGATATAGAAGATAAGGTAGCAGGAAACACCCAATCAGAACAGCAATAAGAAAAAAGAATTAAAAAAATGATATTATCTTAAAGGACCTCTGAGACAACATCAAGCATACCAACATTCACATCATAGGGTTCTCAGAAGGCGAAGACAGAAAGCAAGAAATTGGAAACCTATTTGAAAAAACAGTGATGGAAAACTTACCTAATCTGGTGAAGAAAATAGACATACAAGCCCAGAAAGCACAGAGTCCCAAATAAAATGAACCCAAAGAGGTCAATACCAAGATACACCATAATTAAAATGCCACAAGTTAGAGAGAAAGAAAGAATTAAAAGCATAAAGAGAAGTGCAGTTAGTTACCCACAAGAGACCTTCCATAAGACAGTCAGCTGATTTCTCGACAGAAACTTTGCTAGCAAGAAGGGATTAGCATGAAATATTCAAAATGATGAAAAGCAAGGACCTATACCAAGATTTACTCTAACCAGCATAACTATCATTTAGACTTGAAGGACAGATAAAGAGCTTCACAGACAAGAAAAAGCTAAAGGAGTTCATCACTCCCACACCAGTATTAGTTGCTCCAATCAAAAGATAGGGTGGCTGAATGGATAAGAAAATAAGACCCTTATATATGCTACCTACAAGAGACTCACTTCAAATTGAAAGACACAAACAGACTGAAAGTTAGGTGATGGGAAAATATGTTTCATGAAAATGGAAATAAACAAAAAAGCTGGGATAGCAATGCTTATATTAGATTTTAAAGTAGATTTTAAAACAAAAGCTATAATAACAGTCAAAGATTCATTAATTCCACTTCTGTGTATTTATTTGAAAAAATCCAAAATACTACTTTGAAGAGGCATATGAATTGATTATTTATAATAGTCAAGATATGAAGACAACCTGGGTGTCCATCAATGGATGAATAGATAAAAAAGTGATGGCACATATATACAATGGAATATTACTTAGCCATAAAAAAAGAATAAAATCTTGGCATCTGCAACAACATAGGTGGATATAGAGGGTATTGTGTTGAGTGGACTAAGTCAGACAGAGAAAGACAAATTTCATATTACTTTACTTACATGTGTAATATAAAGAACAAAATAAACAAAAAAAAACAGAAACAAACTCATAGATACAGAGAACATTTTGAGGCTTGCTGTATGGGAGTGAGATTGGAGTGGTGAGTGAAAAAGCAGAAGAGATTAATAAGTATAAATTGGTGGTTACAAAATAGTTATAGGATATAAAGTATACCATAAAGAACATAGTCAATAATATTGTAACAACCACATATGGTGCCAGGTGGGTACTATATTTATTGATGTGATCATGTGATGTTATATAAATGTCTAATCACTATGTTGTACATCTATCTGAAACTAATATAATATTATATGCCAACTGTAATTTTAATTTTTTTTAAATATTAAAAAAATACAACTTGGTAGTTACAAAACAGTCATGGAGAGGTAAATATAACATGAAGAATATTGTCAATGATATTGTAATAACTATCCATGATGTTACTAGATTTATAGGGGTGATTACTTTGTAAGTTATATAAATGTCTAATTACTATTCATATACCTGAAACTAATACAATTATTTTATAGCAACTGTTATTGAGAATTTTTTTTAATTGTTTAAAAAATCTAAAGCATTTGCTCTTTAAAGGTCCATATAAAAAGAATGAAGACTAACTTCAGAGTTAGGGAAAATATTTGCAAACCATATGTGGTTTATTGAGTAATTCCCCAACAAAGACTCTGCATGCTAACCCCAGGAACCTGTAGATGTTACCTTATAAGGTAAAAGAGACTTTGCAGATGTGATGAGGAAATTATCTTGCATTATGGAAGGGGAGCATTGGACTCAAGGATTCGTATAAGAAAACGACAGTAGCTACAGGTAGGAAGAAGACAATGTAATGATTAAAGTAGAGATTGCAGCAATGAAGCCACAATACAATGAATGAAGGTGGCTTCTAGAAGCTGGAAAAAGCAAGGAATACATATTCCCCCTGTAAATTCTAGAAGGAATCACACATGCTGACACCATGAATTTAGCTTTGTATGACTCATTTTGGCCTTCTGACCTTCCAAAACATGAGATGATAAATTTACATTGTTTTAAGTCACTGAATTTGAGGTAATTTGTACAGCAGCAACATGAGGCTAATATATCAAATATCTGACAAAAGAATATCCAGATTATATAAATAAATCTCAAAATTTAAAAAAAAAATAATCCAATTAGAAAATGGGCAAAAAGAAAATAAAAAGATATCTCACTGAAGAGAATATACAAATGACAAATAAACACATTGAAAAGATGGTCAACATCATTAGCTATCAGGGAAATGTAAATTGTAGTACAATGAGATTTCACTGTACATTTATCAGAATGGCTTATTACAAAAAAAAGTTATCATACCAAATGCTGGCAAGCATGCACAGAAAAAGAATCATTCATACATTGTTGATGCAAATATAAAATATTCACTCTAGAAAAAATTTTGGCAGTTTTTAATAGAAATAAACATGCAGTTACCAAATGACCTGGCAATTGCACCCTTGGGCATTTATCCCAGAGAATTAAAAACTTGTATATACATAAAAACCTGTACATAAATGTTTATGGCAGCTCTATTTATAGTAGCCAAAAGCTATAATCTGCTCAGATTTCCTTCAACAGATGAAAGGTTAAACAACTCCAGTACACACAAAGCATGCAATAAAAAGAAAGAAACTACTGATACATGCCACAATTTGAATGCATCTCCAGAAAAATAGTTTAGAGAAAAAAAATCTTGACAGGTTATATACTATATGATTCAGTATACATAACATTTTCAAAAGTACTAAATTTTAGAAATAAAGCACAGATTAATGGTTGCCAGAGCCTAGGAAGAGGTGAAAGTAGTCATAAAAACAAAATACAAGGGATCCTTGTGATGAAAGAACTGTTCAATATCTTGGCTATCTTGGTAGATACACAAACCTAGATGTGATAAAATTGAATAGAACCAAACACATACGCACCCCCTCGACACACACACACACACACACACACACACACACACACACACACACACATACACAGACAAGTAAATTGAGGAAATCCAAATAAGATCATTGGATAGTATCAATGTCAATACCCTGGTTTATACTTTAGTTTTTCAAAATGTTAACAATGGAAGAACTGGCTAAGTGAACATACACATGGAATATCTCTGTAATAGTTCTTACAACTACAAGTGAATTTACAATTATTTCAATCAATTTATTAAAATGCAACTGTAAAAGTGATGATAAGCTCAAGTGAACATCTCTGATTTATTTTTCCTTTGGGAACTAGTGTTTATAATGAGAATTTTTACATGTCATCGAGTGGGCTTCTACCCCTGGCAACCCTATGAACGAGTGAAGTATCTCGTCATAGGGATTTTAAGGTTAGAAATATAAATAAACAAAGACTGAAAAAAGGAAATGCAGCAGATTGCCTCCTGCTGCATAGTGTGTGGGTTCAATTCACTTGTGCCAGGGTCCGTATGTTACAAGTCACCAAACACCTCGGAAATGTAAGCACCCCCATAGGGATAATAAGAGTACAGAATTCTAATTCCAAGGTTTTGAGAAATACAATTTCTTCTGTGGTTGTAATTTTAATTTTTAAATTGTTTATGTTTTTATATTTCACCTTATTGTGAGGAAAGTTGATTTGCCCAGACTTTGCTAGTAGTTATCAGTAACTTGTTTCCATAGGATAGAAAAGAAACACGCTGGTAGAGAACAAATTAGTGAAATATTTAGGTGGCAATGCCTTAAACTGGGAATTAATCCCATTTTTGTTTTAAAGCATTTATTTTTTCCAATATTGATCAGATATCTTGAGGACAAACCCTGTTTAAGATCATTTTTATATCTCACAGTGCTTGGTACAATCCTTGAATATAATAAATTGTTAAATATATATTTACTGACTCTGTTGCTAATTAATCTATTATATAAACTGTACAGCTATGAAAAATGAAGTGAGGAAATGGAAACATATACAAGTATTCTTTGTAGAACATTTTATAAATGCCTGTCTCAAATTTTCAGACATAAATACAAACTTCTTTTAGGGTATACATGATATAAAATAGAACAGAACAAAGACATTTTGGAAGCAATAATATTCATTAGACTATAGAAAAATGCCAATAATCCACACCTCCAATGTACAATTTAGAATTTAAAAATAAGATAAATAAACAATCATATCCTTCTTACAATGGAATATGATGTTTTTAAAGAGCTCCATCCTTTCTCTTTCAGTATAGGTTATCATATTCAGATTTATTTCTAAGATTATTATTAATATTGTTGAGTACAGCTTCAAGAAACATTGCACAGTAAGCATATCTCACTTAATCTATTAACCTATATATTTGGTGGCTAAAATAAAAATAACTTTGATAATTTAGTGTATAACATGTTTATTTTCTGACTTGAATTGTATGAGTAAATAAATCATTGTGCAAATTAATCTATAAAAATATACATACCAACTTCCACATTTTAAAAAGGGTGTATGTTGGTTCAAAAATTGGCCCCTTGTATAAGAAGTTAAAGGAGGGACCAAAGAAATAAGCAGGCCACTCCAGATTGGTAAGTAAGGAAGGGAACTTACATATGAGGCTTGTATTGGACCGCCACAAGATGAATAGGTCTCTGCATCTACCTGCCACAATCAT
Organism: Macroglossus sobrinus; assembly: GCA_004027375.1. NCBI lineage: Eukaryota > Metazoa > Chordata > Mammalia > Chiroptera > Pteropodidae > Macroglossus > Macroglossus sobrinus. The sequence continues at coordinate 216,370 of PVKZ01000449.1, read as the reverse complement.
AAACATTTATATAGCGCTTTTAATGGAGTTCAGCCACATATACCATCCAGATGGTCTCAACAACGCATCACTCTCTCAAGATTATGCCCTTAAAAATGGCTCCCACTATGGGAATGGTGGGCAAACAGTACATTCCAAGGACAGGAGAGTAGGTAGTCAACCTAATTTACTATTGAACTTTTATCTTTGTGATGATTTACCTTGCTCACAAATTTATAATTGTGAACATGTTCTTTCCTTTTTTCTCTTACACATGTGCGTACACAGAGGATGCTTATTTTTATATTTAGACTTCATATATTGCTTATGATGTGAAAACAAGTCACCTGATAAAGAAGATGCAGAGGATAGATAAAAGTAAATGTGACTAAATAAAAAAGAACCACTGATGCCAGCCTGGAGACATGTAACTTTGCATGCAGATATAGAGTTCTCAAAGATTTTCTGCATCTGAAGATAGACTTAATCACTAAGCAAAATCCTTTTACCTTGTTTGCTGGCAGAAAGCAAGAAAGAAAAATACATATATCATATATATATATATATATATATATATATATATATATATATATATATATATATATAAAATGTGTGTGTGTATGTGTGTGTGTGTGTGTGAATATATATGATATATATATGCCATAAAATATGATTGTAGAATTACTTAGAAAATTTATTTTCAAATCTATGGAATGATTGTTAGTGAAAGTATAATATCACAAGATAAAAAAATTAGAATCACAAAAATCAATTACATAGTTAGAGTTCAATTTATTAGTTTCTCAAGTTTTGAAGGCTATTTTATATTGACCCTGAGAACATGTAGTCTATGTAATAAAACATGCAAAAGAGTATCAATTATCTCTACTTGGCTTTACATTTGAAAGCTAAGGGAATTACAGTTTCAATGAATGCTTCTCCTTGGAAATAGCACATGCTTAGTAATTGTAGTAATACAGAATATTTTAAAGAGAAATGAAAATATTGTTCAAATAATAGTATGAGGAGAGTCAGAGTGAATTACTAACTATTGCAAAAATACATTAAAAAATTATTGAACAATAATGTACTATAGCATAGTAATTGAGAATGTGGCTTCTAGGGTTAGGCTGGATTCATATCTCAACTCACATGCATGACTATTCTGTGTCTGTTTATTTCTTATAAGATAAGAATAATGTAGTGCCTAACTGATTGGGTTGTTAAGAGGGTCATGTAAGATAATCTGTACTTAAAAAAATTTAGAGAGATTTCTGACACAAAGTAGGCTCAACGATAGTTGTCATGACACACCATTGTTTGCCAACAAAGTAAGGCAACAGGAAGAATAGGAAGGTACAACTCTTAAGAAGATTCACAATATATTAGAAAGGCAGTCATATAAATAGTCCCACCCAAAATTAAAAAAAAGTGCTCAGAAATAATGTGTGAGCGGCTAATTACAATATAGTTATTGAGGCATATTTTAGAGAACATAATTTGAGCTGAGATGTAAAATTTGAGTAGGATTTTAATGGTTTTATGAAAATAGGAAGAAGGAGGATGAAAAAAAGCTTTCTAAGACAAAACAGGCCTAATGACACAGGAGCATCTCAGAAATTATGTTCTTGGGAGAGATAAATAATGTGGTGAATGGAGTTTTTAGAATTGTGAACAGATACATTGAAAGCTGAAATGTAAAACTGAGAAGACTTTGCTTTAAATACTCTACTCTGGAATTTTGTTAGCTGTGCTAAAAATGTATATAAAATGTTCACCAAAGATTTGTGATTCCAGTTTATGGCCATGCCACCCTGAACAAGCCCGATTCCATCTGATCTCGGAAGCTAAGCGGGGTCAGGCCTGGTTAGTACTCGAGTGGGAGACCACGTAGGAAGGCCAGGTGCTATAGGCATAAAAAATAAGGGATTGTAAGATGACAAGGTCCTTGCAATCTGTGAGGTCGACCAAGGGTTGCCTCGCCTAAAAAATATATGTATATATTTGTGGTCCTTTTGTATATATAAGGTTGATTTGGTGTGGCAGTTACCAAGACAAGGACTCTATATTTCTGCCTGATTTGCATTTAAGTGGAATCATATAACTAATTCTTAACAATATAATTTGAGTGGAAGTGACATGTGTTACTTAAGAGCACATTGTGCTTTCTCTACCATTTTTTCCCCCAGTTTTAAGCCTAGAAGGGAAAAACTCTGAAGTCCTGGGAGATGAGAATGCCAAAAGATGAAGATGGAAGGAGTTTGTGTTCCTATTGGCCACTGTAGCCTCTGAGTGTGTGTGTGTCTGTGTTTAATAATAGCTAGTGTTATCTTACCTAATAATAAAAGTAATTTTAACTTTATTCTTATTATCCACTGAATATTTTAGGAGAAGAACTCAAGCAGTGTTGTAGGAGAAAGCTGACTCTGATAGGAAAAATTGTAGTGACAGTAGGCTAAAAGATGGGAGGCCACCCAGAAAACTATTCCACTAATTTTCAGAGTTGGAAAGTGTATAATCAGAGAGTTGGCTTAAGAACCAAAGGAAAGAATACATACAAAAAACAGTCATTGGAGGCCAGACGAATAGGACTGGGTAACTGGATCTAGGGAATGAGTGAGAAGGAAGAGAGGGTGAAACAAGATAGCAAACCTTAGCTTAATTTATAATTTTAGTTAATTATAAGTGCTATCAAAAAAAGTGATAGGTACTCTCAAGAGCCAGTGACATCTCCTCAACTCAAATATATGTGAAGATGGCAAATGGCCATTCACTAAAGGTGTTATAAAGAGGCTAAGGAGTGGATTTGCATAAAAATAGAACTCCTTAAACTTTTTATAATTCAAAGATTTTATAATTAAACAACATGATTGGTGGGGTTCAAAAATATTTCAATAACTAGTAAGAAAAAGTAAGGCAAATTTTAAAGAACAAAAATTTTTAGGCTATAAATACATTTCATGTATTTTTTTGAAATAAATTTTGTTTTACTTCAGAATTATGCAGAAATAACAAAGATATTTGAAATAGCATTTTATAACATTGACATAATCGAATTAATTGAACTTTCTTATGATGAACAATTATAAATTTTAGATACGGCTATGGAAATAATTACCAAAATTATGATTTCTTTCCAATGTATAAGTAGTATTTTACAATTTAATCTAGCATTTACTATTTCTCTTTACAAGCCCTTCCTCATTCTTCACAGGGTCTTTGATTTATCCACCTGTGATATTTCATCTGAGGCAGAACTGTATGTCTCCATTTAAAAGGAACTATACAGGTCTATATGTTATTGTTCTGCAAGTGTGTATTCTGTGTCCACTGCTGATTTGCATAGCATCTGCTGTCACTTTGTGCTTTCTCTGTAGTTTTCCTGTATTCTTGACAGCTGCTTCAATAGTACTTTGCCATCGGATTGGCTGTGATGAGAAGATGTGACACGTTCAGATTCTGATGACACAGCAAACTGCAAATTACCCATTGGCAAAATGAAGTCTATTGCTGGCAAATAGTCTCTGGAATTCCATAATAGGCAATCTGGGCATTGTCGTACTCCAGCGCAGCAGATGCTGTTGTATATAACAGTTCCATTTTCTAGTAGTCAGAGTGGTAATCAGCCATAGCAAGGTATTCATGACTGCCCACTGTAAACAAACACATCCTTTCTTTACTCCAAGCAACTCAGGAGATTTCATGAGCATAACATGGTGATTTGGGTTATTGGCTTGAGATAGTGTCATTATCTTCATAAATTCTAAATTTATAATTCTCCAAAACTTCATTAATCGATTATCATGGACTTTCTTTAGCATTGGCCATACATTCAATGAGACAAACCCCTTTTGAGCTAATAAAAGTATCAATTTTAATCAAATAACCTATATTTGAATTTATGTAATTTCATTATTAAGGTATAATATTACTGTAATTTGCTTTAAAGACTAGAAATCCTTTAGAGCAGTCAAGATAGAATGTGAGAAATCTGTTCTTACACCCTAGTATGAAAGCTTTAAAAGCATTATAGAAATAAATTTAAGAAATTTTAAACCAAAATGTCTTTTTAGATAGCAGCTATAAACTTCTTGAAGGGAGTTTTCCAACCATACCACATTATATAAGTATATAATATCAAACATAAATGTAATGTTGATTTTATATGAAAATAAAATAAAAGAAAGCTATCTTCTACACAATGACATATTCAGACTCTAGGTAATATTCTATTACTAAGTCAGATAACAAAGTTTAAATACATATATTGAAACCTGTTACAGGTTTTTTCCATACTAAAACTTTCTTTAAAATCAATACTGATAATAACATGAGTAATATCTGAAAGGGTGAGATACACAATATCCATAGAATTTTGGTAGTCAGATAACAAAAGAGTTTAAAATTTAAAGGACCAGGTTGATTCAGTGGCTTTAATTATTGGTCTTTCTAGGGGGCTATGTAAAATGCCATGCTCGCAATATATGCAAATACCATAGATGACATTTTTTTTCGCAATAAGTAGCTAATTTTACAAATTCTCTTATAAAACTTGACTGTGTTTATATTGACCTAAAGTCAAAACTTCTTATTCTGTTTTAAGGTATATAGAGTGATTTATTCCCTTTTTAGAAACTCTGGTACCCAAATGCCAACTATTTTAGCAATCTAAATTTTGACCACAATGATGTAAATATAAATTAAAATCCACAAAATAAATTTGCTAAAGCAATCTCTTTTGTTGTTTACAATGTGTGAAAACAATATTGTGCATATTTTTTGTGGAGTGCTTATTAGTAGATTGGACACAAATGAATATATCATTGAGAAAAAAATAAGTTTAAAAGAATAAATATAACCTCTAGAATAAAGTTCCAAAATGTAATATAAGCTATAAAGTGAATAGAAAAAATAAATTACATTTTATTTTGGCAAAACACGTAAATAACCCTTAGTCTAAAGACATTAGGAAAATAATTTTGCCTTCTTTATATTCTTTATTTTTTAATTTTACTTATGTTTGTTTGTTTATTTTTGCTTGCTGATTAGATTTTTGTCTGTTGGGCAGTAAACTTATTGAATAAATGACTCAATCAAGGTGATATATTAGTCAATGGCAATTAGTTCAGAAACAGCAGGTGAGTCTTTGTTGATTAAGCCACATTGGATAAAAAGTTTTTCAGCTAACTCCCTGGGTATCTTAGAAGCATTTGGGCTGAACCTTAGAGCAATAAAACAAGGGTAAGAGAGAGAAAAAAGAGATGATCCCTGGTGTTTGTTGCCAATATGCTTAGTTACAGGATTATACAATAGGTTAGGGAAAATGGTGTATTAGGGAAAACTTAGAGATAATGGAAAGTTATACAACTTAGCTTCGAGGCTGATTATTAAGATAAAAAAGTTAATTATTGAATTGATTTTAATCAAGTATCTATTTTTATTTAAGATTGTATATTGTTTTTAGTTTTATTGGATTTCAGAAACTGGATCAGAAAAATTTTCTGCTTTGGTGAAACAGTAAAATCTAAATATAAAGAAATAAATAAGATAAATCAATAGAAAATATTTATTCAAATTTTATATGTCTATAGGGATATCAAAACTAATTAAAATTATTATTCTTAAAGCTAAAATAATTTTTTTCTTAAAAACATGTTATAAGTGTTGTCATATGTGGGATGGTATCTTCTAGGCTAATGAGAATACAGCTGGTTAACTATTTTAGATAAAATAAAAACAAAGTGAAAGTAAATAAAAAAACAATTGAGAGTCTTTTAGTCTGCTTTAAAGAACACAAGCCAGTCATCACTTTTGGCATTTGAAACTTGGAAGTGCTATATGACTCCCTACCTCGACACATCTGCCTTTAAAAAAATGTATCTTTTGAAAATGAGGGAATGTTTCTAAAAGTGCTAAAATATTTTTAAAATAAGTTGTGAAATGAGTTGTTACAATCATGTTTCTTTAAGTTATAGTAGCCCAGATTCCATCTGAATGAATTGAAGCTGCTTATAATAGAAAGTTGCTTTGAATTCCAGAGCAGTACACTAACCTGTATAGTTATATATTTTAATTGTCAATTAAACTGAGTTCAAAATTGTGAAGTGTTTAAAATTGTAAAATTAGAAAACATAAAGATATGGGTTCAAAATTCTTTCTACAACATATTATGTGTGTGAGTTTGAATGAGTATATTAGACTTTCGAATCATAATTTTCTCAATGCTAAAGTAGGAATGATTCTGGAACTTAAATTTTCTAGTTATTGGGTAAATTAAATCACATAATGTATATAAAACATCTATTACAGTACTAATATATAAATATATTTAAAATCATAACCTATGATTAATAGTCTTTAAAGTGAATTAATCTGTCTAGATTAGAGTAAAATGTGCAGCTATGTTTTCTTATGTTGAGTTTCCAGACAAATAAAAATAGACCTTTTTTATATTTTGTTTATATAACTGATGTTTATAACAAAATTCAGTTCTTAACATTTCAATCTTAAAATCCAACTATACTTCTCAAATTATAACAACTATTTCAATCTCTTGAAATTATTATTACATCGAATCTGTTATCTGATAGGTTAAACCATTCTAATCTAATGAGCAAATCTCCTATGCCTTAACTGATAGAAACATTAAAGAAGACAGAGTTCATGAAGGAAAATGTGACATCACCAAAGGGATCTCCTTAGATTGGCATGACTCCATTAATATCTCTTTTTGCAATGATTTTAAAAAACTTGTTATCAATTCAGGTAACTGCACTATTTTCCAGTATTTCTATACCTTTAACATAAGTACAGATTAGGTATTTTGCCTTATAAATTTCTGAAATCATTCTTTACATTCTACTCATCATGTAACCCTGCAAAATAGGAATGAAGTTATTTATGCATAGTTTATGCTCAGTGAATCTTTATTGGTTCTTAGAGTTGATGCTTATAAATATATTTTTTAACAAATTTATTGAATAACTGCTATTTATGCATTTTACTAAGTGATGTGATGGGAAAACGTTTGTGAACAAGGAAAACAGTTTCTCCTCTAGGGTTGTGAGTTGTACTAGGATTATGGTCAAGAAGACAATTATATTGTAATAAATTCAATTATGGAACAAATTATGATGGTGTATAACCCAGATTGTGTGTGAGGAGGGCCTAAGTTAATGAATATTTTCTAGGAAAAGTAAAAATTAAATATGTTAGCCAAGACTTTAACAATAGGTCAACGTTCACTTCATTTAGCACAAAGAAAATAACGTTTAAAAAAATATAAGCAAATAAATTATGGACTATAACAAGAATAAGTAGGTTTTCTATGGCTAGAGTGAAGAGCCTATAGAGGTAGGGAAAGGAAGAGGCTGGAACAGTGACCCAGCCAGAACATGAAGCACTCTGCAGGCCTTTGTATCTCTTCTGCCTGTAACCGTTGAAATCAACTTTCCTTAAACCACCTTTTCTTTTGAGTAGTAGAAAAAGATTTACACATTTGCATGTCATAAGGATATTTTCAAATTCCAACTGTTTTTTAATCTTTATCAGTGATTGACTGTGATCACAGTCAGAAATTCAGTACATTGGCATGCAATTCATTGTTGTTTTTTTATTCGTTTATTCATGTATCACATGTATATATGGCACACAAAATTTATACGTTGAAATCCTAATCTCCAATACTTCATAATGTAATTGCATTTGGAGATAGGGCCTTTAAGAGATGGTTAAGTTAAAATCAGCCTTTTAGGGTAGAACCTAATCCAATCTGGTGTCTTTATAGGAAGAGGACATTAGAGCACACAGAGAGGAATGTACACACACAGAGGAAAGACCATGTGAGGACACAGCAAGAAGGTGGCCATCTGCAAGCCAAAGAAAGAGGCTTTAGCAGAAAATAAACTTGCTAACACTTTGATCTTGGACTTCTGACCTCCAGAACTGTGAGAAAATAAAATTCGGTTGCTTAAGCCACATAAGTCTATGGTATTTTGTTGTGGCAACCCTAACTAATTAATATAATACGTTTGCATTTATGTATTTTTAACTATGTCCTGTTCCGTGCACTGTTCTGTTGGTTAAGACTATAAAAAAAAAGAAATATTATTTCCTAAATTCTAGGAATTTAAGAATCAAGTGGGAGATTATGTTAGTAAGACAAAACTCACAAAATGCATATATACAATAATATAGGTATATACATGCTATAAGGGAACTGGCAGGAAATTTTAATAATATATGGAAAGTCTTGGAAATGGTGATTCTTAAGGCAAAATCTTGAAGAAAAAACTGGATTTAGCAAAACAAAAGGGTTTGTTCTTGGTAAGAGGGTGCCCTTGGCTTTCTGACTGGTCTAAGAGGTGTGAGGGAGCATGGTAGACTGTTTGACTTGTGGTAGTGTAGCACTGCTGGCATAGCACAGATGTATGTGAGTGAATGAATGGCAGGCAGGAACATCTTCAATGATCTTGAAGGAGAGAATTTTAATTACATTTTCTCCTATGTACAGCTTCATTCCCATGATTCTACTTCTTTTATAATTTTGAGTATTTTGATTGTTTTTTGTTTTGAAAGAATAGATACAAATTAGCAATTAATTAATCTTGGCCATCTTTGTTATCAGTTCACTTTATGCGCTCCCATGTGCTGGTTCTAGCACTTTTTGGTCCATATTCTTAATTCTAAAAGGATATTTTAAAGTAAGGCAATTTTAAAATATGTCAGATTTTCAGGCTTAAGCCTTTTTTCTGCCCATCAGTTCATACTGAGGTTCTTCCTCTCAGCTTTTATTTCAATCTGCTTTAAGGTAATGATTAATGCCTATACCAGCTGTTATATGCTCTCAATATACACAGTAGCACAAAAAACACTTACCAACACTTAGTCATAACACTGTGGGATATTTACTTACCTTTCTTCTCTCCCCGACAATGTTTGTATTTTAAATTGGTTCCTTTATGCTAGGTTTTAGCTTTTTTCCCCTTGAGTCAATTGTTCTTTAACTTCATGTGTGTTAAAACCACCTGGAAATCATTGTTAAAAATGCAGATGCTTCCAAAACAGTCTAATTTAAAACACTTGCAGAAATAGCATATGAATTGAGAAATATCATCTTAGTTATTAACTGATCTGCAGGGTGGTTATTAATAGTTCTCTGCAGTAGGCATACTTACAATCGTTAATGTGAACACTGTGGCACAATGTTTTTTTCCTGTGTTCTCAAGTCCCTCCTTTGTGATCACAGAGTGGCGGGGTTCCATTCTTAGACTGATGCCATGAAGAACATTTAATATAAGCCTCTTGGATTTCTGCTTTTGTAAACCATGCATGCACAAATTCTAACTTCCATTTACACACCTGTGTACTACAATTCATACTTTGCAGTTGGGACGACTTTTGATGGCAAGTATTGAAATAGTTCTTCAGTTTCCTATATTGAAGTAGTGAAGGATCCTGTATTAGTCAAGATTCTCCCAAGAAACAAGCCAACAGGAGATGTACAAATGAACAGAGATTTATTATAAGGAGTGGATTCATATGTTTACAAAGGCTGGCAAGTCCAGCTGCCCCTTCCTCTCAAGCACAGGACATTAATTTATTGTCCATGCCATGGACAAATTTGCAGAGCCAATGCGCAGTTTGAATATGAAGTCTGGCGGGCTGTAGTATAACCAAGAAGAGCAATAGATGTCCTCATTTCAAGGCAGTTAAGCAGAATTTCCTCATAATTGGGAGAGAGTCAACCTTTGGTTCTATTTAGTCCTTCCACTGATTGGATGTGACCCACCTACTCGTTAATCGCATCCCAGAACACCATCACAGAAATACCCAGAATAATGTTTGAACAGACATCTGAACTCCTACAGTGCAATCAAGTTTCCACATAAAATTAATCATCACAGCTCTATAATTTCAAACTCATAAAAACTGAATTGGAGATTGATTTCTGTGTGTGGTATGAAATGTGATCTCATTTAACAATATCCCTTTATAGATGATAATTTTGGTATCCCATTTTCCCTTTTTCCATATGGACAACTTATTTTCTCAGCATTATTAATTAAATTCTGTATCCTTTACGTGCTTGATTTTCTCTCCCCTTAAAATAACTGCAGCATTTAAAAATTCTGTGTATGGGTGATGTGTTCTGTTCTATTGGTCTTATTTTCCATTCTTGTGCCGTAACATCAATGTCATGATCACTTCCACTTTCCAATAATTATTAATATCTGGAATAAGTATCTTCTTATTTTTCTTTTTTCTTAGAAATTTCTTGACTAATCCTGGCTTTTCAATATCTCATACAAGTTTTAGAATCAGTGTAAATTTTCAAAAACAACAATTCTATTTGGATTCTGATTAGAATTTATTGCATCTATATACCAATGTAGGGAGAATTGTTACTTTGTGGTATTTAATATTCCTATCTATGACCAAAGTCAATTTCTTTACTTAGACCTTATTTAATTTTTTTAATATTTTAAAATATTTTTTACATGAAGATATTGCATATGTTTTGTTAGATTTATTCCTGGACATATCATTTGGTTTTCACTGAAAAAATCTTTTTAAATTGTGTTTTTTAGTTATTTTAATAATAGATAAAATGCAATTAATGTTTACAAATCAATTTTATATCCTTAAAAACCTGCATAACATACTTTAAAATTCTAATTAATTACTGTTACTTCTATGCAGGTGAACAGAACATTATGACAAATTTGGTTCTCCCTTCTTAGTACTTATAAATTTCATGGAGTGTGACAATCATTATCTTTTGATTTAGAGAGTCTAATTTACTTACATTTATTATTATCACATGGCTGCTTTTTTGTCTTCTCCTTCTAAGAGCCATTTATTTCTTACACCTCTTGCAGTGTTACTGTTTTCTATAGCACTTCTTTGGACTAACTACCTAGTGCACTTAGATTATTGTCTTGAAGAATGAGAATTTTGATCCTGTCATTAGGTGTGGTTTATGCTATTTTTCATCTCCCATTGATTGTCCAATGCCATTTATGTTTTTTAAAGTATTTTAAAATTTGCAGAATTTTTTTTCTAGTTCTGCCCTAATGCCTAGATAATTTAAGATAAATAGATAGTTTCTTGGCTTCTTCTCCAAAGTGACACTTTTCTCTCCCGAGTCTCTCTAATTCTCAATTATTTGTTTCTAGAATTTGAGTAACTAGGAGATGTAACAGCCTTTGGCTCAATACATGATATAAAAATTTAATATGGTCAAGAAGGTAGCCTATATCCCTGCCATATTCTCTTCTTTTTTTACATCGAGGACTCTTTTTGTGTCTCTGAGTCCTATACTCTTGAGCAAAGTATTTTTGGGAGGATGTCATATTTTCTGCAGCTTCTCCCTTCAGGGTGTCAGCCTCTTACAAGAAGGAGGAGAAATGGTGTTAATTTCACTTCTTCTTCCGTGAGTTTAGTGTGGCTCACCATTTTTACTTTACTCCAATTGACCCAGTCTTTGTACAACTAGAGTCAGATCCCTAACATGGTATAGGATGTTCAAAATCCTGTTCTCAGGGTCATAACAGAAGAGTACCAATTTTGTTTACCAGAGCCTGCAGTCCCACCCTATGAAGAGTTACATTTAGTGCAGAGCAGAATCTCTCATTACCAGGGCATCCCTAGCTATCTTACTTATGCTCTGAGTCCCTGCATCCCTGAATACATGAGTCTCTACAGAACAGCTTGTCTAAGCGCTGCGGTTTAATTGGCAGATTGGTGATATCTATCCTGTAACAGTCATTTGATTTGTACAAGGAGCAAATTAATTGCTTATCTAGTCCCTAGGAGACCTACATATACCTATTCCTGGAATTAGAGTTGCTAAGGACTTCAATTTAGGTCTGTGCCCACTTTTCAAATTTCTCTTAAAGTTTCAAATCCAACCCTGGTCTACTTTGCTGTTCTGTCTTGGTTTCTAAAGAAAAATAATGTTAGCTTGTCCTCTTACTCTCTTGAGTTATATTTACTAACAGGGACAATTGGTAGAATATTCAATTTTTTTTTTCACTCTGAGTTTCTTTGGTCATATTTCACTCTATTAGTAATCATTTTATGCAGCATAATTTATCAATAATATCTTTCTATACTTGTCTTTGCAAAAAATATCAAAAGTCCTTTTTTAACTTTCTCATTATTTTTAACTTTCTCATGTATCATAAGACTTGTGTATGCTTCCCACCTTATCTTCACACTATAAAATATCCATTTAAAAATTAGCAAGCCTAGACCATAGGCACTGAAGCCTTTGTAGCTTTTGAAAAGATATGTAATTCTTAATACTCATATAATGTCTAAACCTTTTTCTTGTTTTTCTTTCTTGAGATATTCTTCCTATAAAATTTCATAGACATATTCCTACAAAAATTCATAGATCCACCCTACTGCCTCATGTACCACATTTTCTGAATATATTAAGAAAATACTTATATAAAGTAAAGTAGTATACTCTGTTTTACCAGCAGCCCCAGCAGCATTTTTCACAAATGAAATAAAGCTGAGGCAACTGACTACTCCAAATATGTCTCGTTTGCTGCCATTTCTCTCTCAGACAGGACTCCAACCTTAACTAAATCATAATTTCCAGGATTGTTTTTCTCCTGCTACTTCATGAGGGAATGCTAGTAAGTTTACAATATACACACATCTGAATTACACAGATCTGGAACACTCAATCTTAAATGCTAAGGTTTTCAAAGGTCATAGGCCTAGATTCTGAGTAGTTTCTAATACTTTCTCAATCTAAAACAAGTTCCCAGAGCCATCATAGACAAACTAATTGACACTGTCAGATCAATTGATACTGTTGATTTTCCTGCTTTATGAATCAACTCTTTGGTAGTCAGTCTAGGAATAGATTCCTGACTGGTGTGATGAAGCCAAGATGCAGCTGAATGTTATTACAGAATTCAGATGATGCTGGACAAGACTTTGAAATAAAATCCAAAATTAACTGGTCCTTCTGCTACTGGAGATCAAAACAAGAGAAGTTGGAAGCTCTATTTAACATCTTATAACCTGTCCTCCAATATCTACTAATTTTGCCTAAATTCCAGATTCTTCTAACTTCTAGATTCCACTGAGTTTGTTCATTTGCCATATGTAATATCACTAACTCGTAAATGTTGTCACTGATTAAACTATACTCATCCACATGACTCTCCGTGATTTTCTTTGATTTTATAAAACACAAATAAATCCCATTAAGCAAGAAGCTTACTAAAATGTTGAGTAGTGGATCTTTTCCATAGCATTATAAACCAATTAAAATATGAGCCATCTTTAATGTAAAAAAAGAAAGAAAAACAAACAAAAAATGCCTTAGGCTTTTCCCACAATTTGGATGTTAGTCTTTTGCTATGTTGTCCATTCCTCCCATTTCACTAACTCAAATAGAACATTTTAATTTTCTATGTTTCTATCATTTAATTTACTGTAGGCTTTGTCTTTCCATATACTTTTAAAAACTGGCTCCATTAATCTATAGGTCACTTATTTCAATTTCTATATGCCCCACCCTCAATTGTCATTTAAATGATCACAGAGGAAAACAAGAAGCATTATGGAAATTTCTACCTATCAAAATTACCCTACTCCCTTTAGAAAGTGAATAGGGTTGTAGATAGTTTTTATTTTTTAAAAATTTCATTTTGCCTTTTGATAAATGTTGACAATGTAATATGTTTAGATGTTGAATTAGAAGCTATCTTACCTATTTCTTTCATTTTCACCATTGCTGGATACTTCCTTTTTTCTTTTTATCTTTTCTTATTATTGGGGGTGGGGAAGGGAACATCCCTTCTGTCTTGTCTTCTATTTCTCTCCTCCATTGCCATCATCTCTGATTTTATTATTTTTTCCCTCTTCTTTTTTCTTTCTTCTTTTCTATATATCTTCTTTCTGTCTCTCTCTATTATTTACAAAAAAAGAGGAAATAAATCTGACAAATTAGTTACTAATACCTATTTGAAGAGAAATATATTATCTAAATACATAAATTGACATTTCAGTTAGTAATCATACAAATTTATACTATCTTCTTCGTGTTTCTCACAGATTATAAATTAGATTGGTTCTTCCTTTGGATGTGATTTGACTGTAAAATCTCAAATGTTCCAGCAGGGGTTGGGGTTGGGGGTGGTAGTAGCTTCTTGCCAAAGTGTCATCCCCTTGCAAATTCCAGGATAAAGCTGTTGCATGAAGACTTTCACTCCTTGAGTGATCTGCTAGGTCAGATTCCCTCATCAAATTTGTCAGTGTGAGTAGGTTTTTAGTACTGTTATCAGCTTAAATTCCAACCCTCTCATCACCATTTAACATTTATCTGGCATGATTTAAATGGATTTTGACGGTATTCCAATATCAGAGAGCATATTCTGCCAGTATAAAACATGTTCAGTAGTTACAATCACAAAACATCTAAATTTATCCAATTTCACTTTTTGGATGCATTTTTCCCTTCACCCCACATGCCAAACTAAGTCATTTTTCCTGCCTACTGGTACAAACAGGTCTCAAAGTATCCAATCTGAAAACAAGATTGATTTAATGCTTTTAACTTTTTCCATTACTCTTGTAACTCTGCATTCTCAAATAGTCAAGGTAATATTTTACTAAAATGTATATGTTGGTTATGATAGAATAATTTTTTAATATATCACTGATCATGCATACTAATCATTTTACAATCATCCGGTCTTATAGATGAAGAGATGTGATGCAGACAAGTTAGAGATTTGCCCCAAATTATACTTCTAAAGAGCAGCCAAACTGTTTATAGCCATAGGTTCCAAGCTCCACCAGCAAACATTAGTATACATTTAGAGGCAGTCAGATATTGTTCTAAGTATTTTAGAGTAGTGATATTGACTATAAGTGAGATAATATTTATGATTATAAATTCCTTTCTAGCTTAAAAAGAGTATCTCATAAATACTTATGCTCTTAATACAATAAAATCTCTTTGGCTACCACACATTGTAGTCTGTTATTAGATACACAGCATTTCTTGGGGGTGTCCTAATATTAAGTTGAATTTTATGAAATCACTGAACTATTTTTTGACCTAAAAGTTATGTTAATATTGTTTAAGCTAATACTTTGATAATATATAGCAGTAAACAACCTTAGGAACTAAAATGTCAAAATCTGTTCGTTTTTAATTCCTAAGTGTTAAAGTGGAGATGGGGTGAAAGTGAGTGAAGGGGAATATGAATTTTGATCAATTAAAAATGAAAAAAATAATCTAAAGGAAAACACTGCCTTTGTAAATCTTTCAATAGGGCATCACAACCAATGGAGAAAAACAAGGATTAAAATGGAAACATGGCAAGTGCTTGACAGTGTCTCTTTAATAGCCTTAGATTGATTCATTTTAGCTTGTGTGTCCTGGATTATTCACTCCTTTATCATATACCTGTAGCTTGACTGACTCTCAGTTCTTGTTGACGCAGCATGTGGGAACTGGCTCCATTATCTTTAGTTTCTAGGACTATACAATACCTAATAAACTTAGCAAACAGCATGCCAAGTACATGTAATGCAGCCAGCTGGTGAAGTCTTGCTGTGTAATAAAGTGAAACTTTGCGTTGATTTTGAAACAACGCTTTGGAATCCTTTCTTTCATATGTAATGTCTCTTAGAGTTTTGGAGGCATTAATCTAAAACTTCTCATCTTAACCGTGGCTTCTCTATCTGCTGCCACAAAGAAGAAACACAAGTCAGTATTGAGGCAAATCTTAGGCTACGAACTATAAAAAAAATATATATATTTGCCCTGAGATATGCCCATTTTAAGTTTATAAATTTTGAGAAATTACTTATACATTTAGGAAACAAGTATTAGAGGATGTCAAAGAGTGTTCTAGATTCAATGTAGAGTATGTTCTCAGATCCATCTCAGTATCACCAATGCTCTATTTTGGGTATGGGTACATAAACGTGAGTGTAGAGTTTAAAGCATCACTGCTAATTTACTCATTGTTTACTTTATTTAAGTTGGTATTCTGATTTATTCCAAATATTTTGAGGGATGCACTAACTAACTTGGCACTTGGGTAGAAGACCAAAATAGAAGTAAAATAATTTGTTAATAGAGCTTTGACTATCTGAATTCATAAATTGAGACACACGAAGTAAAATTCAAAAAGCTGTCACCATGACTTGAATATAGGATATTTAGAATCTCCAACCTTTATGATAAAGAAAGTGAAGAATAGATTCATAGACAATAAAGGTGAATTCAAGATAGTATTATCCTAATTCTTTCAATTTTTGGAAATAATAATGAGTAAAGAAATTTTTTAAAGTCCTAAAATTAGTTTGTGACAGTCAAAGTTGAAAGTATGTTCCCCGATTTGCAGACCAGTGTTTTTCCGCTATGCAGTAAAGATGTAAAATAATCAAGGCAAAATTCCTTCTGATTCACTGAAAGCACAGGAGAAACAAGAGCTCATCTTCTCTATAAAAAAGATTATAGCTGGGGAAATGGCAAATTAGAGCATGTGTTTTGGTGTCCTAGTATTTTCCCCCATTGAAGGTGCCTGAGAGAATCCAACTGCAAGAATTGCAATTAGTAAGTGACAGTGTGTAAATGATAGGCCTGATGCTAGGACACAATCCAAAAGATATGGTCCTTCCCTCACAAGAAATTACAAACCGTAGTTTGTATGTTTTCACATAAATGCCTATGCACTGGTGAATCTTCACATCTCTAACACTGTCTCCGCCCCTGTCAAATGTGATTTGTATATATTATTATTTTTTTAACCAGCATTTCTCAAGTAATAAGTTGAATTAGGCAATTGCCACAGTCTCTAGGTTAGAAGTCATGATTTGAGACAGCCCACATTCCCCCGGCCTGTGTAACAATTTTACAATATGTCAAGAAGTCTTGAATGCTTGCTAAAACTCTTAACTATCACATGAGTCACAAGGAAAGCACAAAGATTTTGACCATGAAGGAGAGAATGAATCCAGTGGTATTTATAGCAAGACAAGGAGGTACTTACAACATTAATAGGATAAGTTATGAATCTATTTTGTTAGCTATGGCTCTGAGATTTTCTGTCCTTGTGTATTTTTTTTTCTAGTTTTAGTAGGGTTTTTCTGGATTTGTGGGTATCATGACCTGAAACACTTTCCAACAGAAACCTTGCAATCATGAGATAGATATCTTTTTGCAATTATCCTAGATTTTTTTTCCATCTCCTTAGTGTTGCTATGCACCACAATAGTTGGTTTGCTTTTTCTCCCTCTTTTTTTTGTGACAGAATACAGTGACAGAATTGCTGTCAATTTTGTAAAGCTTTATGATTCTAGCCACATATTTTAGAAAAAGAAGCTCATCACTATAGATGGTACCATTTCTAACAATTATATTTATATTCTATTTAAAAATTTTTTGGCCATTCTTGAGAGAAATCATCCTTTGTAACATATGTGTCATCAGGAGTTTTGGGAGTTTTAGGATGAGTATTTTTAGGGTAATTTTTACCTAGTAGAATTTGAATAATATTTATAGCCAAAGCAACTTATAAATTCCAAATTAACTCATTAATCTCAGCTGCACTGTGTTCAACAGTTACATTCAGTCTTGCTATTCTAGATAATATTGTTTAGATTTTACCTCTAAGTAAGTAAACCACAAAGCTTGCACTGTAAGATTTTTTTTAATATAGATAGAGTGGATTATAGAAGAGCTCTCATAGCTAAAATTGCTCATACTCTTGGACTAGCATTAACCAAAGTGTGCTCCACTGAATACTTACTCTGGAGAACAGTTAACTTGAGGGGAATAAGAGCTTGAAGGGCACAGCCAAGGAGACTTTCAGTGGGTCAAGAAGGCTGACAAAGTAAAAAACTGATGACTTCTTGCAGTCTTGAAAATGCTAAAAGTCATTCTGATAACCTCAAAAGGTTTATATGACATATATTTCCAAATGAAATTATATTATTACCTCCATTAATTTAACAGAATGTTTCATTATACTAATATTCACAGAAATATATTTTGGAAAACAGTTTCAGACATTTTCTTTACTTAGAATAGAAATCATCTCTTGCCATGGCACAGGAAATGCAGTTAGCATTAATATATTGGCTAGGTAGAAAACCAGAGGAGAGAAGGAACAATTAGGAGGATTGTTTTATAAACTATGGAAATGTTTCAAATGTATAATTGAAACTAATAAAATAAAAAAATTTTTTTAAAAGGAAAAAAATAAGAAATCATCTCCTGCCTGGAAGCTTTTCTTAAAAGAGAAAGTGCTTCTATTTATTTTTTTAATGTAAAAGAATACTTCTCTTTCTAATCCAACCAAAATTATCTGTAAACAAAACTGTGAATACAGCTTCTTCCTTGACTTGTCTTTTAATTTCTCCCCATTTTGTATTTGACACTTCAGATCTCTTCATAAAAGGAACCTAACACCTGTGACCTCACCTTATCTTCTGGGGTTATTCTTACCCATAAGCCCTTTCCTCTGTCTACATCTTCTGAATTATATCAATATTCTTTGCTTTGGAGCAAAAGTCTATGCTAACAACTCTCACACATTTTAAAGAAGTTTGTGGAGATTCACAGAGCTCTCTCTCTTCTGTCATTAATAGATCAACAGATAAGAACAGTCACTTTTTCCTTATTTGACTCAGGGCAGCATTTCTAGTTGAAATTTTAAGTTAAAAGCTATGCCAGGATGACTGCTAAAATAAAAAGTTTGAGGCATGAGTTTCAGTTTTAGTCCAGCCAGCAAATGTATCTGTATATTTGACTATGTGCAAATCAATGCATCTTTTTTTTCTGGTTCAATAATCAATATATATTGGGTACTTATTCTATGTTATTTCTGACAGGCATTATAGATAAAATTATTTTATTTACTATAAATTAGTTAATTTCTAAGGAACTGAAACATGTTTTATTTACTTTATCTTTTGTCGTAGTTTGGAAAGTAACCTTCAACTTTCTTTAAAACAAAAATGAACTAAATTTTCCAAATAATTAAAGTACAAAATAAAATTTTACTTTTCATTATAGAACAGGAAGAATTAATAGTACCAGCCTTTATTTTCAGAAAACAAATCTAAATTGTTGTTTTGATTATAGTAGTGTAACCTAGGGTATGTAATTGTGTTTAAATCGTACTCCAGTTTTCCGCATTTAATTTTAAAGCAAGACTTGCAGCAATTATTTGGATTTAGGCCTACTTAGTTAATAAATTTTAGCGCTTACCAATAATTCTTATTCTCCAGAGCTCCTGCTTTTGAGTCCTTAATTTTTATTGATCACTTGGTTGTCCAGAGTGTATCCTACAATATTTCATTCAGAAAAAAAGTAATGTGAGGCATCTGTATTCTGCACTTTACCATATTTGTAAACATCCTTCTGTAAATTTGGTAGTTATGAATGACAATTGGCTGAGTATAGAATTTTATGTTCACAGTCCTTTCTTGATCCTTTGTAAAATGACTTTATACAAAATTCGCTTTCATATATATGTGGAGTCTAAGAAAATTCTTTTTTTTGTAGATTTGTAAGTAATTGTTTTCTCATTTTGGATATTTGAGCATTTTTCTTTCATTATAAAAATCAAAATTTATGATAGGAATATGTGTAATTTTATGTCTTTTAATATTTTTTCTTCATTTAGGAATGTAATAGGCTTTAAAAAAGTTATTATTCAAAAATATTGCACTCTGATTTTTAAATTATTTTTTCAATACTATAATTTTTATATAATTTTTATGACATAATTAAATTATTTTTTATCTATATTTATATCTTTGACATCCATTTAGTATGTGTGGTTTTGATTTTTTTATATATAAAACAACATCCCTTTTTTAAAAACCTTGATTTTATTGTCACTTTTAAAGGAGGACTTTCTTGATGGTCCTTGTCAAAAATAACAAAATAACAACACTATCGTAACAAGGACACAGTATTTTTTTTCTGTTTGTATGGAGAGAATCAAATCTTTTCATCACTGTAGCCGGTGATTCTCTATTCACATTGGTAGGATTTCTGCCTAGTGACATCTCATCTCTCTTATTCCATCTCTCTTTCCATTGTACAGATTATATTTCTTAGCATCATTCTTTATATTGTTTTTTTCTTTTTCAATAAAATCAATTTTTAAAGTATATATGGATCTTCTTAGTAAAAAGTACATTCTCTTGATGTGTCTGGTATTTACATAATACATGTATGTGAGTGTTTCTGAATATTTATACTAGAATGAGATGAGACCGATCTAGATACCAACTAATAAGTGTGTGAAATCTCATTAGTGAACAAAAATCTAGAAACACCCTTACAACAGAAAGAAAAAAAAGATAAAGAGAGAAAAAAAAGATAAAGAGGGAAAAAAGGAGGAAGGGAATGAGGAAGGAAGAAGGGTTGAGACTGAGTGCATTGTATTGATTTCTATAGCCATGTTATTCTCAAATACCATGCATACTCTTACAATGTCTTTAAGAATTAAAAATATTGTTTTCTGCACTGGAAGAAATTTCAGATTTAATAGTAGATTCAGTATGAACATTTTATGATATAGAATTTGTTACCTCTTATTATCATAAGCTTCATCTGATTCTTAGAGAAAAGTAAATTTATGTGTTATCTTCTTCTTCATGCTACCTATAACCCTGAAAAATTGGTATGCAGAGGAACTGCATAGTCTGCCTCTTGCTGTCTCTATTGTTTGCATCTTAAAATTTCAAAATGATGAATTTTCCAAGGTAAAGTACTTGCCATTAACCTGCCTGTCTTAGGCTGAGTGACTGTACTAGACATGGTCTACCCAAGGCTCCCTACACAACATTATCCAGGCTAAGCAACAATATCTTTTCATGAAATATGATTTGAGATGGGTGAGAAAAAGCTTCAATTGGTGGATGCAATCTCAAAGAAAAAGCACCTTTGCCATGTATTAAGCTTCAAGTAGAGATCCTGACATCAATGTATTCTCCACATGTTCTTAGCTAATGAAAGAAAAAAGTAATAGAAAATTTACCTTAACAAAATTATCAGCAAAGATGTTTCTGTGTGTGTGTGTGTGTGTGTGTGTGTGTGTGTGTTTGTGTTAAAAAACGAAAATAACATTAAGCAATTGGCAGTGTTATTTCCATTTTACAAATGCTGAAACAAAAGACAAAGTTGAACAACTTAAAAATCTGGCCAAAACTCATTTAGCCATGAAGTTGTAGAACTGAGATACAGACATCTTCCTGAATCCAATTCAGTTATCTAAAACAAACAAAATCCAAAAGCAATTTAAAAAAAAAAAAAGAAAAAAAAACAAGCAAACACTTCTATAAATCTTTTTGCGTTATGTTCCAAAAGATATGCTCTTAACTACATGTATGATAATTGTCTTCTTTCATTTTTGCCAGTAATCACAGCAAAAACAGAAATTAATTTAAATATCAATAAATAAATAAACAATAAAAGAAAATGAGGAAAAACATAAAATAAAGAAGTCTTCAAGCGTAAATATATGACAATATGAGGAAACAAAAAGGTAGGAAATCAGGCTTTTCTCTTTCACATAAGGTGAAAAGCAAATGTACTTAATTAAAAATATAATAATTAAATTAGGTATGGAAACAGCTACTAAGTATATGCAGGTTAAGGCATTATATGTCTAAAGTCTTGAAAATTATTTTTTAGATGTTTTTATTATTTTGGTTTATCTTTATTATAATTTTGTCAGTTCCAAAAAGTGAAAGATGTGTATATTTATTAGGACAAATTTCCTAAAAAGGAAAACAAAAAGTGTCCTGTTTAAAAGAGAATAGATATATAATTACACTGCTATAACTAAAATTTGAGAAAATAATTTGAAAATAAAATATTAATATTTGAAAAAAATATAAACTATTTTGTTTTTCTAAATAAGAAAATGCTATTTTTCAGTTACTACATGGTTTAATATAAAGGTATTTATAAAATAAAATAAAAACATATAATTGTTAGATTTTTCTAATTATGTGAAATATCTGTCTCTAGTAAAACTTATTATCCCAATGTCCATTTTTTCTAATGTTAATATAGGCATTTCAGTTTTCTTATGATGTTTTCTTATGATGTTTGTTCCATGTAGTTGGAATTTTGCTTTTATATCCAGTCTACAATCTCTCTGCGTTTCATTTAGGGAGTTCAAACTATTTATATCTGACGTAGTTTTTATATCATTGCATTTTTATTTATAATTTTGTTATTTATTTTCTGTATGACTCCAGACTTTTTTAGTTTTGGTTTCTCTTTAATTTCTATAGTAGTAAATATTTTTGTATTTTATTTTAATTATTTTTATTTTTTTAGTTTTTTTCTTCCATAGTTGCTCTAGAGATTGCAATATGCATTCTATCTAATTTATTACAATATACTTCAGAGTAATGCTAATTTAATTCTGATAAAATATAATAACTTCACTTCAATATACCTCTATTTCATATTTTGCATCATTATTATCATATACTGAGTCTATATGTGTAATAACACAACATGTTATTATAATTGCTTTATATATTCTGATGTCTTTTTAAAATTTATAAGAAGAAATAATAAAATCTATTTGTAAAATCTTTTTTACAGCCTGTAATTACCATTTGTGATATTTTTTATTTCTTCCAAAGGATTCCAGTGCTCCTCAGGTATAATTTTCCTATAGCTTGAAGGACTTCCTCTAGTATTTACTGTAAGGCAAGCCTACTAGCAACAAATATTTCCAGTCTTGATTTCCTGGAATGTCTGTATTTTGCCTTATATTGGAAGAATAAATTTGTGGGATATAGAGTTCCTGCTTAACAGTTTCTTTTGTTTTATTTTGTTTTCCCTTTTTGTATTTTTAATGTCATTCCATTGCCTTCTAAAGTCTTATTTGATTGTGATGGTAAGGCAGCTATTGATTGCATTGATGGTCTCCTGAATAAAATGAGTCACTTTTGTCTTATTGCTTTTAAGATTTTCTCTCTGTGTTTGAATTTAAACAGAGACTATAATGTGCTTTTGTATAACTATTTTTATATCTGTTCTATTGAGATTTATTGGTTAATATTTTTATCAAATTTGGAATGTTTTTATCCATTGTTTTTTTACTGATTCTTCTGCCAACTGGAACATACTGTTGAGCCTCTTTTCATTCTTTTTTCCATTTCAGTTTTTCTACACTTCAATTTAAGAATTTTCATTTGGTTTTTATTCATAACTACTATATCCTTGTTGAATTTTTATTTGTAGATTTGTCATTGTTATACTGTTATACTTTTATTTTTTACCATGGTTTCCATTATTTCTTTAAGCATATTTAAAACAGTACATTTGAAGGTTTTTTCTGCTAAAATTCAACATTTGTGGATACTCAGGGACAGTTTTATTGACTGTTTTTTAAAATTCCCTGTCATTGTTTTATAGTTTCCTTTTTCTTTGCATCTCTCACAAATTTTTAATATCAGACTTTTACAAATAATATTTTAACTATAGAAAATACAATAGTATCTATATCTATCTACCTATTATCTTGCTAGCTATTTATATATTAGATGATTACATATATTGTAACAACTCTGATATTTTGATATTTCTCCCTGATGGTAGTTGTCAGTGTTTTGCGGCATTATTTTTATTATTGTTTTTGGAACTTGCCTGGACATAATCTATGATATCTATCTCCATTGTAGTGTATGGTCACCTGTGTATCTGCTCAAATATATTTATTCTTTTTGTTTTATTTTATCTTGTTTCAATTTGGCTTCCTAGGAGATGCCTCTATGTGTAACTTAATGGTCATTAAATGATTGCAAGGAACATGTGCTTAAACACTGAGGAAGTAAGTTTTCTGTCCTCTGCAGATGTATCAGTGTGGGCATAGGAGGACACATTCAATGGTCAGGCCATTTTCAAATTGCCTAAAGTTTACTTTCCCTATGGTCCTCTTCAAGTCTTCTGTACACATGGATGTGCTCACTGGATTGACCAGGGATGTTGAAATAGCTTGGGACTCCTCTAGTGTCAGCTGGACACATGAAAAGCTTCAACCAAAAGCATGCTTGGCCCAAATCACATCCACAAACTCAGGCCTTTAAGAAGTCACTTCCACTAATAAAGTTGATGTGTGTAGACATCACCAAACATTCCAAATAGGAAGGTTGTTGATCCTCATAATTTTGCAACCCAAAAACAAACATTACACCGAGCTGGGGTAATGGCATAGAATCCCACTGCTTTCATCTCTGAAGTTCAGCAGTTCATCCAGCATAAACATTTCTCCATTGCTATGCTTTTGATTAATTTCCAGAGCAATTAAATAATAGCTTTTGTCAATTTTGCGACAATATATAATTTCTTTTAAGAGAGAACACTTGCTAATGTTAATCATAGTAAGAAGTCATGACTTTTTAATTTGTCTATATTTTGCAATAAAATAAACAAAAACTAAAACTAATCCAAATATCTTTCATGAAGGAAGGTGACTAGTTGTAAAGAGATATAAGATACTTTTATAGTAACATGCATTTTTGTTGCCCCATCATTTCAAGCATAGAAATGAACTTTAAATTCCAGATTCCAAATTTTTCTGAAAACTCATGACAAACCAAAAGAGACAAAATAAAAAAAAAATATATTGTGAAAAATGTAGAGAAGTTGAGGATCAAAGCCAAAGATTAAAAGATTGAATCTAGATAACTTATATGGAGGAAAATGTCAACAAGAAACCACAAATAAGGCAAAGAGGCAACCAACTGAATGGGAGATTTTTTCCCTCCTATAAGGACCAAATTTACAAAATATATAAAGAACTCATATAACTCAACAATAATAAAACAAACAATCCAATTTAAAAATGGGCAAAGCACCTGAACAGACACTTCTCCCAAGAAGACATACAAATGGCTAACATATTAAAAAATGCTCAACTTCTCTAGCTTTCAGAAAAATATAAATTAAAACCACAATGAGATACCATCTCACACCTGTTAGAATGACTATCATCAACAGGACAATAAATAATAAGTGTTAGAGAGGTTGTAGGGAAAAAGGAACCCTCATTCACTGTTGGTGGGAATGTAGATTGGTATGACTACTATGGAAAACAGTATGGAGGTTCCTCAAAAGCCAAGTGTAAAATTACCATATGACCCAGCAATCCCTCTTCTGGGTATTTACCCCAAAAATCTTGAAAACATTTATTTGCAAAAATATAGCACCCTGATATTGACAGACACATTGTTTGCAGTGGCCAAGACATAAAAACAACTGAAGTGTTCATCAGTAGATGATTGGTTAAGAAAGACGTGGTACATATATACAATGGAATGTCGCTCAGCAATAGGAAAATATGAAATATTGCCATTTGCAACAACATGGATGAATTTTGAGATTATCATACTAAGCGAAATAAGTCAGACAGAAAAAGATGGGAACCATGTGATTTCACTCATATGTCAGACATAAAACTAAAAGTAACAAACAAACCTGACAAACGAACAGACTCATGGACACAGACAGTGGATTAGTGGTTGCCAGAGGGGAAGGGAGGCAGGGAGGTAGATAGGGATAAGGGTGGGAAGGGTGGTCAATATTTAGTGGCGGAAGGAAATTTAACTTTGGGTGGTGAACATGCAATACAATATACATAGGACATATTATTGAATATTACACTTGAAATCTATTTAATTTTATTAACCAATGTCACCCTAATAACTTTAAATAAATACATAAATGAATATATAAAGCAATGACAGCATCTTTCCAAAAAAATAAACATTATTAAAAGCATTTACAGCCATATTTAATTCTAATTTTGCCATAAAGAAAGACTTTTACAGACAGCTGATAGTGACTGGGAAAGGATAAAAAGAAAACATTTAGGAATCAGTGTTAAACTAAATGCTATCTAAAAAGAATAAATGGCATTGTCCTAAAGAGTCTAAGATAGCAGCAATGTTGAGACAAATAAACATGTAAAGTGTTCAAAATAAGAATTAAATTAATAAGAGAAGAAAGAGTTTTATATTTACTGTATTTTTTAAAATTAATATATGATTTTTTAGTTTCTCAGTAAAAATACATGTAAATATGCCTAATGATTTTAAAAAATTATAACAAAATGCTTGAAATCTTACCTAGAAGTCTCAGAAATGAGAGATAATAAAGTTAAGAGGAAGTTTATGTTTAGTTATACTTAAATAAACATACAAGAAAAGAAAACAATATGTCTTTGGGTGTTTCTTCTATGATTATGGTCTTGTAATATATAGAGAGAGATGATTAGGAAACTAAAGTGTTATATTACCATTTTAATCAATGTAATAATATAGCTGGTATACAATATTATATTAGTTATATTAGGTTCTGGTGTACAGTATCATGATTCAACATTTTTATACTTTACAATGTGATTTGTATATTTTACATACTTTGAAACATGCTAACTATTCACTGAAGACAGTAGATGTGAGAGATTGACAAATTTACAAAAGATTACTGAGAAATTAAAAAACAAAAATGCTTATAATTACATCAGGATTGATTTGTAATATAAATCAACTAAAGAACAATTTCCAATATAAACTTGATATTGCATAAGTAACTTTAAAACTCTTATATTAGCTAAACAAATAACAAAAGTGTATAGTGGGTTTTTCTAAACTTTTAATATAGTCATTAGTACTCTTGTTACTCTTGAAAATGGCCACAGGCTATTATGAAATTCTCTCTCCAGTCCAAACTAAAAGACTATTCACGGGATATGGAATTCCAGAGGAGCTGCTAAGTGATAATGGAGCCCAATTTACGTCACCAAAGCTTCAAACCTTTCTTAGCTCAAATGGAATGAAATACATTCATTTTGTACTACACAAGCTAGCCGCTAATGGCCTCATCCAGCACTTTGGACAGTTGTTCATGTAAGCACTTTTTGCTTGAAAGTGTGGAGGCTGTCCAGTGCAACAGCAGCTACCTAATGCTCAGTGGTCCTTCTGCTGTGTCGAGGGTGTTTACTTATCATTAGATGAACTTCCCACTCTGTTACTTCTGGTCAAAGACAAACACTGCCTTTTTTGATCTCAGAGAACCAGAAAGAACAAGATCTTTTAGAGCAAGGTGATCTGGAGGAAAAGGCATTAGAAAATTAGCCAGGAGGATACATTTTCAAGCTGCTTTTTTAATTTAATTTGTTCTTCTTAATGTCTAAAACAAAATATGACTATGTTTCATGATGATAAAAAGTGAAAGGATAAATGAAGAGATGCAAAAGAGAAGTAAACAAAGGAGAGGACCTGTTCTCCTAATAATGAATGCCCAGTTCCTTATCTGGCAATCACAGATATCAGTAAACTGTGTGGGTAGTTTACTTTTACTCAGCATGAGTTGATGGACAGGACTCCTAATGAGGTTAATGAAGTTCATCTAGAGGGAATAGTCTATGATCCACTAAAGTATGTTAAAAAAAATCTTCAAAGTTTTATTTTATTTCAATTAAATTTTTGTTAATTTAAGTATAGCTGGCATACAATATTATATTAGTTATATTAGGTTCTGGTGTACAATATCATGATTCAACATTTTTATACTTTACAATGTGATCACCCCATTAATTCTAGTAATTGAATTTAAAATCGAGAAAATTCCATAGTCATTTCTCTAGCAAGGATAGCTATTAGTTATGTAAAGCTCAAGCCTACACAAAATCTTATAAAAGATTTTAAATTCCTAAAATAAAGACATCTATATCTATTAATATAATTTGTACCTTTTGCCTGTGAACACTGTTGTGGCAGAGATTGCCAATTGCCTTGGCCAATATTCAGTCTTTTTTCCATCTTTAAAAATAGGCATTATGATCCAGGTCATGGCTATCCAGCTAACTATGACATTTCCAATCTCCATTCTTGCCAGGTACAGTCACAAGACCAATTCTGGCCAATAGCATATGAGCAGAATTGAAGTGTGCATCCTCTGACTCATGCCCTTAAAAGTTAAAAGTGAAGGAGCACATAAATTTTTTTTTCTTCTTCCAAACTTTTTATGTGCTATAAGGTGGACATTGTGACTAATTTCAACCAAGCTGATGAGGTAATAGCCTAGGAATGTCAGAAAAAAAAATGAACTAGAAGAGTTTTATGTCCCTGACACCTCTGGGTACCTTGTCAAACCTAAATCACCTGCATGGAGAGTTTCCTCATACAGAAATTAATGGCTATCTTATTTAAGGATTGTACTTTAGGACACCTTGTCATCATGGCTTAGCCTCTATTCAAATATAACTTTTAATAAAGGTACTCTGGAAGACATGTAAGAAGTCCTTAGTTTTAATAATATAAAGAATGTGATTGCTTACAAAGTTGCTAGGACACTTAAACATGGTTATTCTCATGGTTTTGTTTTGTTTTGTTTTGTTTTGTTTACAGTAGCCAACTAAGGGTTAACAGCATTTCAGAATTAGTAATACTAACAGTTTGTTCCAGGCTACATATCTGTTAACTTGATATATGCTAAGTGCAATTATTATTTAATTCGGTAGAATAGAAAATACATGAGGAAAATAATGTTTTTTATTCTTATCTGGAAATGTTTGCCATCCAAGAACTACATTAGACAGTGCTGTTTTAAAAATGTTAATTTGAAGAATGTCCTTCTCTCTATCCTTTTTTAGGTCTCTCTCAGCTACTTGCTGGAAATTTTTACCATATATTTATGCATTTAAAAAATAACTTTTGACAGCCCAGGTGTTGTAGATTTGACTAATAATGTATTCCAAAGGCCTTCTCAGGATGCACAAGCTTAACAGAAAAGCAAGTTTTATCCACTGCTGTTCTATATCAGATGTAGAAACATCTTTGGTATGAAACATTATAAAGTGTTTTATTCTCATAAGTAAACTATAGTGTGAGTATGGGCGATATTGTTAATGCATTTAATATACAGAACAACTTACTTTGCTCCTACTTTGACTTTCTCATTTCCTGTAATGGTGTGGTCTACAATTCTTCTTATTATTCTCTTTCACTTTTAGATTCCAGTAAAATTTGTTAAATGATAGCCACTGTTGAATGAGATTTAGTGACATCGAAATAGTCACTGCTCTCTTCATGATAATCTTCATTTTAAAAGTCTCTTTTTCCAGGTTTTTTAATTTAGATTATAACTTTCTTACCTTTGAAACTCTTCATTTGTAGGATAATGTCAGTTCCTTTCAGGAAATTAATACTACTACTAATAATAATACATTATCCAAGTAAAGAGGTTCTATACTTTTATTTAATAAATTAGCATTTGTGTAGATTTTAAGAGCGGTCTTCCAGGTTCTTGATACTACAATTCTTCTGAGATCCACATTTACTCTCCTTTTAGAATTTCCGCTGGTACATGTGATGTTGCATAAAATGAGAATTTGAGGCAGAATATGTAATGGGTTAGATTAAGGTGTGAAAGGGACAGGTATAGTCTCTGGGAACACTTTCGACAGGCTGTGTGGGCTCTGAGGCAAACACTGTGAGCATATCACAAGAGAGCTGCCCCCTGGTGGATTCCAACAGAGAATTTCTGATTATATTTATAATTTCAAAAACAGAACTCCTCCTCCACTCCCTTATGTCAGTCAAATTTGAATTCTTGTGTGTTCTGAAGCTGATAATATTAATTGTAAACTACAGCATTGGATTTGGTCCAGACAACTGGAATTAATTCAAGAATTCTTGCCAGAAAGGAGAGAGGATCTGGCTAGGGGAAGAAAAAAAAACAAAAACAATAACAAAAAACCTACACTGTTTTTTAGCCAGGCGGAAAAAAATACAGGAAAAACTAACATAATCTAGCCAAAGCTATCCCTTCCTAGACATAGATGTGTCTCAGACAAGCAAACATGTGGTCTCATAAAAGGTTTCCAGGTTTCCAAATGGAAGTGCTGTGAATAGCCTCATACATAAGCGATCTAGCTAATTCCCTGTGGCTCAAGACATTCTCTCATTGATTTATGATGATTCTGCGGCATAGCCCACTAAATTGCTGAGGATGTGCAGTGAACTCTGAGAGCTTAAAGAAACCTGCCTCATGGACGAACCATATATCTTTTTAATAAAAATGTTTTTCATGCTCAAATTTCTACCTTTTTCTTTCTACCTGATATTAAAATATGTGCCTGCAAGTTTTAGGTGCCCTTCGAATCATTCATTATGCATTTTCATTTTCAAAAGCATCTATGTTTAGAGAAATTACTAATCTCCAGGAGGATTTCTCAGGAAAGAGTTATTTTCCCCTTCATCCTTGACTTTTTCTCTTCTACCTATCTCCTAACATTCCTTTTTTCACACTTCAATTTTTTTTCCCTTAAAGAACTAACCAGACTGCCCTCTAATTTTATATAAAGCTCTTTTTCTTGCCTTACGTGGCCTGGTTTTCTACATGCCCAAGAAAATGAATAGACCTGCTATACTAAGTTGGTAACTAAATGCTATTCTTACACACCACACCTAATCCTCAAATCTATAGTACATATGCTATTTGAAACAAATATACCAAATTAATTAACTTAATACATAGTATGAACCCCCAAAGTCTGATCTAAATTTGTAAGTTGGATAAGAATATTTCAAAAATCTGATTAAATGAAATGAAATGATAGACTGAAGAAAAGAGTTTGATGATGAAATAAGTTTTTTTATCTCACTAAATTGGTATGACTTAATAATTGTGTAATCTATAAAAATTTTAACATTTTAGCAGTTTTATTCCATCTCAGCTATTATTATTTAGTTAGTATAGAAATCATACCTAGCTTTTTTATTAATCTATGTGGTATATCTTATTAGTTTGAATGGCTATTAATGACTATTAACTAGGTAATGAAAATACAAATTGCACCATATTTAGCATCTTTTGGCCTAGGATCTAGAAGTCAATGGCTGCTTAATTTTTTTTTTTCACTTAGTGAACTTTAAATAACATTTATGTGGATTTGAAAGCATTATTTTTGCCTTTGCAATACTGAAATCTGCCCTTGCAATCACAGAATGGATGCACTCTCTAAATAATTCTCTGTTTTCTAAAGGAGATATTGCTTCAAGCTGTAGTATCTTCACATTGAACAAGGCACAAAGAGAAATGGACCCTATATCTGGTCATTCTATTCAATCATTCATTTTCAAGAAGGACAGAGAAGATAGGCAGAGGGGGAATAAAACAAGTAGAGCACATTTGCTTTATTTTCTATTTAGCTGCATACATACAGAATTACTTCCTTAACACACACCTTTGTCTGTGGCCTAATATTTAAAAACCATGATAATAAAAGAATGAGAAAAATTGTGAAGCTTTTATTTTTTCAAAATGCCATAATTAACCTAGCCTCCAGAATATATAAGCTCACAGTTTAAAAAATATTTTTTTAATTTTCAGTATCATTTGTATAAATAAGATGTGTATTGTTGTGCAATTTCAAGTATAATTTTATACATTAAAATAAGATTAAAAGCTTTTCATAAAATTTAAAAGAAATATAACATTTAAAAATGTTAATTTTAATAATTCATTGGTATATATCAAAACTATACTATTAATAAATGACAAATATAGCAAGTAAATATCAAATATGTTATTTCTATCAATATCTATCAATTATATATTACTAAATACCTATATTCAAATTCAACTAGTCATGCTTTTAGTACCTCATGAGTGAGGAAAACAAAAATCACTCAAAAATAATAAAATGTTTTTCTCACATTTCAGATATTTGAGCTATCTCTGTCTTCACATGATTTATATGTTAAATGTATCAGAAATTATATAATTGATCAAGATATAGTTCTCATTCAACATAACTCCATTGAAATGAAAAATAAAATAAGGTTCAGTCTTCAATGTTAATTATAATTCAAATAATTCATCCCATTAAAGAATTTCTAGGTTGTAGCAAATAATGAGGTAGGTATACCATTTATCTAGATGAGTCTAACCTTTATTATGAAAATTACCATTAAGAATTATAGTAGACACACTTATCTGAGGTCAGGCATATATGAAGACTGCAAATATTAGAATACAAAATGTTATGTTTCCTCAAAGTGATAACTCAGAATTATTATGCAAAATTGAGCATTGAAATTATATTTTTCAAACCAATATCCATTAGTATATTCAAAATATAATTCAATTTTTAAAAGATGATTTACACATCATTTCAGGACTATGTCCATGAAGTTTATTCTCCTTGTATGTTAAAGAGATGATCACCAAATTTTTATGATGTCTCTCTTAATGAAGATCATATTCACAAATGGGCTTCTAGTGGATACTGAAGGGATATTGAAATTCATTTGAGTACATTAGCAACAGGAAGGTGATGATATGAAAGTGTCATTAAATCAAAACTAAAATAATACCAGAAGCCCTATCCATTTAGAATGATATTTTCACTGCAAAGAAGAGCAAGAATATATGGACGGCATGGCTATCAGGCTCACTTGTGCTCAGATAGGGAAGAAAGAAGAAAATAGAAGAAAGGTTCCTCCTTGGAAGATTAGTTCCAGAGCACAGTGGAATTCCCAGTGTCCTGAAAGCCTTCTCCTTCAACCTCTTTCTCTTGAAAGAAGAGAAACCATGGACATCTGCCACCCTTAATCACTCTAATATAGTTATGTCATTTTATCTTGGAGAAATGTATTTTAATTTTAGGACTCTGCTGACAACCTTACTGTCTACCCTCCATTCTAAAATTTGTGTGGTAAACATTTTAAAATGAAAATACCTGGGCTGATGTTTGTTTCAGACCAAGACTGAATGAAAAGGATTGAATTTACCTTTTCATTTGGAACAGACATAATTCATACAAAATTCACAAACAATAGTTTTCAAGACACTGAACATCAGAAAATGAAGGACGGTGTTTCCTGAGATATTAGAAACAAAAGAGATGAGACCTACAAGTGTCCCAGCTTAATGCCTTGGAGAGTTTCCAAGCCAAGGCACAAGGAGGAGAAGCTGAAGTGGAGCCCAGAGTACATCATGAGTTGAAGATATGAACCTGAAAGTCTAGTTTGATCAAAGTGCCTAGAGTTTCCAGGACAAAGTACTGGAGAAGAGAGATCTACATAGAGAAAAGAATACAGAAGTCTGCAGAGCGGCCCCTCGAGTAGTTAGCAGTGCATTGATCAGCATGTACACTTGAGGAAACTACCTGAGGCTGGGAAAAAAAAAACACAGAAAAAAATTAGAGGTAACAGTGCCCGGTTCATCCCCAGAGAAGTGTGCCTTTGCCATCAGCCAGATTGGAAAATCTCAAGATAGATGGTGTGTGGCATAGATTACAGAGAGGGTCTTGCTTCAGAAATGGTGAATAATTAGGCCTAATTTGAGCCCTGATTCACTCTCACCTAACAAATCTTAAAAACAAGTCCCCGAAAAAGGATGACACCATTTCTATGTAATGTGGCTGCATCACAGAACAAATGTCAAGCTATTTATAAAAATATATCAAGACCTCTACAAGGTACAATTGTGATGTCTGCAATCCAATCAAAGATTACCAGGTATACAAATAAGCAGAAAAATATGAGCCATGACAAGGAGAAGAATCAGTCACTTGAAACTGACCCAGGATTGACACAGATATAAAAATTATCAGACAAGGACATAAGAAAGTTATTATAACTCTACCCCATATGTTCAAAAATTGAAGTAGACACATTGAAGCTGTATTTTTAAAAACCTGAAATTTTAGAGATGAAAACTATAATGTCTGAGATTGAAAATATACTAGATATGATGCCAGATTTTGAAGACTTAAATTAGATTTTCTGCTCTAATATTCATAAGCTGTAATAACTCTTTTCTTAAACTTTAGTTTACTACTCTGTAAAATAAGACTTATAAAACCTGGTTCAAGGTATTGTTGCAAATTAAGCATGCAATATTTTTCTATTTGTTATGTTTCTCCCCTGCTCAGATTAATTTCTCATTCCCTAATGCTTGAGGAAAAAAGTCCAAACTTTCTATTTTGATATTCCAGATCTATACAATCTGGCTTCAATTTTTTGTCCAGCCTGATTTCTAATTTATTTTATGTAACTATATTTTAGTCGAGCTAAACTTTACCATTCTTTATATATCTCACAATTTTTCGCTCCACTGTCTGTTATAGGCTGAATTATGTCTTCTAAAAAAATCATATGATGAAGTCCTAACCCCATTATCTCAAACTGTGATGGTATTTAGAGATAGGGTCTTTACAGAGATAATAAGTTAAAATGAGATTATTAGTTATGACTAAAGATCTCATAAGGAAAGGGAACTAAGATATAGACCTGTATGCAGGAAAGACAATGCAAAGAATAGGGAGAAGACAGCCATCACAAGGCAGAGAGCCCTGGAACAAATCGTTCCCTCATGGCCCTCAGAAGGCCTAACTCTGCTGCCACCTTGATCTCAGAATTCTAGTCTCCAGAACTGTGACAGAGAATTTCCATATAAGTCTCCCACTCTATGGTACTTTTTTGCAGCAGCCCCTAGACGCAGCCCTGCCTTATTCACATTTCCCCTTTAACCTCTATGCCCTGTGCATATATCCAAATTATGAATCTTTATTCAAAATTTAAGTAGCTTGCCAATTTCTTCATCAGAATGTTCTTTTTTCTCCCACTAAAATGTAATCTCTTTCTCCTCAGGAATTTTATAATATAATCTATATTTGAATTACCATTAGCAATATGCCCTATTGTTCTACTTAGTCTGACATTTCCTACAGTGTTGAATCTATTTATTCATTCTTATATTCTCCACAGAATCTAGCAGCTTGAGTATGTGGTAGAATCTCCATTAAGATGTCCTTGATGAATTAAAGTATAAGTCATATTCAAAAGATAACTCATATAAATACATATCTGTTTGAGTGTGTATCTATATAATTTTAAATTGTATTTTCTTTACTAGATAGTAAACTCCATGAACACAGGAAATTTTTTTTATTTGTCTGATAAAAGTGTTCATTCAGCTTTCAAAATGGCCCGTACTCTTCTCAAGCAGTAATGGGTTGATTTTCTACATAAATTGTGAGTTAAAAATACACTTTGCTAACGACTTTCAAAGAAAAAATAATTAGCAATTTTATGATTTTTGGTCCTAATTGTACTTCTACTGTCAGGACTAATAAACTCAGGCATAACTCATCTGCTTTCAGATGTTAATTCTGCCTTCTCTCTGAAAGGGAGCATTCTGATGCCTGACTTGCAATATTTTATCTCTATTCTCAAATAGTTTGGTTCATCACTTCAAACATTGCTACCACCCCCACATTTATCCAATGCTATGACTTACCTTTTGTTTTCTTTACATTTAGAGATAACTTATTTATATTTCTTTTCTCACAAAGGTAACAATACCAATTCTTAATTAGTTTACATAACCAAAAGCTGAGAGATGAGAAGAAAGAGAATTTTCAAGATTCACTTGAATTGTTAGCTCTGTTAAAACTCTCCTTACTTTGACACATATAGAATTCTTGTCTTCATGCTTCTTGTCTCATCTCACTATGGAAGAATAATAAAACAAATGTAACATTATATCAGGTAAGTTTTCACATGTTTCACCTCCACTTACAAACTCTAAGCCCAATAATTACAAGAAAAATGTCTCATGATTTTTTTTATGTGTGTCTCTAATATATATAGCACATGCCTGACTCATAATAGGCTCTTTCAATGTGTAAGTGCACTAGCAACTCATAGGCTCAAATATTCCAATAGAGAAGGCAGGATGTTGTGAAATTTACTATGTTATTTTTTTTCTCCTCCTTCTCCTCCTTCTCCGCCTGCTGCTGCTGCTGCTTCTACTTCTATTTTTTATTATTATTATTATTATTATTATTATTATTATTATTATTATTATAGATTTTGTTGCTGTTGTTATTGTTATTTTCTCTATCAGGAAATTAAAATATAGGTTTACACATGAATTTTTAAGTATAAATAACACTAATGTCTTCAGCGTAGGATATCAAGAAGTAAAAGATTTATTTTGATGAAATCTATAGTCCCCCAGCTCTCAATAAATTAAAATAACGCTCACCAGAGTTCCCTGCCCTTTTACCACGATTATTTGACCTCCAGGTGAAGAAATTTCCTTGTGGTTCACTCAAACCTCAGCTGTCTCCAGAGGTGGTTTCTCACTTTCTAATTTGCAGACTGTGGTTTATTGATATTTACAGGGGTTGCAATGGGCAAGTAAAGAGTCTCTACAAGGTTTAAAATTCTAAGATCTACCTTTTCTGTAAAATTAAATGCTCTTCATTTCAGAAAGTTTTATGGCTATTTTTCAATTATAAATTAGTGACCTCACCGCAAGGAGGCCACTGTAATTGGGCTTCTGAAAAAAATATATTGTCATCACTAAGAGCTACTGGCTGCAGGGCCTGAGTAGCTTGGGCCCAGAGTAAGGCCAATTCCAAGGGTTGGGCAATATCTCTGAGACTGAACATGAGTCATAATTGTGCAC
Source organism: Macroglossus sobrinus (assembly GCA_004027375.1). Lineage (NCBI taxonomy): Eukaryota > Metazoa > Chordata > Mammalia > Chiroptera > Pteropodidae > Macroglossus > Macroglossus sobrinus. The sequence goes on along the minus strand of PVKZ01000449.1, from coordinate 179,874 downwards.
AGGGAAATATGAATTCTTAAGAGAGAACATAGTCTAAAGAAGATGTGAGATAAATTCTAGACAGAATCCAAAAAGGTTAGGCAAACATTCAGTGAAGAGCCAAACAGCAAGCCACAAGTGGACCTTCCTAGAGCAAAACATGGATTGGAGGCCCTAACAGTACAGAACACAGTATAATTCTGTATGCCAGTTATCTATAATGATAATAACAGTAGGAAGGCATAAACTCAGTGACCAGTAACTATGATATCAAGTTCAGACAGCATCAAGCATAAAATATTTCTGTTGATGATAAAATGACAATATTTTCTCAATTTTCCCTTATTTCCTTTATTTTACTCACATTTGCTCAAAATGAAAACCTGATACAGAAGTTGATCTTAGGCGGACGCAAGGCTTATGAAATGTGGATGCAACTGCTAGAATGAAATGAATGCATGAGAAACAACAGAAAAATTAAGATTTGACTCAGGTTTACCTACTTCCTTTTGAGAGAGTCTGCAACAACATAGATGGACCTAGAGGTTATTACGCTGAGTGAAATAAGTCAGACAGAGAAAGATAAATATCATATGATTTCACTTATATGTGGAATCTAAGGAACAAAAAGGACAAACTAATCAAAAACAGACTCAATTATAGTGAAAAATTTGGTGATGGACAGAGGGGAGGAGAGTTGGGGGTCTGGAAGAATGGGGTGAAAGGCTAAAGAAGTACAAATTATTAGTTGATAGTTGGTCATGGGGATGGGGAGCACAGCAGAGGGAATACAGTTAGCATTAATATGGCTAGGTGGAGGGCCAGGGAAGGAAGGGAGCAACTGGGGGGATCATTTTATGAGCTATATAGATGTCTAACCAATGTACTGTATACTTGAAAATAATTTGGATAAATAAATTTTTTTAAATGGTATCATGCAGTATTTATATTTTTGTGACAGACATTTCACTTAGCTTGATGTCTTCAAGATTTATTTATGTTGTCGCATTGTGGAATTTAATTCTTTTTTAAGGCTGAATAGTATTTTATTGTGTGTATATAACACATTTTCTTTTTCCATTCATCTGTTGATGAACATTTAGGTTGTTTTCACATTTCATTGTCATAAATAGTACTGAAATGGATGTAGGAGTGCTAACATCTAGATATCCCAACTCAGTTTTAAGGTAATCCAAAAGTTGGATTGTTGAATCATATATTATATTTTTAGAACTATTACAAATAAGTTTGTTTTTAATTTTTCCACAGCAGCTGCATCATTTTGCATTTCTACCAATAGTATAGAAGAGTTTCAATTTCTCCACATCCTCACCTATACATGTTTCTTTCAATATAGCCATTCTAATATGTGTGAGGTGATATCTTGTTGTGGTTTGACTAGCATTTCTCTGGTTATTAGCTATGTTGAACATTTTTTCATAGTCTATTGGCTATTTGTATATCTTCTTTGGATAAATGAATTCAAGCCCTTAGCCCATTTTTTAGCCAGGTTATATTTTATTTTACTAATTAATTATAGAAGTTTCTCATATGTTTTGGAAATTAACTCTTTATCATATATATTTGTAAATTATTCTCCCATTCCATGGGTTGCCTTTTCATTTTGTTGACTTTTTCATTTGCTGTGTAGAAGTTTTTAGTTTAATTTCTCCTATTCATTTTTTTCCCCCAGTGCTTTTGGTGTCATAGCCATGAAATCGTTGCCAAAACCAATCTCATGAAGTTTTTCATTACGTTTCCTTCTAGGAGTTTTACAGTTTTAAATTGTATGTATAAATCTTTAATCCATTTGAGGTTATTTTGTGTATGATGTAAGATAAGAATGTAATTTCATTCTTTGCATGTGAATATCCAGTTTTCTCACACCATTTGTTCAATAAACTATTGTTCTCACATTTTGTATTGTTGGCACCCTTGTTGAAGATCAGTTGACCAATATATGTGGCTTTACTACTAGGCTGTCTATTCTGTTTCATTTGTCTGTGTCTGTCTTTATGCCAGTACTATACTGTTTTGATTACTATAGCTTTATAACATATTTTGAAATCAGAAAGTGTGATGCCTCAAGCTTGTTCTTCTATCTCAAAATTGATTTGTCTATTTGTCATCTTTTGTAGTTCCATATAAATTGGAGAGCTGTTTTCTTTTTCTATTTCTGCAAAAAAAATCCCATTGTAATTTTCATGAGGATAGCTTTGACTATTTAGATTGTTTTGGGTAGTATGGATATTTTAACAAATTTTTCATTCCATAAACATAGGATATCTTTCAATTCACTTATTTCTTCTTATATTTCTGTCATCAATGTTTTCTAATGTTTATTATACAAGTATTTTACCTCCTTAGTTAAGTTTATTTCCAAGTATTTGGGGTTTTTTTGATGCTGTTATAAATGGTAATGTCTTTGTAACTTCCTTTCAGCATAATTAGTTGTTACTATAAAAGAAACATAACTAAATTTTGTACGTTGAGTTTGTGTCCTGCAATTATTGAATTCATTTATTAGTTCTAATAAATTTTTTGGTGGTCTCTTTAGAATTTTATATATAAAAGTTTGTGTCATCTACAAAGAGAAACAATTTTGATACTTTCTTTCTGATTTGACCACCTTTTATTTATTTTTCTTGCCTAATTGCTCTGGCTTAGATTTCTAGTACTATATTGAATAGAAGTGATGAGAATGGGCATTCTTCCCTTTTTCCTCAGGTCAGAGAAAAAGTTTTCACCTTTTCAACATTGAGAATGATGTTAGCTGTGAGTTTTTTATATATGGCCTTTATCATATTGAGGTGCTCTCCTTTTATACCTAGTGTGTTCAGATATTTTATCATGAGGAATAAGGAATTTTATCAAACACTTTTGCGTATCTATTGAAATGATCATGCGATTTTTATCCTTTATTCTGTTGATGTTGTATATAGTAATAAGTGATGTTGAAATATCTTTGCATTCTAGGTACAAATCCATTTTGGTATTGTTATCTAATCCTTTTAATATGCTATTAAATTAAGGCTGCTGGTATTTTTATTTAGAATGCTTGCATATATACTCATATATTCCTGTAGTTTTATTTTCTCATGGTGTCTTTGCTTGTCTTTTTGACTATAGTAATGCTAGTCTCATAAATGAGTTTGGAAGTGGTCTCTCCTCTTCAATTTATTGGAAAAGTTTAAGAAAGATTGGCGTTAATTCTTTTTTAATTTTTGGCAGAATTTACCAGTGAAATATCTGCTCCTGAGCTCTTCTTTGTTAAAGATTTTTGGTTACTAATTTAATGTCCTTATTTGTAGTTGGTCTCTTCAGATTTTCTATTTTTTTTAATGATTTAATCTTGTAGATTGTATTTTTCTAGGAATTTATCCATTTCTTCTAGATTATTTAGTTTGATATATAACTATGTATAGTAGTCTCTTATCATCTTTTTTTATGGCATCAGTTATAATGTGTCCTATTTTATTCCTGATTTATTTATTTGAGTATTCTCTCTTTCATTCTTTATTAATCTAGTCATATCTTTGTTATTTAAAATAATAGGGAGGAGACACTCAGACATTATATAGTTGGATGCCAAATTCTGATGTAGTGACTCTCCTTCCCTCTTCATGATGCCCTGTGGTCAGAGGATTATACCATGAGCTAGTTTGTCTACTGACATATTTTATCTTCTGAGAAAATTATATTGACTCTGTAATGAATAATTATTCTCTTCTATTGGAAATATGTTACATCTACATAGCTGAAAAGAAATTACAGAATTATTCTTATTTCTTATTTGTCTAACAAATACTTTTAGTTACTAAGATATTCAGCTAAGATAAATTATAATAAGATAAATAAGGAATAAATAATAGCATAGATAAGGAAAAAATAAAGAAGTAAAAGTTATATTTATTGAAGCTAATTTTATTCAAAGATACTCCAATGTCTTTCATCATAAATTCCCAATGCTAATAAAAGAAATGAATGGATAGATTTCAACTCCTTTTTAAGAACAATATATGTTAATTGAAAATTGAATTCAGTGACTTTTCTGTGCTGGATTAGATATATGTAAAAGAAAGAGAAATAGGACCTAGAATTCAGAAACAAAATACTATTTTCACAAAGATCTTAAACAGATTTTTAAAAATTTGGTACCTAAGAAATAAATGAGCTACTCTGTAAGATAGGCAATATTTCAGTAGCTTTATTTTATTATAAAATAATATTCTTAAATAATTGTGTGTTAATAAAGGCAGATTCCATATTTTATCAAATAAAAGAGTGGAAAACTAAGAGGAGAATACAAAAAAAACAGTATATTAGTTATTTATTGCTGTGTATTATTATCCCTCTGAGTCAAGAATCTTACTGTGGCTCAGTTGGGTGTTTATGCCTTAGTCGCTCAGAAATCTGTAGTCAAGCTTTCATCTGGGACTTCAGTCATCTCAGTACTCAACTGGAAGAAAATTCACTTCAGGTTCATTCAGTTCTAAAGTTCTTGTTAGCTGAAGGCTGAAAGAATAAGCTTCTTGCCATGTAACCCTCTCCACAGGATTTCTCACATCATGGCAGCTACTTTTCCCCAGAGTAGATTCTGAGGTAAAGATCCCAAGATGGAAGCCAAAATCTTTTTAAAACCTTGATCTTTGAATTAACTTAGCTTCAGTTCATTAGAAGTGAGTCTTCAAATCCAGCCACACTCAAAGCAAAGGATTACACAAAAGTGTGAATATGAGGTGTCAAAGATCATTAGGGACCATCATAGAATCTACCTACCACAGAGAGTATCTATGTTTGACCTTCAGTGGTAATAGATATATTTTCCTTTCCTCTAAACACCTGAAAGCAGTTCATTGTCTTTTCTCATACCTGGACATCATCAGCAGACAAAAATCAGTAGAACTCAAGGATAAGAATAACTCTAATATTATGTTTGTATTCCAAATCTCAGGGCAGAGTGAATGGGTTATATCCATGTCATCTTGAAGTGTCACTAATTTCCTAATATATAATAGTAGGATTCATGACTTTATCTATTTTTTCAGGTATCTACAAGATTTTGTGTTTTCTCTTTCTTTTTTTTTCTTTGTTTTCCCTTGATTATATCTTCATCTTGATTCTCTACTATTTGACTTTCATTGGAGGTCATTTACCATACATCATCACTATCCAGGCAAATTGGGCAGATGGAAAGCCTTATAAAAGGCAGAAGGTCTTGATCTCTGCTAGATATGGCTTCTAATGAGAGGAATTAAGGGGGGAACATTATTTCTTTGTCTGATTTTTTAGCCTACCTAAATATAGTCATTTTTGCCTGAGGTCATTAAAACCTTTTGTTGATTGAATTTCTCTAGGCACACTCTGGGTACACATACTTCAGAAATAAATTTAGCCACAGCAGAATATAATGTTATTAAAAGATTAAAATATGTATTTTGCATTTTATTCAGGAGGCTTGGCTGTTCCCATCAGCTAACAGTACGTTAACACTGGGGGCTGTTTCTTGTCTTTTCTGATGCATTTAAATTCCCATCCTAATGACTAAAAAGTATAAACATATAATCGTAAGCTTTTAATGATTTGAATAAGGTTGAAAATAAAAAGTCCTATTGTTAAGTTCTGTAGTTAAATACAATTATTTTACAGAGCTCAGTCTGCTTAATGTACCTTATTTGTCACATGAGTTCATAATTATGCTGGGATAAAAAGGAAATAGTGTAAAATTTTAATAGCATATTTTGCTTTCTCAATTATCCTACTTTTTTACTCTAAAACTCAAGCCTACTTTGCTTCCTGCCATATTTTCTTCCTTTAGTGACCTTCATTAAATTCTAAAATCTCAGCCCTCACTTGTGAAAATGAAATAAAGTAAACCGGTAGAAATGTTGAATGGAATCCAGTTCTAAAATCCCCCACCTCACTGAGCTGCTTCTTAGAAACCTGAAATGTGCTGCTTAATTTAAAAAGAAAAATTGCAGTGAGGCTGCAATCCTGCATTTCAGAGACAAGGGAGCAGGAAATGACTTGCAGGTGATTGAAAGGTGGTGTTTGCACTTAGGATTTTCTGAGCTTTCCAATTTTAACCTTGGCGCTTACCCATCTTTGATTTTAAGAATTAGATCCAACCCATATTCTAGATATATTCCCACCTTAAAGGTGCATCTTGGCTGGGGATGAGAAAAATGAAGGTCACTTGCTCAGTCCTAAAAGAAGAAAGAGCAAAACAGAATGTGAAGAAAATAAATGGAGGCTACAGTTTAGCTTTGCTCTAGGCCAAGGACAAGGAAAAGACTTCTCCTTTAATTTAACCCTTGTATTGTCAAAGAAAAATAAAGAGCACTGGAGAAGATCTTATTATATTTATCACTTTCAAGCAGAAAAATTTAATTATAGAATAGCTACATTAAAAATTATTTAAAATTTTATTTCAAAAGCTGTGAGTAAATACAGTAGAGTTAAACATAAAATATTTATACATATATTTGTATTTGTATGGGTAAATGTATACAAAGTATAAAGCAAGGTATAAATCTCATTTTTTCTTAAAATATAGGATAATAGGTTTGTTTAGCAAATTAACTTATGCCTTGTTTTCTAAAAATAAACTTTATTATTTTTTGCTTAAAATCTGGGGAAATTAACTCTTGTCCAAGAGATTGATGTTAATAATTATTATTCAAGGCCTCCTATACTTGAGTTCTGAATTAACTAGCATAGTTCAGCTAGCAAGCTCTCAATATATATTGGTCAAATAACTGAAAAAAAAAGGAGAGGGAGAAAGAGAGAGAGACAGACAGACAGAGAGGAAAAGGCCATAAACAACCCATAAAATATTTTATCTAGTGGACATCAGATCTTGAAAAGCCTTCTTCAACTTGACTGCCAGGAGTACTTTTTTTTTTCCTGCTTCACTAGTTGTGCCTTTTATCTCCTATGATAGTTTCTTTTCTCTCTAATTTCTAACTATTGGCATGCATTAGGGCTTAGTCTTCAGTTATTGATTTTTCTCTGTGTATAGCCAGTTCCCATGTAATTTCTTCATATTTCATGACTTTATTATACCAGTATTCCAACCCAGTATCTCTAAACTGAAATGCTTTCCATAACTGTAGATTCATATGCTTAACTTTCTACTTAATCTTCCACATAGATATCAAACAGCCATGTCAATACCAAATTTTACCAAACAGAACTCTTGATGCATATACCCTTTCTTCTAATGGCTTTTTTCTTCAATCTTTCCCATACCTACAAATGGTATTGCCTTTACCCAGTTTTTCAAACTGGACCTTGAAGACTTTTATATTTCTTTTCTTGTACTGCATTAGTCATCCAATCCATTCACATGCTCCATTAATTATACAGTCAAAGAGATCCCAGATCTTACTGTTTTTCACCTTTTCCATGGTTGTTACAGCAACTTCTTCAAATTGTTCTTCTCTTGCCTGAACTATTGGAGTAGTCCCCTGACAGTGTTCTTGCTTCAATTCTTCCCTCTTGTGTCAGTCAACACCCAACTAAACAAAAATCACTCTAGAGAATTGCTAACCCATAGGCTAACGTTATAAAAGATGAGGTATAACCAAGGCCCAAAAGTATACTCACTGCTAATGCCAGTGGAATCATAACTACCACATACCATTGTGTTCATAATCAGTGATAATACAGAGGAAGAACATTAAAAGATGACCTGTCTTCTTTCTTCCCTTCACCTACTAGTGTCTCACCTAGTTGTCTCTAGAAAATACAATACCAAGAGTTCATTCCATTTCTCTAATGATACAGAACAGAACTTGAGAAAGGAGAGAATGGTTATGAAAGCAACTGGGCCAAGGAGCAATGAGCTCTGCTCCCTCTCTCTATCCCACCCATATATTATTATCTCCATAAAGCAAGAGTGAATTTTATGAAAGAGAATACATATTATACCAAGTGCTTAATCTCAATCTTCTAATGTTTCTACATCATAAATAAAATACAAAGTTCTTACCATGACCCCTAAAGCCTTATGTGACCTAACCACTATCTACTACTCTAATTTCTTCTTAATACTCTTCTTTTCTTAACCTTGTTTTAGTATATAGCATTTCTGTGAGTACGCCTAGCAAATCTTCCCTAAGAGTTCTACCTTGCATTTGGTAAATTATTCTTCTTGTTTACTAAGTTTGTTTCCTAGCTCCAGTCAGGACTGTGTTCAAATGTCATCTCCTCAGAAAGAACTCTGACCACTCATCTAAAAGATTGTATCCCACATTAATTTATGGCATTTTACCCTGCTTTATATTTCTTCTTAGCACTATCACAACCTTATATTATGTGAAATTCATATGTTTATTTTTTTTCTTTATAGATGATAAGCTTTCTGAGAGCAATGCCTTCACTTGTTTACTAACACAACCCCAGTTTTTATATAAGTGCCTAGCAAATAATAGAAAGTCAATAAGTGAATTCAATAAGTGAATTCTTTGAAACACATACATTTTAACAAACATCTCTATTGGTAATAAGGTGGTAGAATGCTTTTCAGATTATTACACTCAGAATGTGCGGCTGCAATATCATCAATTTAAATTCAAATGAATAGAAAACCAAATAATTATATTATTGGTATTTAAACAGAATAAATTTTTGAATGCTGTTTTATATGAAAAGTATATTTAATTAAAGAAAACTGATATAAAATCTCACCACACATATGATTTTAGACTTAAAAGTAATTTATAAAGAAGATTATGATAATGAGCTGGAAACTGATGTTGCTGTAGTGTAAGACAGTGTTAGTATATTTCTGACGCTGCCAGATGAAACCAAAGTGTTCCCAATAAAAACACAGGGTATATATTTTAAATTATTATTTATTACATTAATTGATGCATGTCTATTTGTTCCAATATAAAAATCACATCTGAAATGATAGCTATAATTGATATCACCACTTGATTAAGTTTTTAATAGTCCACTGTCATTCTGCAGCATCCACCTATCTCTGTACAGGGCAATAGGTAAATTGAAAGGGTATGTGGTAAGATTTACTATATTACACATCTTCCAGATCTTTAATAATTACACTAATTTCTACAAACCTTCCAAGACACAACCTCTATTAGATAGATAGAAGCAGTTCCAGTGGCTTCCATGTGGCCTTTTCTAACATAGTGGCCTCCAAACTCTAGAATAAAATGATTCTAGAAAGAAGCTCTGTGATGAAAAAAAAAGATAAATACTGGGATACTGTCAGTACTGAAAATATCTCTTCCAATATGATTTCTAGAATTGAACAAATAACTACAAGGTTATTTTATGAAACCGAGTTCACTGTGAGATGAATCTTAATCAGAATTTTATTAACCACCTGACCTCCATATGCACTTACTCAAACTGTAGACCACACTAGTGGTTTGGGTCTCCAAAGAGTAGGAGCATTTCAACTCACGTGTCCAACAATACCCCCAAATGTTTTTATATCTACTTCTCTAATAACAGTTACCATGGTAAATGCGGCAAATCTTTTTGGTAAAGGCTATAAGGGAGATTTATAGCACAGATTTTTAAATGTATAGAAATTCCTTCCTCAAGCAATTCAACCTCTTCTTTGTGCAAAGTACTCTGAATTTATGAAAGGGTTTAAGTCTGTGAATTCACTGAAAGATTGAAACTGTCTATTGTGATGATTCAAATAAGAATTCTCTTCACCAGACCTGGAACTTTGCCATTTATGCATTTCTAGTAAGACTTTAGTAGGCAGCTCATTTATTTCTATTTTCAAAACATCATGAACAATTAGACATGACCATTGATCTCCGAACTTCATACTATTCTGACAACTACTTCCTCTCTGGTTAGTAACAATTTATAGTAATCTTTACAGTAACCATACCCAACTTGCTTCTGAAAATTAAATACCACTACTTGGACCTGCCTCCCAAGGATGCCTTGATAATCGTGTTAAACGAAATAAACCAAACAGAAAAACACATGATATTACTTATATGTGGAATATAAACCTAAAAGCAATAAACGAACAGGACAAACAAACAGAGACTCATGGACATGGACAATAGACTAGTGGTTACCAGAGGGGAGCAAGGAAGGAAGAGATAGGTGGAGTAAAAGGGGTCAAATATGTGGTGACATTAAACAATTAAAAAATAAATTAATTAATTTTAAAAATATACAAAAAATCAAGTAGTATCAACAATCTTCGAGGAGAAAAAGGCAAAAGATATAAGTATATATTTAACACAAAAATACATGCAAATAATTCTGAGATATGGGATGGGAACTCAGCCTTGATTAAAATAGTAGAGATCCATATTAAACACATTGAAATGCCATTTCTCACCTATTATATTGGGGGAAAAACACAAAGTATCATTGTGAATTTATAAATATTTTGTCCTGAAAAATATGTATTCCAATTTTGTCCATTCTAAAACCCACGTAGTGATGGGCTTCTCTAGTAGAAGATAAATTTTTTTAACCACTAAAAAACATTTATCAATAAAATAACTAGGGAACTTGGAGAAATCCTTGGTTTTAGGTTTGTGTAGTAAATGTACAAGATGAGCATTGAATATTTTATTATTCCAGAAGTAAGAGGATTCTTGAAGACTAACGCAGTCATGTAAAAAGCACCAACTTGAATCGGCTTTTCATTGGCATCAAATGGTACAATTCAAGCATCATAAAGAAAATATCTACAAAGGACTGAACCATATGAAATATATAAAAGTCTACAGCTCACAATAACAGCAAAAATACTCTCACTGATCAGCATTGAAGTCACCAAACCATTATTCTAGAACTAATTAATAAGAAAAAAATATATATTTACCATCTTCGACATAAGCTATATTAACCAAATAGTTGATAAAATGTTTTTAAAAGATAATTATAGCTAACACATAGAGGGAAACATTAGAATTGAAATCACCATTTGTAAATTCTAATTAAATAATTTTTTAAAAAATCTGTGGTGCTAAAATTATTAAGCACCATGCTGATGGGATAATTCACAATGAAAGAAAAAGATAAAACAATATCTAAGTTTGATAACCAGGGATATGCATCTTATAAACTCATGTTATAGAAAGAGGTATATTGCTCCTCAAATTAACCCTAACTCTAAAAGAATCTCTAGATGCAACTATCAGTTTAAAGAAACTGCAGGCTAATGTAACAATCAGATAAACATAAAGTAGAGGATATTATACAGAACAAAAAAAAAGATCAGTACTAAAAAAGTAAGAAATATTATGGAATAAAAATTGTAAAGACATAGCAACAGAAGTGTGGTAATTTTATTTTAGTATTCTGCACAGATCTGACAATTTTTTTAATGTAGGAGTTACAGGAATGAGTTACATATTTGTTTAATTCAGTTAGTAAAATATTTTCATAAAAGGTAGAATAATTATAAATTAATTTTGTTAATTAAATCACATCTAACTAATTTTATGCAGTTTTATGAATATATCTGATTGATTTTTAAATTTCATTTATTCCTAAATTTTTAGTTTTAAATTTCTTTGTCCCTTTTTTACAAATCCTAATATCATTATATAAATGTGAATTATTTGCAAACAATGCTATTTTTGCAGCAACTGCTAATATTAAAAGATTTAATGAGTTATATTTTTAAAACAAAAGTTTCCTATACTTTAATATAAATAAGTCATATTTTTTTTCTTGTTGGTTTATGTTAGAATGCAAACTCCAAAGCAAGGCACACTAAAAATGTTGAAGTTCTTTTTGTCCTCAGTGGAAATAAACTGATGTTACACACTTTAAAAGCAGAAAAGTTCAAAGGAGAGAATTTGATATTGATATATAGAAAATAAAGTTCCCCCATAATCTCCTACAGCATCTCTGAAATCACCAGAGATTTTCTTGAAATTTTATTTCAGTGAGATGAGATCCAGAGAAATATTTAGGTGGTACCATATGAGGTGCACACATGCATTCGCTTCATTTCTGCCAGTAACCCTTTAAATAACTTTAGTTATCCCTGTTGATAACCATTTATTATAAGGAACAGGTATTTTTAGATGCCCATTTCAAGGCAAGAGAATACACTATTCATAACAGGAAAAAAAAAAACAGTTTTTGTGGCCTGCAGCATAAAAGAATTTAGAGTATCTTAAATTTAGAAAATCAGTTTAGGCTAAAATAAATACTGCACATCACTTGTATATTTACCTATTCACCTTAAAATAAAGTTTTCTTAGTAGAGTATTTATGAAGTAATTGTGTTAGCTGGGTAGTGGATTCTAATTTAGATAATCATCTAATTACAATAGAAATGGAAGAATAGGGTTAGATGCAAAAAGCAAAGAGTTGGCTTCCTCAAATTTGCACTAATTTTTAAGTAGCATCTCACCATTTTAAAAAAGCAATCAAAGGAGGAGAAAACAATAGTAACTATTCTCTAAAAAAATATTTAAAGCACCATAAATTATTGAAGAGAATATTGGATGAGTGGAGACAATTTTGATGAAAAATAATTTTCAATAGCTTAAACATGAAAAAAAAAATCTTTACAGAGCTTGTACATGGCAACTTCCTGCATTCATGTGAACTCTGAACATTCATGTAAGATATATGGAGCAGTGAGTGCATTTCCATCATCACTGGTCAGTGCACAGGAATTGAATATGACCTTCACACCTTCACACATATCACACAGACACATGACTGACAGGTGACACAGCTGCTATCTTCAGATCTATGCTGTGAGCCACAATGTAAGTCATTTCTGAATATTGTTTTCTGTCGCTTAGAACCTTCTGACTTACATCTTAATTTAACATGTGCTTTTTGACTCTGCCTCATGATTACAGAAGTATGTAAGAGAAATGACTTTTAACATGCCATGGTTTGGCACTTAACTAGAAAGTGCTGGGAAAACAATTAAAATTTGATTATTTTCACTCAAGAGTCTTTATGTTGAGGCTCCCTGGAAACAAAGCATGGTCTTTCTGGAAAGTAAATACAACATTTTGTGTTTCTCCTTCCAAACAGACTTAACCAGTATTTATAAACTAAATGTTCATAGTAAAGGACCATTGTATATTGCTTCAAAGCTTATAAAGTATGTTCACATTTATTTTTCAGTTCTATAGTAGAGATATGGGATAAGTGATTATTATCCTCATTTTTTACAAAGGAGAAATTTCAGACAGAGAAGTTATTGTCTTAAAGCTGACTTGGCTTTAATTGTAACCCTCATCACAAAATCGTTTGTAATCTAGAGCAGCCAGTAAAGAAAAGGTGAGGCAAAAGGATCACCTGCCTACTAACAGATTTTTGTTTTTACCTCTTTTAGGCCATTTATCAGATACTGCTTTAAAAGGAATATAATAAGAATAACAATAACAAAATTAACAGCTGATTTTACTGAGTGTCTGTTATGTACTAGGCACAATGTAACCACTTTGTATGTCTCATTTTACTCAACATTTGTAACAACCCCAGGGGAAAGGTGTTGTTATTACTATTTTAAAGGTGAGAAAAGCATGTTCCAACTCCTAAATTTGTGTTGCAAAACATGGACAATGATAACTCAGTCAAAAAGTAATTCAAAAAGGTCAATCTGTTAATGAGAAGAAATTAGAAATATCTTAACCCGTTCATTTTGTTTACATTTTCCTTTTATGTATTTCCAAGACTGTTTTGTGTAAAAATGTTTAATTAATCTATAATAACTTCCAATAATATAAAATGTAATTTCTAGGTAATAAGAAAGCACTGTTACAGATTAGTGACAAGGTCTTATAATCTATAAATTATATATCAAACAAAATGAGGTACTCGTAATCTACTAAACACTTACTATTCTAATATCAGTGAAGAGAAAAATAGATTCAGAAGAAAAATATATTGTTATCTCTTAGCCCATTACTTGTTTTATCTAAGTGTAATTAGGAGGATGGCCAGTTAAATTCTAATATTTTTAACTCCCAAAGCATTTAAGCCTGTAAATAAAGAAGAAAGAAGAATTCATGTTTTCTTGACAAAGGCAATCACCTGGCTATTTCTGCAACACTGTGGATGCACAGGATAAACACCATTAGGCTTGGAACACTGAAATTCGATGGTCAGTATACATATTTCAACTTCAGTGGAACATGAAATCTCAAATGGTCACCAAGGGGTCACACCATTCTGCTGAAATATTCTACCTTTGTAGCTTTAAATATTTATATTTTTGCATGAAAAATACTATTTAATTTCTGTGTTTATGTGTTTCTGGTGTCTGATATTTCTATCAAGTTATAATCTATCTGCAAACAAAACATTTTTATCTTTATTCTATAGACCTAGATTAATGCTGAACATATATATAGATAACGACTTAATAAGTATTAGTGGAACTAAAGTAAATACTACTTCTCTTTCTTTCTTTCTTTTTATTTATCTAGTTACGAAGACTATGGTTCAAAGATTTGGATTTGCAGCTCACAAACCACAAGCATAATCTCAAATCTCATATAACAGGTAACATCGCAGAGGGACTAAAGATGGGGCTCCAGAGTAGGATAGATGAGGTTTAGAGTGTCTCGATGCTCCCAAACTAGCTGAGGAGACCTTGGACAGTGATGCCCTTTCTAAACTTCAATTAATCTCAATTTAATCTCATATTTAATTTAAAAATACCGATAATATACATACCTTAAGAATCTTTAAAAATCCAATTAAATAGCACATATAAAACAATTAGCGTAATGTACAATATGTGGTAGCCATTTTATAACTTCCAGATGTGTGTATTAATATTATTGTTATTATCAGCAGTCAAGGACTCAACAGAAAATGAATTCAAATCAAGTGGTTCAAACGAAGAGACAGCCATGAGGAACAGTTAACAGAGGTTTGAACAAGACTGAGGGAACCAACAGGAGCCCCCGCAGAAGCAGAGATTAACAAGGACGGAGAAATGTTTTCTCCCGTCCTGAAGGGTCAAGGGGACAAAATGAGTTCCTGGAACGCAGGGAAGGCTTGATTAGGAGAAGGGAAGACTGGCAGAAACTACGGTCAAGAAAGCATGCTGGGGCTGCCAGCGTAAGGCTCCAAAGTGAGAACAGGGCACGTAAAAATATTTCATTTGAAAAGGTAGGGATGACAAATTAGCACACTCCGCACACACATTTGGGTACAATAAATTCTTTAATCTGAAAACTTTCCTCCCCTAGGGCCCACCAGCCCCCATATAGATTTGTGTGGTTTCCATGAGAATCAATGGATGTTTTCTCACTACTACAAAGAAAAAGCAGTTTGATTGAATCTGAAATACTTGAATATATTATGAGGCTGCATCTTGAAAATGTAATTGGGAAATAACGCTATCGACAACCGGTCTCCAATATAGCCTTCCTTATGTTCTAACAGCAAAGGTCTTGATGGTCTTCTAAAGAAAAAAATAAGTGAAAAATTCATTGAAGCCAGCCTCCAGAGTAAAGAATAGTTCAGTTTATGCTCAGAAATCATATAACACTTCAAACCATGGTGGAACAGCCATGCTGAGCTGATAATGAAAAAAAATTAAGAATCTCTGACCTTGATTAATACCAGATATAAGAGAAAAAACATTAAGAACAGAATTTAGGGAACAGAATTTAGGATTGTTTCTTTCTCTTCTCTTTTTCCCCACTCCCTTCACCCTCTCCCTTTCTCTCTCCTATATCTAGAGTTTTTAGAATGCTATCTCCCAGATAAGGAAGAATCTCTAGAACATTTTCTAGAAATTAGTACTTATACACATTTACCAGAGAAATCAGGTTTACCAGAGCACAAGTTTAGTTTGAAGCCACAAATATTACAGCTTAAAAAGACTTGCTTGTAAATAGTTCAGCTCATAGAATTATTGGGCTTTCTCTAAAAATTGCTCCTTTTTCAAACAAACAAACAAAGAAACAAACCATTAGCCACATAGATTACCAAGATTTGGATATGGAGAAAACTACACAAATATCCTAACTACTTTCCCTCTGGAAACTTTATATTATGAAGCCATAAGAGGTTCTGCACATAACAGCAGAGTCCCAGAAAGGTATGATTGGCAGTTTTATTTGGTGAGAAGCTGTCATTTAAAAATCAGGTTAAGTAATCTCCTTCAGGGCTTGAGACTGGGCAGGTACCTAGATATCTCAAGATATTAAAATTCTCAGAGCTTTAAAAAAAAAAGGAAACAATTAGAATGTATAGATATTTTAATGTTAAAATTATTATTACAAGCATCCTCAAAAATGCATATAATTTTGAACTTTGACTGGAAGAGAGAAATGAAATAAAATGGCCTAATTTTTCCTCTCAACCCACATATTATTTTTGCATCACCAATGTATTTATTCTAATAATCATCAATCTGAACCCTTTCTAAGCTATGATATACTTCTGGCATGGAATTCCATTTGTGAGAACAAACCGGGCAATAAAAAATAGTTTTCAACATTCTATAAGACTAAGAATGTGGTTTTCAATTATCTGGACATATGCCTATTATCTTTAATAAGCAAATTAGCATTTAATTGTACACTATTTTCTATTGTTCTTCATTTGTTCACTTTCCTCAACCTATGCTGTTTCTCATTTTCATTTTGAAGGACAAAGCGTAAAATAACACCAACCTTTTGGGAAGTTAAGAATTAATCACAAATGAACAAAGAAAATGTGGTATATTTTTATAATGAAATATTATTCAACTTTAAGTAAGAAGGAAATCCTACCATTTGTGACAACATAGATGAACCTGGAGGTCATTCACTAAACTAAATAAGGACAATCACAGAAGGACAAATGCTGTATGATTTACTTATATAAAGTATTTAAAATAGTCAAATTTATAAACACAGAGAATAGAATGATGGTTACCAGGGAGTGGCAGGAGGAGAGAAAAATGAGTTATTGTTCAATAAGTATAAAGTTACGGTTTCCCAAGATGAATCAGTTCTGGAAAGCTGTTGTGAAACAAAATGCCTAAAAAGTTGTTAAGTGGGTAGAACTTATGTGGAGTATTCTTACCACAAAAACAAAGCAAAAAAAAAAAAGAGAGAGAGAGAGAGAGAGAGACACACACACACACACAAGGAAACTACTGAAAGAAGTGAACATGTCTATTACCTTGATGGTGGTAATGATTTCATGGTGTCTGCATATGTGCAAACTCATCATATTGCATAAAATAAATATGTGCAATTTTTTGTATATCAATTGTAGTTTAATAATGCTGTTGAAAAGATACCTATTTTTTAAAAAAAAAAAAGAATTAATCTAAACGCTAAAAGTCAAGTAACTGGCCTGGTAATTTCTTCTTTAAATACTGTGTGTATCATCTAGTTGTTCATCTAGTAGTCAGCAAGATTATATCCAAACATAAATTTAACTGACTGAGTTATGAACTTTTATTCTGGTATTCTCAGTAATATTCTATATACAATATATTCATAAGCAAGGGCAGTAACTCTTGATTAACATTCCTCACAGTAAGATTGTTTACTGACTGTTTTATGTCCACATTAATGTAAAAACTTAACTTCTTTTCAGATTCTTATATGGAGCAAAGGAGAGCTCTTCAGGCTATCCACCTAAATCACTAACACTATCAATAATATTAATATTAAAGAATAATCTCTAATAAACTTCCTACAACAACAATTGAATTTTAATCTCAATTTTATTCTTTACCATCTCCAAGTACAAACTTATAAGTAATAAAGAAAACTCAAACCTATTGCATGCATGTTTACTGTAGCTCCAGATCTGGTATATGTGATTTTATCTGACTTACTAAATTGACTTAAGCCCCACAACTATATTGGAAGATGTGCGGGATTTGATTTCTTACTGCTCTATGAAGTCTCTTCAATCAATAAGGAAATAATAAAACAAATGTCATTTAACGTTTCCAAAGCCACTTATAAAGGACAGTTGATGGATATAAAATTTATTTTAGCAAATGTCACTTGGGCTCATGAATTGCCGTATTCGTTGATGACACTTCAAATGGATGCATAAACACAGCTCTATCTGATGCATACTGTACTCTGTTTACCTGTTGATTGGTTTTCAATCAAAGGTACCTTTCTGTCTTTTTTTTTTTACAGAGAGCCAAAAGGTTGTTGACACTACAATGACAACTGTGTTAAAGATCAAAAACTCAGAGAACCAGAACAACTGTGCTTACCCACACAAACACACATAGACAGAATGTGGATAGCAAAGTGACAAATTATTACTGAACACCTAATTAGTACTATGTGTCTCTATTACCATTTCATTCATCTGGGTATGTTGTACTTAAATTTACCTGTAATGTTTATGGGCAGTTAGCTGAGAAATTAACTAGGTAAAAATCTCGGACCTGGAAAATGTATTCGCTGAACAAGTTTCTCAAAGCAGAGACATGTAGAATTTTATTTTTAAGAAACAAATACTAAAGATTTAACTTTATGTGTGATGCTATGGTCCTAAGAGTCCTCATATCTTTTCTAAATACTTATTGTGATCTTTAAAATATTAATAAAATATTCATGAAACTTAGTTAAAAGAGGACATATTATGTATTTTGGAAGGTATGAGGAAGTCCGTTTGCTTTTGTAAGAGTTGATTTTAGAAAACGACCACAATGAGTAAATAGTAACTGCCTTCCTGAGCCTATTAGTTTTAATTTGGAAGTCTTTTAAATTCAAGTATCTCTTTTGACTGCACTCCTGCTCACTACTACTGAAACCACACAGGAGTCTTTCCTTTAATTAATTAGGGTATAATTAAACAGCAGGTACCCAAGCAGAAGCCAGAGAGTCAGTTCCATCTGTTCTACAGGGTCTCATGGTGGTGAAGAGAGAATTCTGCCATGAATTTTACCTTAAGCGGTTTTCATATTTTAATTTCCAGCTATCTCTTTTATAAATTGCTCTTATGATTTCACTTGATAATTTAACACTTCAAAATTGGAGCCCCTCCAACATTTACCCTGAAAACATACAAAAAAAAAAGTATGAAGGAGAGGGTAGCAAGTGTTCCATAAAATTCAGAATGGCAAACAATTAAAAGAATATATCATTCATTTATTATTGTAAAACAGTGGGAAGACATCATTTCATGAAATCAATTCATTTTAATTTGAAGATACAGGAGATTTAAAGACACTGAGAAGATTGACAATATTTTAGAATTTAGAGGGTGGAGCGATCTTTCAGGAAGGCATATATTAGTATCTTATTTTTAGTCTGGAAGAGTTTCCGAACTTCTGAAACCAGGAATGCAATTTTGGCTCAAAGAAAGTTTCTGGAAACACAAAGTAAAAACAGTAATATTTGGTTTTCTGATATCGGGACACCTACATTACTTACTACTGTATATTATATTTTTTATAAATAGTTATCATTTCATCCACAAAGTTATAAGTTTCATGAGGAAAAGATACCTATTTGATTCATTTCATTATGTCCACAAAAGATGCAGGAGTGCTCTATTGCTAGTTGCTGGATGGTAATAATTTATTTGGCTATTTATTTCTTTACCATTGTGTAAAACCTGTCTTGCTCCTTGATCAGTATGTTTAGATCTGGAGTAGGCTGGAGCTTTGAATGATTGTCGGGATTACAGCCTGGTTCTTTTTGAAAATAAAACTGATTCAAGTTATGTTTTCAGGATGCTTACCTCTTAAAGAAAAAAAAATTTTTCTTGACTATCACACAGTGTAGGATATTAAGAGTATGACACAAATATAGGGAATCCATAAGATATGAGTTTGTAATAGATGTTATTTTGACTGGATATTAGAAAAACAATTAAATTTACTTGCATGCAATAATACGTTAAAACAATGCCTCTCTTTAACTTTGGCATTAGAAGATTAAAAACCCAGACACACACTATTATTATTTAATTACTAAACTGAACTATCATTTATTGATTCAATGAATATATATTAACTTTATGCTCCTAGTAAACACAAACTAATCCCTGAACACATGGAGCTTAAAAACCTTTAATAAAATGGACGGAATATTTTTGGTGCAAATTTTTGCGAAAAAGGTAAACAGCAAAAGGTCCTGTAGTAGAGGAATTTTGCCAAGTCAAGGAGACCAGAAAATGACTCTTAAGTTGAGATAAGAACAGTGAGTCAGACTCAGCCAGGTGGAAAAGAGTTCCTGAGCACAGGAAAAAGCATATGCAGAAACTGTTCATAGGTTTCTATAAAACAATTATAAATTATTGCAGCAATCCAATGAAGGAATGATGGCCGATTTGACTAAAGTGGTGGTGATAGTAATAGTGATAAAATGATGGAAACAAATTCCAGACATACATACAAGTCTTTTTAGAGAACATTGTGATGGCTCGTATACCACTATAAGTTTCATCAGCTTTAAATATATACACAAAACATGACTTGAGCAGGGCAAATAAAGATTTTGCATGGTGCACATGAAAGAACAATTTCTGTCATGTAAGGTTTTCTTGGTATTAGAAGTCAAAATCCTATAGATTTAATGTAAAGGAAAGATTAGAAATCTCTAGGCTATCAGCAGGTGAGCAGGATAAGCTTTATATCAGTGAAGCCAAAGAAATTTTTGAGGTCAATATAATTATGTGTGTGAGCAGTGATAATATAATAATCTGATTAAATGAACATATTTAATACTGGAGACCTTAACACAAACCTTATAGAAATAACATTCATATGCATCTAAAATTGAAAATAAAATATCATTTGTCCAAATTAAAAAGTAAAAATAATAAATAAACAAATAAATAAATGTAACCGAAATAATTGACTTTGACGATTTGATCTAGTTCAAAGAGTAACAACTATAGGACATGACATTGTATATTATAGACACAGGTTATTAAAGGTCATTAATACTATTTACTTGAGAAAGAATTAAATAAAAATTGTTCATGGAATTTAAAAGCAGTGTAATACAAAATTCAAACTAGAAAATAATTTTAATTATTCTTAACCATATCTTACCCATTACATAGAATAAGATGACATTCTAACTACAATTGATTCTTGAACAACATAGGTTTGAATTGTGCAGGTCCACTTACATGCTGATTTTTTTCAGTAAATACCTACACTGTTTTGCATCTGTGGTTGGGAGTCTACAGATGCAGAGGGCTAACTGCATGCTTTAATTTAAGCCATTTTACACAAGGAAGTTTAATATCCACAGGTTTCAGTATCTGTGGGGGTCCTGAAACCAGTCCTCTGCAAGTATTGTGGTACATCTAAGTTTTAGGGGAGTCAAAAGTTATATAAGAGTTATCTTTGAGTGCACAGGGATTGGTACCCCTAACCCCTCCCTCGCATTGTTCATAGGTCAACGATATTTCCAAAATCAACTATCCTATTATTGCAGATAATGCATGATATCAAATGACACAATAAATCATGTATGTGTATTTGTCTGTGTGTGGTACCATTGTACTGTAATATCTATATGATACCGAACGATGCAGTTATTAAAATTTTACAGAAAAGATTAGGCCTCACATATTATCTAACTGGTTAGCTAGCTATTATTCAGACCATAATATACATAGAATTGCAGAATTATTAAAATTCATGAGCTAGAATGCATTTTGGAACAAAGACTTAATAAAAAATGAATACCTTGGCCAATTTGCCATTGTTATTTGGTGTGTACTAAATACAACAGTAGAGGATATTAATAGTTTTAACACCACCCATTTCTATTCTTATTTCTACTTTTCAGAAGCTAACACTTTCAACTCTTAGTTTTTTGCTATAGTATTTTTACATCTTTTTTAGACTAGTATATTTATACTACTATTTTCTGCTCAACATGATTGGATAATATCAATTGACTTCTTGTTAAGGTAGAAGATTTAGCTCTTTTGCATTGTTGTGTCTCCTCACTTTCTCTCTATACTATCACCTAATCATGCTATTTAATTAATGCTGACAGAATTTATATTGTTATTATTTTGCAAATGTCATACACCATTAAAACAAGTAGTGTTCCGTGTTATGTTTTGTTTGTGAACATTTAGTGACCCTAACATCCAAGAGCTATGTTTCCTATGTTTTTATCAAATTATTTATATATGTTCTGGTTGCTATTTTCTCACTATTTCAGCAGATTTCTTAAACATATGTTTTTCAAAATGAAATATTTCCAAATGCCTCAACTACTTTATCAGTTCTACTGGTTTCATAACTTATCTATCAGAAACAACTTCTTTCATATCATATTTTTAATGAGAACATTACTCTTTTGTATGAATTGTTCCATTTCCTCCACTAAATATTTTTTTTCTTTCCTCCTATTTCAGTCTAAATTCTATAGTCTCAAGCCATCAATTTTAAAACTCTCTTCAACACTTTCCTGGCTTAGGTATCTGTTTACAAGGTTCTTAATTTTTAATCTGTTTCCTTGCCATAATGGAGTACACTTTGAGGTCTTTACATATTTTTAATTTTCTTTGTCTACTTTGTAATTGATAATGGGTTGTTCTGGGTGTAATACTTTGGATTTTAAAATATTTTTATTGCAGAATATGTAAGCTTTGCCTACTATCTTCTAGTAGAAGATAGTGAAGTTTAGGGTTTTTACTTGTTTTTGATTCTTGAGCTTTTGCCTGAGATGAGTATTCCTCTTTTATCTCATTTTATTATTTTATCTCAAATGTTTAAAAATTTCACAATGATGTGATTTACACTGGTGGTTTACTTTTTAAAATAAGAGACACTTTCTATACAAAGACTAGTGTTTTCAATACTGAAAATATTCTTGTATCGTTTTGATACAAATTTAATATCAAATTTCGTTGATAATTTCCTGTCTTTCAGTTTTTTCAAAAATATCTGAGACTCCCCACCCTGGATTGATATTCTAGTATCCCTATATATTTTGGCTTTTTTTTCCTCTTTTTTATTTTTATTTTATTGATGTGTAATTGACACATGGCACTGTAAAAGTTAGAGGTGTACAGTGTAAAGACTTGATCTGCATATATTGTGAACTCTTATTTTGCTTTGTTTTACTTTCAGAGTTGTCTGTTCAATAACATCTTGAAACTTTTATATTGATCTTTTAAAATTTTTAATTTCCAAATGTACATTTAAGTTTAAATTTTCCTCAGCATCCTGAATTGTTATCTGCTAAACCCAGCAACCCTATTAATAAGTATATTTGACATCATATCCTCACATACACAACATGTAAAACTATAACTGAAAATTAAACATTTACAAAACAATATATAACATACTTGCACTTAAGCATTATGACATTATGACCTTTCCTGTACTTGTTATTTTTAAACATACTAATTTAAATAAAGAATTTCATTACTTATCAAGTTGACCTCAGTTTGGTTTATTTAGGGGATGGGTAGATGCACTGCTATAACATGATGAAACTATACAGGTCTTTTATTAAGACAACTTAAAATATCAGTATCTGTAGGTCTTTCTCTGAGATCGTTCATTGACTACAGAGAATTTTCCAAATTCTCCACTGGCAAATACACATCTGTGTGTCAGCTTTCTCATGCTGGATAACAGCCAAGGTTCTTTGGGTCTGTGTGTTGTATTTCACATACACCCTTTATTTCAGTTCTTTAATTTATTCCTAACACTCTGCTGTGCCTGATGACGCTAAACCTGGAGCATTTCAAGTTCAGTCTCTCTAGAGAATTA
The DNA here is from genome assembly GCA_004027375.1 of Macroglossus sobrinus. Classification (NCBI taxonomy): domain Eukaryota; kingdom Metazoa; phylum Chordata; class Mammalia; order Chiroptera; family Pteropodidae; genus Macroglossus; species Macroglossus sobrinus. The sequence continues at coordinate 156,218 of PVKZ01000449.1, read as the reverse complement.
ACCTGCGGTTGTGGAGACTTTCCCAGTTGTGCAAAGCAAGAGAGGTTTATCAGTTCCACATGGAGACTGTATCCGTCAAGTTTGAATAGATTTTGCTGTAGTAACAATCTCAAATGTTGAACCTTAAAACAACACAGGTTTATTTCATAACCATGCTACATATCTATCACAGATTGAGTTCTATTTCTGCTTGTCATTCAGGGACTAATAATGATGAAATGCTAATCAGATTAAATTTTGCTGGTCACCATTCTAGAGAGAATAAAGATCTCAGGAGAGCCTCAGATTGGCTATTTCCTCAGACTAGAAGTGACATAGAAATACTTCATCCCACAACTAATTAGCAAGGATGAATCTCATGACCCAACCACCCACAACAGTTTCAGGAAGTGCAATTCTATCTTGTGCACAGGAAAAGAAGAGCAGAAACTATTTGGTAAAATCAGGATATTAATTACATAGACATTTAATAGACCTCCTCTCATCCCCACCACCTGAGTTCTTTAAGCCTAAGACCTCCCACAGATCCGTGAAGCAGATTGGGCACTTCTTACTGACAAGCTGCCCTATAAGCACATAGATTCCAATTTTTGCCTCTAATGTGTTAATAATCATTGTTTTTCTTAATTCAACTCTAGTATTTCTCTTTGTTTTATTTTCTTAGAACTTCCTTATCTCTGCTTACATCACTTCTGTTATTGTATGCTATCTACGTTTTCCATTAGAGACCCTAACATAATAATCATAGATTTTTAAAAATATTTCCAATGTGATAATTCCAATATCTCTGCCATCTCTGTTTCTGACACTTGCTCTGTCTCTTCAAATTGTGTTTCTTGCCTTTTGGTGTGCTTCACAATTTTTCCTTGATAGCTAGGCATGATAAACTAGGCACTGGCTCCCACAGAGTTTCTGCTTTGGTAAGCCATGACACCCTATATTCACCTGTCTTCCCTTCAATATTCAGGGCCATGGTTTACCATGTGTCCTTCTCTCTCTCATGGACCTAAGAAGAGTTGACTTTTCAGGCTGTCCAGCTTTTTACTAGCTGTTAGGACAGTGTGACAATTTCCAAGTTCCTTACATAAGGAACAGGACACCAGGAGTTCACGATTCATTTTTTAAAACCTGCTTCCAATTAAGGTAGCAGATTAAAAGCTCCTGAGTAAAGAAACTGTATCTTTTGCATGTTATACTAATTCTAAAAATAACCTATAAACTATCTTGTACATAAGACAGTTTTAGTAAATATTATTTGAATTAATTTTCAAAACACCTTTGCTTTATTTTAGAGTCATAGTGAGAGCGCATGTGATTGATTATATATAAAAAGTCATCTGTAGGGATTGGCAAGGAAACATGCTAGAGTAAGAGATGTCCTCAGATCTCTCCCCCTGCAACAACAATAAGCTGAACATCTAAAACTCAATAAAAAACACCCAAACTACACACATCTGAGTGTAGGATCTACGCATAAGAGCTACCACAAGTCAGAATCCCGGGCGTCAGGCAATGAACTATAAGAAAGAAAGAAGCTGCCTCTCTCAGCCTCTGGAGCTCCTACAGGAGGAGAAAAAAGAGGAGGAGG